>CM076584.1:1668977952-1669400018 GCA_034641835.2 Pinus albicaulis
GTTCCAACAGCAGTGATAGTAGCAGTGGCCCCCGTAATTAGTGCAGCTCACTGGGCACTTTCTTCCGGGGGTTGTCAGGCTAGAGTTTGGCTTGCAACGAAGCAATCTGAAGTTCAAACTCAGCCCTGACAGTTGATACCTCAGTCTAAGATGCCTTCAAAGCAGCGATCTGACCTTCAATATTATCATAGGGCTCAACAGAAGCAGGAATCACCCCTGGCATATCTTTGCATAGTTGATCGATAAGCTATTCCAAGGCAGCTTGTTGTGCGATACTAGTAGTATGCGCGACCTGGATTTGGGCAGCTTCAACAACGTGGGTCGCAATAGTCTGTTTGACCGCTCTAAGGTGTTGTTGCACGTGAAGTTCCCGGTGCTGCAACTCATGGGTGATGGCGGTAAATAGCTCACGCAACTATTCATTGGCTAATCAACTAACATCAAGGGTGACTGGGCATCCTCGGACTTGGTTGTAGAAGTCGTAGGGTTCCATTGTAAGGGCAGCGCCTGGGAGCTGGCAGGGTCGGATGTCCTCAGTGGTTGGTAGGGTCGTAACAAGGCCCTGTTCGCCCAGCTGCACTGCTCGATCCACGCTCGCTTGATTCTGCCTCACTTGATCAAAGCTCGTTTGAAGGGTGTCCGCTCTGAGCCAAAGGGTTCGTAGTTATGTCTGCAAAACTTCCAGCGCAACCTTGTTCTGCTCTTCCCAGGTAATCCATTTATCAGTAGCTGTGGTGGTGACAACATAAAAAATATTGTCTAGATCGTCCTTTGTTAGGGTACCCGCCATGTTGGTGCTGGTATTAGTGGCTTTCCACTTCTTACGAGGTCCTTGGGATGATCTACAGGGCCATTTGAGATTTTTTAGGACCGGCTTATCTGCGTCGGCTTCATCAGTGTGATTCTGGTCTGCCGAGGAGTCTGGTTCTGGAAACAGGGAAGGACTCTCTAGCACCGTCGAAGAGCTAAGTGGAACGATGGGCTGGGATATTACAGGGTGGCTAGACGTAGCTGTTGCATCGAGGGCGGTGGGCGGGGCGACGACCTTCCATTTCACCAGCCAAGCTTCGATGACCTGCTCAATTTCAGTCTTCGTAGTCATATATGGCAGATTATGCCAAGTACTTTCCTTATGACCCCAAATTTGCACATTTTTCATTGTTACTCGAAACTCTGCGATGTGCTTGTACTTGTCGTAGACAGTTGGGGATAGGCGCGAAAGGGAATCAATGGCTGCAAAGACACACCCTCGTAGAGTAGCTAGAAGGTCTTATTTTCCTCAATCCGCTAGGGGTCCTTGGAATCCCAAAGCTGGAAAACCGCGCTCCTTCACACATGCTAGGCTCCAAGGGGGGAAAGACTGCGTCTTCCGGGAGCTCCCAGGAAACTAATACAATCAGCAGGATTGGCCATGAATAGTAGAATGCTTTTTTGTGCTCCTAAGCCTCAAGCACATTATCGAGGAATTCTTCTATCAAGTACTGGGACCAATTAAAGCAGACGCCCTTTTGACATCATCCCGCAACTTCAATTACAAGAGCAGGGGTGGTTGCTGCCTGAAATTTCCGCATTACCTTGCAGGCCAGGATCTGAGTACCCAGACGTGTACCAGGGTCATTGATGGTATCAATCAGGAAGCCCCGCCTATTATGCTTAACCACGTACTTGTCCCAAACATTTTTAGCGAGATGACATTTGAATATTTTTCCTGTGCCATCCCGCAGATTAGGTCCACGCATAGGTAGACTAGTAATATGGTGAATGAGAGTAGCATCTATCGGTATACAACCCTGGAGCCATAAGAAGCCATTGTGAACAAGCACCAGAAATTGACGAACGACAATGTTCGTGATGTTATAGTGACCAATGTGAGGGAGGCACAGTAAGTTCAAAATTCCGGCACCAACGAGTCCCTTGACCCAAACCATTGGCTCTACTTTGGGCACACCATCTTCAATGACTTGTTCTAAGTATAGGTATGGAGCTACCGAAGGAAAAGCGTCCAGGTTACCCAAGTCATGATCATTAAACGTGATGTGGGGGAGGTTGCCAACCATATCTCCCAGGTGCAACACATCTTTAGGGACCAACGGTGTCTGAAGACAGGAACGAAAAACATCCACGTTGGGCATATGGGACACTATTCTACGTGGCTGAATATACGGCGGTAACTAGGTCAGTGAGGTCGCTTGTAGACCTTCTGCTATGAGCGCCATGGGGTTTGAAGGGGTAGCAGGAAACTTATTCTTAGGTAATTTCTTAGGGGACTGCCGAATCCAAGGGGAAGTGCGAGGCTTTCCAGCCGCCCACCGTGCATGTTTAACCTTCTCTTTTCCTTTCCATGTGGTTGAGGCAGAAACAACTTCTTCCGCTACAAGGGTTATTTCCCGAACTTTGTTAGATCCCTCTTCCTCAAAGGTCATCTCAAGCAGGGGACCAACGGGGTAGGTAGAAGGAATCCTAGCTTGGAAGATAAATTCAGCAGTGCTATCATCGTATGGTGCAGTTCCAGTAGTCATGCAGGCAGCTAGAAGATGATAGATTTCAGAGTATTCGAAGGCTAATAAGCTAGACCAAGGCTTGAACCCCGTAGTCTGAACAGTCCCCATTTTATAGCCATCCCAAGTGGAAACCAGCTCATAGCTCCTTAATTTCCCTTCATCATTATGGAAATGGTAAACAGTCCTCGAAAGTCGCCATATTAATTGCCTATAACCCGTTTCCCAAAATGAGAAGTGTGGTTTCCCAAGAGCCCACCCCATTTCAACGGCTAGTTTTTCCCACTGTGCATCCCTCCAGTGTAGATATATCACCCCCTGCGCATCATTCCTGCTCATCCACTCCCGCACACCAACCCTGTGCGTACCGTTCGTGACATAGCTACTTTGGCCATATTGTCATTTGATCTGGTAGGGTTTGAGACGACTGCCATTAACATATCCTGGTAGATTATTACCACGCAACGTAGCTAACCAGATAGCTCCTCTGTCAGTGATTTCCTTTACCATATAGGGGCCTATCTAGTGCTGACGGAACTTCCTCGGGTGTTTCACAAACTGTCTATCGTATAGCAGGACCAATTCACCTTCCGAGAAGGTTTTCTACCGAACATGTTTTTCATGCCATGCTTTTTCTCGGGCTTTCTGAACTTGTTAATGAAATTTGGCAATGAATCGATCTTCCTCCAAGGTGTCTAGCTATGCTAAACGTTCCTCCATGATATCAGGCTCTGCCATGTTGGTAAAGGTTGTGATGCGCAGACTAGGAACAATATATTTCATGGGCATAATGGCCTCCTTTCCATAAACCATTCGAAACGGTGTTTTCCCGGTAAATTTATTGCAGGTGGTTCGATAGGCCCAAAGGACCGACGGGATGCGCACATCCCAATCGCTTCGATCGACCTTACAGATCTTGGTCAGTCCCTGTTCCAGAATTTTATTAAAAGCTTCCATGGTTCCATTCGCCTGCAGGTCATATGGGGTACCTTTTACATGGTGAATCTGAAATTATTCAGTCAAAGCCTGTATTGTTTCAGTAATGAAATGTGTACCTTTATCGCTCATCAAGATCTTCGGACAACCAAACCTAGCTAGGACATGTTCAAAAATAAAGTGCGCAGCGGTGTCCACAGTACAATCCTTCAAAGCTTGCACCTCAGCCCATCTGGTTACGTTATCAGTTGCAGTGATGATGTAGCAGACACCTATCTTCTTCCTTGGTGGATTGATGGGCCCAATGAAGTCTATGGCCCATTTTTCAAACACTTGTAGGGCCATCTGTGGTTGCAAGGGCATTTCTTCCCTACACGGCGGTCTTCCTATCCTTTGGCATGTGTCGCAGGCTTTGCAATACTCATGAGAGTCACTATGCATTGTGGGCCACCACAGCCTAGCTCTCAATATCTTTTGTGTCGTCGCTTTCCCTACGTAGTGACCTCCTGCTATGCCTCCATGGGCTTCTGCTAAGATGACTTGTCTTGCATGCTCTAGAACGTATCTTCACAGTACCTCATCAGCTAGCAGCTTATACAAGTGGCCCGCTATGATGGTAAAGTCTGTTGCACGGGTTACCAACTCTTTTTTTTGTTGTACCGAATATTCTGCATGCGCCATCCCCATAGTTAAGAAGTGAATGATATCGACGAAGTGCATCAACCACCTTAATAGAAAATAGTTGTGCATCGGGCAGTCCTTCTTCTAGGTCGGTCGGTTCTTCACCACTCTTGATTTGGGACAAATGGTTCAGCCCAACATTTAGTTTCCCAGGCTTCATGATGATCTCAAAATCATATTCTTGAAATAGCAGGAGCCATCGGCAAATATTCCTCCGCAACACAGGATTATTCACTAGGTGCTTCAAATCTGAGTGATCCGTGAACATCTTGAAGTGCCCTCCCAACAGATAAGGTCGGTATTTCTGCAGGGCATATACCATGGCTAGACCCTCGCACTCAGTAGTGGAGTAGTTATGCTCCACACTAGAGATTTTTCTACTAGCAAATGCAACCGGTTGGTCAATGTCCCCTTCCCCGGGCTATGTAAGGAAAACTCCCAGGGCGATCCATAAAGCATCTACATGGACATGGAAAACCTTCACCCAGTCATGAAATATGAGGATAGGTACAGAGACCATCTTTTCCTTGAGTAGCTCAAAGCTCTTCTGACACTCTGCATCCCAAAAAAATGAAACATCCTTCTTTACCAACTTCTTCATGGCTGTTGGGATCAATGCGTACCCTTGAATGAACTTCCTGTAGTAACCTATGTGCCTAAGGATAGAGCGCAACTGTTTCTCAGTTGTAGGGACTGCCAGGTTGATGATAACTACTACCTTGGCGGGGTCCACCATCAACCCCTGTCGATAGACTATGTGGCCTAACAAGATCCCGAACTGTACGCAAAATATTCACTTCCTAATATTTAGGGAAATATGGTAATTTCTACAGGCATCCAACATCATGCGCAGGTTTGAGACGTGCTTATTTACCAACCCAAATACTTTCCAATCGTCAAAATATACCTCCAAAAACTTGTGGATGAACTCCTTGAATACTGCGACCACTACCCGTGAAAATATGGCAAGGGAATTCTTGAGCCCAAACAGCATGACGGTGTACTGGAAGGATCCCCATTCAGTGGTGAACGTAGTTTTGCTGTGATTTTCAGGTGCAATCCTGATCTGATGGTAGCCCGAAAACACGTTAGTGAACGAGTACGCTTCCTGTCGTCCCACACTATCAAGAATTTCGTCAGAGAATGGCGTAGGGAAGAGATCATGGATGCAGGCATCATTCAATTTGCGCAGGTCAACACAGATTCTTATTTCTCCTTTAGTCTTTTTCTCCTGGACCACCATAAGGCTTACCCAATCTGACTGTTCTACTGGTTCGATGATACCTACGACTATCATTTTGTCAATTTCTTCCCTGGCTTTCTTCTTATACTTGGGGTTCAATTGGTACGGTTGTTTCTTAACAGCATGCGCATATGGTTTTAATGTGATGTCCATGACCCCTAAGTCTACTGTAATACCCTTGAGTTCTGAGAATTTTGTACGAAACAGGTCCTGATCCTCCGTGAGAAGCTCTGCAAATTTCCCAACAATATCATCATCCCAATAGTCCCCAATTTTAGCTAGCTTAGGTTGCTCTTCTGTTCCAATGTTGACTTCCCTTAGCTTAATAGGCTTGGTCACATCGATGGTCTGCAGTGGGGGTCCAAAAACTGCGCATTCTCCCTCTGATTCTGGGATAGTGATATTTCGCGGGTCTTCATCACATTCCTCCATTGATATATTGTGACATTTAACAATATCCTGCATCTGTGTGTCCCAAGCTGGTGCCCCGTACTCCACACACGCGTGTGATTCATCAAATACTAGGGCGTCTTTATCCTGCAGGGCCTCTTCTAATGCCTCAGTTTCGCCTATCAACCCAAACGTCCCCACAAAATCGTCCTTCATGGTCTCCCAGTGGCGGGTACACTGATGTAGTTCTGCATCTAGATACCATGCAGTGGGAATTGGCCCCAAGGCATGAATAAACAGGTGGACCCATTTGTTCGTAGTCCTTTCACACCATGCCTCCATCCATGCGGTCACGTGCTTGCACGAGTCTCCTTGGCCAAGGAAAGTATCCATGCGTAGGTAAACCAAGGGTTCGAACCATAGGATCATCATCTCGCGGCATTCCTCCCAATCCTGGAACGTCCCCTTATGAGTTTCCCACCACCGCGCAGGGGTTGCGCGCATAGCTAGGTTAAGCGCCCACATTCTTCGCTCCCTTGGGACTTCTTCTTCAAATTTTCTTAGAAAATCCCCAATACTACTAGACCCATCAAAATAAGGCAACTCTCTTACCTCTGAGGAGATACACTGAAATATTTTTGTGATCCTAAGACATCGTAGCGCAGATAAATCATGTAACCGATTCTACCAATTTTCAATCTCCCCGTCAAAGTTAGAGAGGCATTCACAGTCTTTCTCCCAGCAAATCACCCCATCAGCTGTAGGATTAATCCAATCCCCATCTCAGGCGGTGATCAGTTTATAAATATGATCCACGTCGTCTTCTTCACGCACAGGCTCTGTATACCGCTCTCCTTCTGTAGGGTCTAGAGGGACTATCACTCTCGTACCCTCATTCTCAAAAACCATTATTCTTTTATTCAATTTGATAATACCTCCCATGTCTATCGCCCAATCCAGTCCTAGGAGTGCAGGATAAGGGTTTTCATCCTCCACAATCTAAATTAATTCAAATATGCGTGTACCTTAACCCCTGCAATATCTACCATAATCTTTGACAGTCTCCCCAACGGTATGATCTTCTGTTGGTTAGCCATGCGCTGCTGTATAGTAGACCATTCCAGCTTAGGTTCTCCCATCCTCTACCATGTCTGCATGGGTAGGAAGTTCACATTAGATCCTAGATCCAGGATGACCTAATCCATTTCATAGTCGTCGATCTGCGTTGTTAGCTGAATTTCCTGCCCAGTGCATTTCTTATGCTTGTACAGTTTGTGAACATCTTTAACTTTTGTGGGAGGGTTAGTTCTTTCTGCGCAGTTGTCTATCAATGCTTGAATATTTTCTACTGCCTTCTGGTTGCATAGCAGCTTCATACATGCTTGTAGGAATGTTTTAACTTTGTCGTCCGCTCTTAGGCTTGTTGGAGCCTTGGAAGTAGATGCCTCATCCTCGGGAAAGTCTTGGCGAGCTTCGATGAAGGTTTCTTTCTCCTTCTGTAGGTCCAAGCTTTCATGTTTGATAGCATCTTTCTGGATAAGGGGTTCAGCTGCAACTTTCTCCTCAGCTCCTCCAGTAGCCATGCCGCTGCGTGTTATGACATTAATACTTGGTCCCTCATCGTGCGGTTCCACCTTAACCCTCTGCACATTCTGCGTTGGTGTTTGTTGTTTTTCCTGCATTTTTGCTATCAATACTGGGAAATCTTCGATCACATGATCCAATTTTCTACAATATCGAAAATATTGTCGTGCAGGGTTCTGACATCCCCTTGCAAAGTGCCCTATTTCTCCACAGTTGTAACAGATCAATTTCCCTCTTCCCCAACCTGCGCCTCCACCCCTTCCTTCTCCCCTGCCTCTGGCTGGGGAGCCTCCTCTGCCTGAGGGAGATAGTGGTGAAGAAGGGTCAGCTTGTACCCTGTATAGGTTTCCTCGGTCTATCATAAGTCATATTTCCGACAGTTATGTTCGTCATGTCCCGCAGATAAGCAGAATCAGCACCATTGTTGCTTCAATTCTAGAACATAAGCACCAAGATGGGGGAAGTGGTTGGTATCATGTAGTCCAGCTTCATGGAAGTCAATGCACCATAACGTCAGACTGATTGGTCCCGCAGCCTCTTTAGGACGCAATGGGCTGGGTCCCCCAGCCTGCATGTAGTCTGCCAGCAGAGGACACTGATCCTTCGTGTGGCCAGCCACCCTGCATCTTATGCACCATACGTCTGGGCTAGATTATTTTCCTCGCTCTTTCAACAAATTATGGATTTTGAGGTGCATTTCCTCCAGTTGTCCCTAGATCTGTTGTACCCCAAACTAGGCATCGTCTCTTGGTGCAACTTCTAGCTTCATAGCAATCTCCAAGGCTTTCTCTTGCGTCTCAATCAATTGTTGGCCCATAGGTCCGTGCAGGTGAGGTAATAGCATGGCGATGAACCATTCCTTGTGTTGTCTATCATCATACTAAAATTCCCCATCCCTGATAACCTTCTTCAGTCGCTGATCAACCTCCCATACCGACTCAGTGGGTCCTTGTCTAAAGTCTTTTAAGTCAACCAATAGCTGAGAGTAGGACTTAGGCTTCTAGAACTGTTGTTTTAAAGCATTCTTAAGCTCTTGAATATATGGATCCGCATGCTAGCATACGTACCCCATGTACCAATCTAGGGCCCTTCCTTCAAAGGCGAGGGATAGCTGCACCCTCTTTATATCATCACTAGCCACATTCTGTGCAGTCCATACTGATTCCGCGATGAACCAAAATTGGTCCATATCTTTGTCTCCTACTCCCTTGAAGGTGGGTAGCTTCATGTGTGCAGCCATATCTTCTTCTGGAGGTGGTGGAGGTGTGGGGGAGCTCTTGCCCTTATGCTGACTCGAAACTGGTGTAGCAAAAGGACTAGTTCCTGTGTGTGCAGCCGACTCTCTTAATGGGCCGTAGATGGATCTATCCCCTTCTCGGTTGGTTCGGTAGTACTTACCAGTTCGTGTTGAACTCTCGCTCTGATCAGAGGTCATTCATTCAGTGTGACTGCACAAAATGCCTTTTTCGCACAGTAATATTTTAATTATCAATGGCAATGTTCACAAGAACTTACCTCGGAATCCTTTGAAGAACCTCTGCTCCTCCTCAAAGTAGGATATGAACTGATCGATTGTGAATTTCGTTACAAACCCTCCTAGCACACTATCCACCCAATGATCTACCATACGAGTGATTGTGTTATCAGTCTTCTCCAATTGATGAATTAATTCTGGAGTCCACTGCGTAATCTAATCATCTTTCCAATACGTCTGGAATTCTACGAACCTTGCTAACCACTCCTAGAGCTCGTGCACAAAATTTACAAAGAAAATTTCATATACTTCGGTGAAAATGTATTTGTTTTTCCACTTATCAGCTGTGAGCTTCGTGCTGCGATTCTATTTTACAGAAAATTCTTGAATCTGTCTATCAAACCAGTCTTCAAGCTCCAATTTCTCAGGTCTCCCACGACCTCGTGGCATTAATCAATCTCTCTCTCAAAATGGTCCCGGTCTTCACAATGGAACCATCTTTTGGCTTTAGGGATCTTGACCTAGGTTCAGAGTTAAGGTTTGCCAACAAACCCCTATACTACTGGCCCTTTCGACAATGACCTACTTTCGCAGGCCAAGGTCTCATCCGAAGTAGTATGGGAGGGTGCCGGAACCAGGTTTCCGCACCCTGGGAGAGAGTAGGTAATTAAGGAATATCTTTGTTGAATCTATCAGGTTCGCACAGAAACAAGCATATTATTGAGCTTTTAACAGTGTAATCATCATGTAACCATAAAAAAGGCTACTATCATTAACAAATCTGATCAATACATTCGCATCCACGTGCGCATCAACAATTATCACCATATAACATTACAATCGCAGCCAATTCATAGAACGCAGATACATTCGCAGCTTAAATAAATAACACAGATGCACTCAGTAATAGACAAGATCAGTCTAGATATCATAAATATACTTCAAATAGATTCTGCATTCATTAGTATCCAAAAAACCAATTACAAACCCAAGACACAGCCCACACACACAGCTAGTGAGGTCCACACACAACAGGACTGAGGATCTCTGTGCACACAACCAGTAGGAGTCCTTACCCAAACAACCCAAGACAGATCTCAACAGTTCATTCGCAACATCAATATTTCTTACTTCTTACTTACTAGACCCAACTATCTATCTATTTATATCATCGTAGCCTTTCCTATCCTATGGTCCGCAAACCGTGGTTTGCGGACTCTAGGACTACCCTTTTACCCATTTACAAAACATTGGGGGCTTTGAACCACCTCAAAACCCCTACGCAAGACCAATTAATACAAAATTATATCCAAAAACGCATCTTAGGGAACACCGTTCCAAAATACTCTATCTCTCCACAAGATCAGAGCAGAATGCTCACATGACTAATAGACACCATCATCATTGTCTCTCAAGGCACATACCCCACTAGGGTGTTCAAAGGGTATGTCCTTTTAAGACAACCATGTCTTGGAATAACACATCCTCAAGGAATTTTCTCTTCAACTACTCTTACTTATTGGATTCCCTACCACATCCTCAAAGAGTATCAAAATCAATCTCATATGCTTACCCAAACCTCCATTTTTTCTTCATGACCTCAAGACAATAATGATCTGTCTATATCTCCCTCTCAACTAGGGAGGATATAATAATTCCTATAAAGGGAATATACTCAAGGTCCCTCTTAACCAGGGACTTTCCCAAGCCCCCTCTCAACCAGGGACTTGTTACCAACATCAACTAACATTTATTTGGTGGATATCATGGTACTATCAACTGTTAGTAGGGCTCCTCCTTTAGATGTCATGAACTTCAACTTATTCATCATGGATCCTTCATCTGCTTTATGTTCTTGTATAGCATTGATCATCTTCTCCATCACTTTCCTTCAATGAACCATAGGGTTGAACCAATATTCATGTCATTCCTCTTGTCATTTGAAAGTGATCTTCTAGTCCACATATGGATTTAATTCATAAAAATCGCTTTCCCAAGTAATGTTTCTTTTAGTAGCTTCCATCCATTATCATGAGTATTATTTATAGGTGACATTTACAACTCTCTTTTGGTAGCCTTGTTTCAACCCAGCCAAATGTTTCCAAAAATCAATGCAAACATCAAATCAAAGTTACCTTTTAATTATGACCTTTCATCCTGACATTGACTTCTTGCAACATAAAAAACCTGCACATGTATGAACCCATCTCCAAGACACATTTTATAAAATTATTATTTTTCCATTATACGTATCAGGGTCTTCATAATTTCTTCTTCCATGGAGATGTCATAGCTAATTCTTCTAGTTATCAGATGTTGATTACTTATTTTATCTTACATGACTATAGCTAAACATTTCATGAACTCTTATTCCTTTATTCACATATTTATTCCTTAGGAACTTTATATACATAGTTCCTTTATTATAGGAACCATAGTTTCCAACCACCACATATTACATATGAGGTCATATTACGTTGATTTAATATTATCAATATGTAGAAGAGTTCAAAACATATTGTCTACATGCCTTCATGCATCATTCTAATGGAAGAGATCCTTCTTCTTCAATCATGCTCATGAGGTAGAACATTCAACCATGTTATCTGCAAATATATGATTACATGACTTTATCTATCAAATATGTATACATACCCCTTTCTCCTTTTGGTCATTTAGTCTTCCTTTTAGAAACTTCCTTTCCTTGCTTGAAGATGAAAGTACTTCTACCAACTTGACATGTTTCACTCATTTTTCACCATACCATCATCCTTCTAAACAATGGATTCCATACAAGGTGGAATGTAGACAATCAACAAGACACTTGATTCTTCGACGTAAAGGTGAACCTTCTTATAAAGATTCTAGTGGAGGATCTCGATGATCCTCATTCTGCAAATTCTCCTTGCTAATAATGATGATGTATGCTGACCTTTCTTTATCTTTTATCATGCTATATAACTTTCTTCCAACCATAGATGCTACTATTTCGGTTATCTTTTCATTCTTTCAATGAAAATACCATGAGCTACTTCCTTTCTATCATGATGACTGCTATAGTCATGTATACTTCTACTTCATATTTCAAGATTCTATGAGAATGTCATATATATTTCAGCTCTAATTCATCTTGATGCTTCCTATCATCTTCTATAACTGAAAAGAACTAAGTGAAGGAGATTATCTTGTTCATAGAAGATATATTTTGGTTCCTCCTTTGATTTCTTATTTTAAGGTTCGTCTACTTCTTCGATGATATGGGATTAATTTCTTTCCTTTCTATTCTTGTTTTCCTTCTTGAATTTGGGACAATTCCTTTTTTAGTGTGCATATTATTACACTCATAACATTATATCTTTGACATATCAATCTTATTCTTTTTCAGAGGACCAAATTGTCCTTTTCTCCTAGGCATGGAAACAAATGATTGAACTTGTTCATTTGATCCAACATCACTTTTTTCCTTCAACGTATTTTCTTCAATCTTAAATAATGACTAAACTTCACTGAATGGAGTAGCTTCCTTCTTTTTGTAGATACTTGATATAATTTTTTCCCATTCATCAGGTGGTGCACTAAACACAACAGTGGTCATTTATTTATCAGGAATTATTTCCCCTAACTCTTGTACTTGATCTCTTATTTTTGAAACACTCATAAGGCATGAGGCTATCCCTTCTTCCTTTGATACCTTCATCTTGTATAGCTCATTTCTAAAATACATAACTTCTCCTGCTATTCTTACAGAAAAAAAATTCTACCAACTTTTCATATATTTATTTTGATGTCTCCATCTTTACTGCATAAGGGATGAGCGAATACTTGATTGATTCTATAAGGATTGTTTGAGCCTTTATTTCCCCTTTCATATGATTTGATAATTCTTGAGATTTATATTGATATGGTTAAGAGCTAGAACCATTTACATATTCAAAAAAATCATTCTTTATGAGGATCAAATCTATCCTCTTATTACATCCAAGGAAATTTGATGGCCCAACCAATTTATTTCTTTCCTTGTGGAAAGAATTCGTTTTGATAGTAGATTCAAACATAGATATAAAGATACTTACTTGTAATGTGAAGATGTTGCTTTGATGATGATATATCCAACTTGATGCATTCTTTATTTTGATGATGATTGATGATGTTTTCTTCCTTGAAGATGGAAGTACTTCTTCTTCTAGATATGTCTTTCTTAAAATACACTTGAGATGTGATCATTTCTTGAAGGAGAGGGATATTACATTGATTAATTTTATGATGATGGAAATTCTCCTTCTTTCTTCCTTGGGATGTAGAAATGTAAGATATGTAGACTTCAATGTGCTTCAAATGTGTAGTCCTTCTTTCTTTGAGTGGAGATAGGGTCCTTGAGGTCTTCTTCTCCTTATTATTATGTGATATTTTGTGATGAGTACTTCTCTTTGGTGTTCCTAAGTTTTCTCAACACTTATGTATCCTTATTCAATGATTTGATATTCAAGATCCCTCTTCTTGTTTTGTCGCCTTATATCCAATACCATGTTGAGAAATATAGGGGAAACTTATTAGGTGATTTCTCTTACTTTTATAACTGTTTTTGATGTAAGTTTACTTGAATTGATTAGCTTCTTCTTCAACTTGATTAGTATTGTGTTTTCTATCATCAAATAGTTACCAGACAATATATATCAATGAAATAAAAGAACACAAGATATAGGCTATCAGTCAAGGCCAAAACCTCTCCTTGAGAGGAAAACCCACAAGAACTCTTCTCTTCTTATAGAACTTAAAATGATGAATTCCAAGACCTATGTCCCTTGATAAAGACCCCTCAAAGACCAAGTGAAACCTACATATGATGAGTTTTCCTTATCAAATCTATTGCCAATCAAACTTTCCTCACTTCCTCAAATTTTGGCTCCTCTTCAAAATATTGATTTCTGTTAAAGGCCTGCAATTCTCGTCCTGCCTGTAATTTCTACAGTTTCACACATGTGGAAAATTTAGGGAAGATTTGTGAGTCTTATCTTCCCCACTTGGGCTAATCCTTCTTCCTTAGTAAATAAGATTTGCAAATTGATCCTTTGCCACATTTTTTCGGCCTCTTGAAGTGATTTTGATTCTTGATCTTGTTGCAATAGAATGTTTCCCTAGATGATCTCACACGGGTGGAAGAAAGTAACCCCAAAAAATTCTTCATTAACTTGGTTTTATTATTGTAAATTTTCTATCACGATAGACTTGTTTCTCCTCCTTTTTCAAACTTCTTGTATGATGTATGGATGGATCTCAAGTGTAATCCACTTCCTTGTATATATAGTCTTCATGTCAATATTTCAAGGTCAACTTGTCACTTTATGTAGGCCGACTTGTTTAACTATAGGCTGACTTGTATTGGAGCCTAGTTATTTGACTCTATTTTTACTAAAATAAATATATTTGACTTCATACATGATGACCAAGAGGGTCTTCCATACATGACAATGAATCAATTGACTTGTTGACTCAATGAAAAGCCCTAGAAGCACTCAATGGGTGCTTGACCTATAAATCAGATAACCTTGAGTATGAAATCCATGCATCAAGAATGGAAATAATAAATTCCCTTTCTCTTTAATATCAAATACATAAAAATCATGATTACATATGTCATTATAAAGACCCAACCTAGTTACGATATGTCTGGGGATTACAACCCTTATGATCCATATGGTCAACTACAAATTCCTTTCCTTACACCTCTTGAATTACATAATTTGGATAAATTAACCAATGATACCATATAACACGATCTTAGGTGGCCACCTATGCTGACCATGTTACCATCCAATATTTCTAAATTTGAAGGGAAACCTTAGGATAATCCTTCAACATGTATCACCACCTTCTATCTATGGTTTTCATCTAATTCTTTGGTGGATGATTTTTTGAAGTAAAGACTTTTCCACTGAACCCTAACAAAGGATGCCACCAAATGGTACATCGAAATCAATAGTGCATCCTATAGTGACTTTTATACCTTGGATAGAACTTTCCTGAATCACTTTCAACTACCTAAGAGGCAATATCTCAGAACAAACCTTTTGTATAACTTTAAACAAGATGATGCCACCCACATTTATTATCATATCCATGAGTGGCGAAGACATAAGAGGTTAGTATGAACTAGACTCCCTAATGATGTTCTTAGAGATTGGTTCACCTCATCCCTTCAACCTCAGATTTCCCAGGTTTTTACGATGATTGAGGTAGCCACAAAGGAGAAGGTTGGTTTACATGCTCAACACCTTGATTTTTTTTATTGTTAGGTAGGAACATTATACAAAATTCTCCCAAATTCTCCTTTCCCTTCAATGGACCCACAACAATCCAAACCTAGACCAAACTCTAATGGAGTGATTGGTTCTCTTTATTTTGATACCATGAGCTAGTTAACTACTTAGCTAGGGAAAATGATGGTCACTTCTAAAGCCCCATCAAGTGCCCCTAGCTCTCAACAAGAACCCACTTCTCTTGAGTAGTACGTCAAGTTTCTTACGGTGAAGGACACATCACCTAAGAACACGTAGCAACTTAGTGGGAAAAATAACAGAAATAATAAGCAAAAGAACATACATGCTCAAGAGAATCAACAAAAACAACCTACTTAGGGTGGAGGAACTAGTGAATGACCTTGTAAAATCAAGTTCCCTTGAAATGTTTTTCAAGGTGAGAATTTAACTCATGGTTGAAGTCCATCATTTCATTGCACCACTAGAAACTTCCTAGCAGCCAACCATATTGACTCATTCATTCCTCACCCAACCACAAAAAAAATTAGTTTACCAGGCTCCTCAACCTCTGTAAGGGGGAAATGGGGGGCCAGAATTTCCTTTTGCATCTACTAATGCACCAATTCTTATGTTTCAATAAGATATTAACATGAATACACGAGCGAAATTATATAACCTTCCTAAACCAAGTTATGCTTCTAAGGACTTGAACACCCCTACTGATTCTCCTAGACCTCTCACATTATATAAGTCTATTGAACCCATATATCACCCACCTAAGGGTGTAGTCCAAAATTTAACACAAAAACCCAATACGTTGGTTTCCCAACACTACTATATTGTTGAGGACCTTGCCTAAGTACCATGTTTCATGTCTACCCTAGAACGTTTGTATACTTTATGTTAACAATGCAAATCCTTGTTGACTACTATCGAAGGGGTGTATCCTTTAGAGTATATCTTGATTACTTTTTATTTTGATGCTCCTCATCATAGACTCTCCCATAAGGTTTCCTTTCAGATGTTGGTGCATTTTTTTACTCACGATGTACATTGCACTTTGATGGGTGAAGGGTATTCATTGTGTGTTATGTCAGCATCATGTTAGAAATATCTTGTGTCTCTAACACTCAAAAAGTATAGTACTACTTTACAAGCCTTCGACAGAAACAATTTGGTACCTTAGGGGGTTCTTCCAAAGTTTTCCAATCTAGTACTACTTTACAAGCCTTTGAAGGACACCATATTGTATCTCAGGAGGGTCTTCCAAATTTTTCCATTAATTTGGGGGGGGGGGGGATTCTATGTTGATGTTGAAGTTATCGATGCTCCCTTATATTATAATCTGCGTCTTGGGCATAGTTGATTTAATGTCATGTGTGGTGTTGTGTCATTGGTGTTTCGTTTTCTTTTCTTTCCCTAGGAAGGTAAGATTATTAAAATATATCAGCTTGATTATTGTATACCATTGACCAAGATTACCACTACAGGTAATAATGTACCATTTGTTGGAGAAAACCCTCGCCAATATGAGAGAAATGGGGCGGGCTTGTTTAAAAATTCATCACTTATTGGATTTTATTCCTTTACTCTCGACTCACACTCCTTCTTCATCTACCATTTAACCATGCATATGATTTACTCGGTCACTGATTGACCCCATAGGTCTTCCAAGCATTGGGTGGTGCATTCTACTTATGAAATTTATCAATTTTATGAGAAAATTCCATTACCTATCAACACATCCAGTTGGAATATTCATCTTATGAGTCGAGTGACACACCTCATGAACCATTTGAAAATTACCCTATGCCTATTTGGGTAGTTGATTGTCCTCTTTCTGGTCACCTTCTGGACATCCCTCTTCCTTTTGATGAAGAAATTATATTGGAAGTCATGATGGTCTCTGATAATCCCTGAGTGGATCTTCATCATATATATTATTTTCTCCCTCAAGTAGATTGGATAGATGAGACAACCAAAACCCAAGTTTCCTCTGGAAACATTGATTGTTCCTTTTCCCCTACATTGGTTTTCACCATTTCTTGTTAATGTAATTTGGTGAAAATCTTATAAACTATCTCGGGCAATATTTCCACGAAACTAGGTGTCGTGAAAAATATATTGATTTGGGAAGATTGTACCTCTCATGAAATTGAAATTTATACTTCCGTTTTCAAAGAATTGCACGGAATTTTTACTTGGTCTTATGAAGAGATGCATGGCATCAATCTCTTTATTGTGCAACATGAATTTAAAACTTATCTAGGAGCTAAAATTGTTTGGAGAAAGCTCTAACTAGTAAACCCTAGGAACGCAAGTAGTATCAAAGCACATGTTCAAAAATTGTTAAATGTTGGTTTTATGTATCCTATACCCTTGAAAATTTGGGTTTCTAATCTTGTTCTAGTTACTAGGAAACAAGGGATGACTAGGAATTGTGTGGATTATTGAGACTTGAAACTGGCATGTCCTAAGGATAATTATCCCACACCCTTTATTGACCAGATTGTTGACGAATGTGCCAAGAATTCCATCTTTTCATTTGTGGATAGATTTTCTGGTTATATACAAATCCGAATCAAACAGGAGGATCAACACAAAACTTCTTTTATCTACCCTTGGGGGACATTTGTGTATCATCAATTTCCTTGTGGTCTTAAAAATTTTGGTGCTAATTTCCAGTGGGCCATGTTTTATGCTTTCACGATATCAATCACATCATTTAATTTTATCTCGGTGAGCTTACTGCTCGAACTCTACTTCATGAGGATCATCCTTCACACCTTAGAGAGGTATCTCTCCAATGTCGTTATTATAGAATATAATGTAACCCTCATAAATGTGTCTTTCATGTTTGATATTGGATTTTACTAGGTTTCATAGTATCCAAGGAATGGATTCATGTTGATCCCTCTAAGGTCGAGTTTATTCTCAATTTACCTTCTCCACGCATGGTTTTCCAACTTCAAGCTCCGCGGAAAAGTTAATTTATTACATAGGTTCATTTCTAACTATGCTCAGATTAATCAAGATTTCATGTGTTTCTTGAAAAAAGGAGTACCTTTTGTATGGGATTACCAAGATGAACACTCTTTTGATGCCCTGAAACAAGCTTTGTTATCCACACCATTATTAAGTCCTCCTGATTTCAACCGTGACATTCTGTTATATCTACCATCCTCTAATTCCACCATAGTATGGTTCTCATCCAAGAGGATAAGATGCACAGTTAACATCCTATTTACTATTTTAGAAAAGGTATTCTTGTTCCTAATCTCTATTGTTCCAATGGTTAAAAGTTGTCTTTAAGAGTTGTAATTGTTGTCCCAAAATTACACTACTATATACTCTTGTGAAAGGCCACAATACTCACTGACTCCAACCCCATGAAACACATATTTAATCACTATATATTGGTGGAAAATACTCCAAGTGGAATTTTATACATCAAGAGTTTAATTTGGAGTGCGCAATTGCTAACTCCAAGAAATCTCTGGCATTCACAAAGTTACTTGCTGAGTTACCCAAAATTGATGAAGAACTCATGGTTAAGGACCCAATTCCTAACAAGTCCTTATTCCTCATTAGTTCCTCTTATCCTTGGCATGGTGATGTCTTGAGATATCTCTAGACTTAACATTTTTAGCCTAAGTTATCTTGCGATGAGTGTCGACATGTACATCACTAATTTAGGAATTATGTTACTATTACTTTGTACCCTTTACCATCATGAAGTTGATGTGATTCTACATCGATGTATCACCCATGATGTTGTTGAAAAAGTTCTAAATTATTTTGACATCAAAGCATGTGGAATTCATTTATTTGGGCTTGCCACTACTCATAAAATCTTGTGTGTTGGGTATTTTTGGCCTTTGATCTTCAAAGATTGTATAACTACTATCCAAAAATGTCATCCTTGTCAGATATGTCTAGGAAAATGTGTGCTAACCCTACTCCTTTACATATTTTGGTATTTATTGTCCCTTTTTCTCAGTGGGGGAAATGGGTGAAATAATAAGAGGAGAATCATGTTTTGGATCCAGATCGGTGTTGTTATCATTGGAAAATCGGACAAGAAAAAGACATCACGAAATGTCAAGACGAAGGATTTACAGGGCTAAGAAACATTAGAGAATCTAGAAAAATTAAAAATCTCTAAGGTCAAGAGGAAAAATTATCAAATTGCGCAGAGAAGACAAAGGCAAAGTGCGCTCCGCACACATTTTTCTTCGATAGTCGCGTTGGTCTGTGCGTCTTTCCATCAATAATCCACATGGTATTGAGCATGGCGGAAGGTTGTCATCCAGGACCACTTGACACACTTCAAGAGAAGATTCTCCACTTGAGGCCGCCCAAGGACACCTGCCTAGAGCCACCTTGAGACCTTAAGTGAGAACAGAATGGAATCAACACCCACTCTTGGGTCACTATCCACAATTGTACCAAGAGTGGGAAGAAGGATTTGAATTTTCCTATAAAATGTCACCATGAGAAAAACAAAATGAGAACACATTGTTATGTTGGCCAAATTGCCCATGATCAGACCAGTAGTGTGTTTTCCGGAGCAGAAATAGAGTGAGGGGATTCAGTCTTTGGCCACCCAACACCTCAAATCCCTAAGGAGAAGAGAGAGGCCTATAGAACCAGCTCAAGTGGAAAGCCCTCCTTGCATTGGGTATTAGAGCTCCATAGCTCTAAGGATCCCCTGCAAGTGTGTAACCTTCTACTGCTTCTTTACTAATAAGGGATAATAAGGGGGGATTAGTTCTTCATTGGGATTATTAGCTTGTTTGACTCAATTGAGCTTGTGTTTATGTTTTATTTTTGTTTTGTTTTATCTTCTTATTTGTAGCATACTATGTTCCATAAACTAGTTTGTTTTACATGTTAGTATGTTTCCACTAACCAGCTAACAAATCTTTCTACCTGTGACCATTTCTTGTAGGTTGCAATCACTCCTACCAAGCATCAATGTTTTAGTACACTTGTGCAATAAACACACCAACATAGGATTGGTGACTCCACTTATTTTTCCCCTTAAATCTAAGTGGTTGTGTTTTTGGAGATCCTTCCTTCTGCTCAGGATTGTTGCAAGACCAGCTCTCCTCCTCATCGTCTCTCCTTCATCCTCAGTGAAGAGATTCAGTTTAGGAGGTACAGAATTTTTGCGTGAAGGAAAAACACATGTGTTCAGCACAGATAGACACATTAGTATGCTCACGTTCATCTCAGACAAGCGTGCAGATTTGTGCGCCTGTGTAGAAAAATTTCGCACAGAAACTAGTGAACCATTTTTTCATTAGTTTTCTTCAGTTTTTGCAACTATAAGGTGACTGGCATACTATAATAAATATTCCAACACTATTTTTTGGTGTCCCTTGACTGTTAGAACATGTTTTTAGCTGCAATTTAGTTTAGCTATTTGCGTAGTTTTAATTTTTAGTTTAGTGTCACAAATTCCCATAGTTTAATTAGGAGGCAAGTAAGTGGCTAAAATCCACCCATGCTATCTGAATGAACTTATTTTGTGAGAATAGACACCAAACACGTAGGTAATTAGCAAGGAATAAGTGGCCCATATCCATGCATGTTTAGCTAGTTTCCATTTTCTTTTTCCTAGTTGTTGCATTAATTTTAGTTTAAAATTTTGCATCAGGAACTGGGACTAGGATAAAATTATCTAAGAAGGCAAGTAATCTCTTCTACACTTGCACCTTTTGGTAGCCCTGGGCGTACATATGAACGCTCTCTTTTGATATTTTTCCATCTCCCTTTAGTACAACATTTAGTCTAATAGGAAAAATTGTAAGTGGCCCATTATTTGCATATCATTTTCTTTTGGAAAGGAACAATCAAAACATAGTTTAAATAGGAGGAGTGTAAAGGATTATCGCATATTCGCATCCTACAAAAATTTTGATTGTATACTTTCTCACACACACTGCCACACCATAAGAAAAGTAAGCCACCTTAAAACTAACCATAATTGAACTCATTAAATCTACCCACAGGGGCCACAAGGTAATTAATAGTTCAGGATAGGACCATTGGGGGCACGCATCCAATAAGCCGCCATGGTCAGTTTAAATTCTTGAAACATAGAAGTTGACTTTTTAGGGAGCTTTAAACCCGTTTATCAACCCACAGAAAATAAAACCCGAGTGCCACAGAGACCTGATTCAGAGGGGGTTAAGCTTAGGCCCAGTGCGTGTGGTACTATTTGGGGATACCTGGCCCATCTAGTGCTCGATACTGGTAGCTAAATACCAAGAATATAAAGAGTCAAATGCTCATGTGGGACAACGTACTTAGTCTCAAAATCTAGGGCATCCTTCCTGTTAGGGTCCCGTGATTTGGCAGATTGACAGGCCAAATGACAGGGTAACATAGAACCAAGCTTTGGAGTCCGAGGACCTAGCCTTCCTGGACTTAGAGAGGGACCTCTCTATTGGGTGCAAAGGATATGTTATTTTTTCTCTAGGGTTTTTATTTTAGGCTAGTTATTAGGTATAGGGTTTGTTGATAAGGCAAGATAGGGTTATTAGGTATAAGGCTTCAAGATAGGGTTTTGAGAACTTCAAATAAGAAGGGCATACCATAAATCTTACTTGTAAGCTAACATACTAACCATGCATGAAAAAAAAACAATTTTTGGTGGACCTAAGGAGTAGTAAATAATTCCTTAAGATGGCCAAAATAGAAAACATAAAGGCTATAACAAACAGGAGGACTGAGGTGCCTCGAAGAACATGTCTCAACCTATACTTTTTTGTTTAATAGTAGCTAAGAAGCATGAAACATATGATAAAAAGGAAAAAAATAGACAAATCAGGAAAAAATCACCATTCACCAAGCTATGGAATCCTGCAAACAAGATTCTCCATCATCTAAGCAAACAAGCCATGCATCCACTTCACAAAACCAATTTCTTCTCCAAGCTCATAAAACCATGTATATTGCTCTTCAAGCTCATCAAATGCCAACCAAATACATAGGGGCCTCATCCTCTATTTATGGAGAAAATGAGGACTAAAACCCTAAATGTGGTAGGAAAATGTCAAATATAGTCATAAATGTCATTTATGGCCAAGATACCATGCAAGGCCCAAGGCACATAATATCCCATGAAATAAATTCTAAAATAACTATTTGCACCCAATTCTAGCTTAATTTTCTTTAAAAAACTCAAAAATATCTATTTTCCATAAATGAGTGTGTTTTGTTGACTTTTGGTCCAAAACACACTAGGCAGCCTCTGTGCGTAGCGCCACTTCAACAGAAAATAGGGTCTCTTGCAGCTAAGTTTTGGACCCCTTCCCGACACCGGATTTGGCTCTGTGATGGCTCGTTGGAAAGCATTGTGAGTCTAATTTCTAGAAATGCTTGATTTGCGCTGAATGGATGGAATTTTCCTATCCAAAAATAAAATATCCCAACATTGCTCTGTGCACAGCGCCTGGTCTGGAAATGAGGCAGAAAGGTCAAATGGTTGATGTTTTTTGACATTTTAAGGGGGTAAAAATGCTCCAAGTGATCTGAAAATTGGTGAGAAAATTTTAGGTGATGTGAGAAATCAAAAAATTTAAACTTTGAGAGTTGAGCATGCACCAATTGTTTGTGTAGCACCTAGGGTGTTGCGCTCGTAGGGGTCAAAATTTGGAAAAAACCAAAAGTTGTCCAATTTGCCTCAAACTTGGTGGAGAGGTCCTTCAAGTGTTTAGATAAGCCTATGAAAAATCTTGAGTTATATCTCCAAGTTTTTCTTGTTCTTTAATTTATTTAAGTGCTCAAATTTCAATGCCTCTTTACTGATTTCTTCATTTTCACTTTGTTCTTCTTTTTGAGTTACTTGTTGTACTTATTTCACTATTACCTTTCTTAGCATGAAAACCACCCTCTTCTTTGTCTTCAGCACCCCTTTGCCTTTTATCTTGCTATCTTTAGTGCTATTTCCTTGGTTTTGGAGTTGATCATCAGCCCCTGTATCTATTTTACTTTGGCCATGTCCTTCCTCTTCAAAATCAGTCCTAGCCTTATCATCTACCTATTCTTGATCATCTATTTCGTCATCATCTTCATGTTGTTATTATCTACACCATCATTGTGTTCACTGTTATGCACAAATCCTCTTTCCTCATGGCTGTCATGTAAAACTTCTTCTTCATCATCACTTTGTTGTTGCTCCTCTTTAGACTCTGTTTTTTCTTTACTGTCTTTATCATTTTCATTATTTTCATCTTCTTGATTAGGCTTTGTAGTAGCCTTATTTTTTTCTGCCTTTGCCTTATTTTCACCACTTTATTCCATGCTATCATCATCCCTTTGATCTTTCTTATTAGGCTCTGTTTCTTCCTTGTTGATGTCATCTCCTTTGTTCTTCCTTTAACAATGTCTTTGATTCACTAACTCTTCTTTAGACATGGTGGCTGGTTTAGAGGCAAAGGTTTTTTAAACTTTGTCTGAGAGCCTCTTGACAATGAGTGATGCATGGACAGATTGTGCAAATGAGGGCCAAATGAAAAAATTCTGGGACAAATTTAGAGTTTTAGGAGGAGGGCTATATGCACTGAGTTTCTTTAGGCTAAGGACAACCTCTAACTTGTGAATTTTTCCTTGGAAGGGTTAAATATTTGATCTTAACTGAGATTAGGGTTTGGTCTTTCTCAGCCTTAAATGTCCTCCTTGTTTATGAAAATATTGCTTGAAAAGTGAGGAAGAGAGTCAACCAACCTTGTTTGATTGAAAGTGTAGCTGTGGAGGTAATAATTTGGATTTTTTATCCTTTTTGAGAAAATTGGGTGAAAGGTTGGCTGTGCGTAGTGCTTGCCCGATTTCTCGTTCAGGTCGAGTCGAGCCTGTCGGGCCTGTCAGAGCACAACACCGGCGTGTAGGTGAGTAGTTGGGCCATTCTGGGCCTGTGCGTAGCTCCTGCACAGGTGCGTAGCACCGGGCGCCAGTTGTGTAGCGTAGTGTTAAATAACATTGTGGCTACCCTGTCTGTGTGTAGCGCCGAGGGCCAGGTGCATAGCACTGGCCTCGGTGCGCAGCGCCTGCAACTTTTCTTCAAATTTGCACAAGAACCCAAAAAAATTCTCTCCAACGGTTTTCTTCTTCTCTACTGGGGAAAATGAGGTGTGGAAGAGGTCAAGGAGACCTTATAGTCCTTTTGATCAATGGTTTGATGTCAAAACACCCTTCATAAGGTTTGTTCCTTTTTCCCTTTTTCCACTGTCTTTTTTACTACTTTTGGTCTTGGAGATGGAAATTTGACAAAAACCTTGTTCTTTTCACTGCTGGAGGCCTTTTAATGTCTTCCTTGTGTTCACCAACCCTTCAAACAAGTTTAAGCATGTGCCTTCAAATCACCTTGGAGAATGAAACTTCTTTATGATGTTTATCACATTGCAACAAGAAAATTCTGATCAATTTGACTCTTTTCCTATGATTCACATTATGTCCTGGTTTTCTCTTTTAAAAATAGTGAAAAAACTCTTAGTATGAAAATGCTTAGCATCAAGTATCATAATTCCCTTTAGTCTTCATGTGGACAGTCATGGTGAAAAACACTTGGCCTGTTTGTACTTACCAACCTTCCTGTAGGTAGCTATTTTGACAGTCCTGCAGAAATGTCATTTTATGGCTAACCTATCTTTTGCAGAAGATGAGCCTTGACAAAGGAACCATTTTGGAGGCCTTATTACTCTTAAACCAACTATATGTTTGTTTCCTTTGATCAATTTTGCAAATGATGGATGTCCAGTGAGTGAAGTGAGTTTTCTAAACCATTCTTATGCTTTTGCTCGCCACTTCTGTTCTTTCAGGTGCCCACACAATTTCTTCTTTTGATCACTGTCTCTGCTGCTGATACTCTTCATCATAATCCCTCCTTGGGTGTAGTGGAGTACTGGTGTTTGGGTCTGCCTTCTTAGATCCCTTTAGTTGTCTGATCTTAACCATTTGATGAGGTGGAGTTAGGGTTTCTAGTCCAAACCCTTGTGGATAGTTTGAAACCCTTTGAAGCCATCTGTTGTCATGAAGGAGGCTTCTTTGTCACCATGTGACCATCTTTGTCCATCTTGCCAAACTATTAGGTTTTAGGGCTACTTAGGAAAAATTAACTAGTGTTGTCTTCTAAGTTCTCAAAAACTTCACAAAACTCACTAATTATTTCTAAAGTCCTTCAATGTGCACTTGAAGGATTAGAGGAGGCCTTTGCCTTTGTAACCCTAGGACTAATTCCTTGTTTGGTCAAAACTGTTTCAAACCCTGATTTCCATCAAACATATGCTTGCTACTTTCTTCTTGCTATGAATGGTCTTCTTATGATGATTTTCTCTTTTACCTTAACTCATTGCTGATCTGATGGCTTATTGACCCTCTTGCAGAAATGTGAGCAAAGGGCAGCTGTCTGCTTGCAAGGTTTATGATTTGGCCTAAAAAACCTTCCTTGAATGATCTCTTTGGTGAAAATAGCAATAGGGGAATTTTGAGGTCTAAAATGGGCCTCCTAAGAAAAATGTACAACAAAAATAAACTTTATAAGAACCAATAGGGTTCAAGATGATGATGTCAAACATGGGGGATGATTCACCATTTTTAAAGTAAAAGGGTAAAAATATTAAAAAATAATAAAATAATAAAACTACTTTTTCAACACGTATTTTCAACGTATCTCCCAAATTTTTTACTCAAATTTTGAGCGGGAGTACTCGTTGGATGCAAAATTTAATTCCTCATCCAAGGCATACCCTTGTTGCATACTTTTTATGGACCCTGCTACATGAAAAATGAGAAATACATGAAAAAACGTGATTGCAACCACGTTTTTCATGTATTGATCATTTTTCGTGTAGGAGGATCCATCGAAAGAATGCAACATGGGTACTACTTGGATGAGGAATTAAATTTTGCATCCAATGAGTACTCCTACTTGAAATTTGAGTAAAAAATTTTGGAGATAAGTTGAAAAAACAAGTTGAGCCTCTTGCAGAAATGTGAGCAAAGGGCAGCTGTCCCCTTGCAAGATTTATGATTTGGGCTAAAAACCTTCCTTGAATGATCTCTTTGGTGAAAATAGGACAAACTGACTTGTCCCCTCCTTTGAATTTATTTTCTTAATATAGGAAAAACAGAGTCTGTAGGGCACCAAATCCATCCTATGACTTTGTGAAACCCTAGGTGACCTAGTGGAGGCCTTCTTGGACTTGGTTTTTGGATTGGGACCTAGAACTTAGGCTTATCAAGTGCAAGATAGATTTTTTACAATAAATTGATGTATTGAAGATCTGAAATCCAATGTACTTGATTTATGTAAAGAGTCTACAGAGATAGTTTGAGACTATCAGTGTTTGAGAGTACTTTGAGAGACATCACAGGGTTGTTTGTCTAGTGGGTTTAAGTAGTAGTGGGGGGTTTTTAGGCAAAACAAGACAGAGGATTTGGGCCATAGGTGAAAACATACAGACAGGGATAGTGACATAAGCCACTAATGGGTTGTCTGGGACTGGTAGACAATGCTAGACATGGTGGAAAAGATGAAATAGTGAAAAATTATCTTTAAGGATGATGAAGGCAGTGAGATTTCTAGAACTAACAATGTTCAAGAACTTTGTTTCTAGAAATCTAGGGAAAACATTTAGTCATCTATGCAGAAAAAAATTACTGATGACTAACAGTGGCTCCACTTGGGGAGGGCAGCTCCTTTTCAAGAGGTGTCCAGAACTTCAGATTTATGGCTTTATGAAGACTAGTGCCTCATCCATTGGGCAGATTTTACCTCTTTCTCTTGTTGATGCTTGTTCAAAGCTTATGATCTCAAAAAACTGAAAGACATGATTAGCTTAAATCCATCTCTACTTACCCAACCTACTTGCCTAAAATTTTCTCTTCTTCAGGTGCATTTGGGCTAGAAACCTTGACACATTTTTGTTTTTTGAAAGAAAAATAAACTATCTACTTCTACCTTATGTCTTCCAGGAGCTCAGATTAGGCTAATCAACTCCTTTGATTCTCTACCTATACTATTAAACTATCAAGGTTAAGCTGTTTGACTGGATTTATTCACTGGGCTACAAACATGAAATTGAAAACATGGTTAAATCAGGATTAGACAATCTGATTTATCATGGGTTTTTTGCATAAAAACAAGCTGCACACAAATGTTATTTTCATGAAAAACAAGACTAGAAAAACTAGGGGTAGGATACATTGTTTGTTACTCATCCCTATTTTTCTCTTTGGTTTTGTTTTAGGCATGTGGAACCAGTATCTTTCTACCTAATCTATCCTTTGACAAGTCAAGCTTGAACAATTTGACCCATTATTTTTCACTAACTTATCAACAAATAAATTTAAAACATGCTTAAGCCATGATTAGGCTAGATGACTAAAACAAGACTTCTTTAAGCACTAGCAGTGGTATTTAGATTAACACACTTTCAGAAGTTTTATTTTCTGGGTATGGGGCTTTACCTCTTTTCAAATCTGCCCTCTTTTCCATTTTTTTGTTTTGTATTTTTTTGTGATTTCTCTCAATATCTTCTCATCAAACAATGATATGTACAATGAATGATAATTTCTAACTAAGACTCTAATGGACATGGTATTTGATTACCCTGTTTTCCCCGGGATCATCTACCAACCCTTTTTCATTCAGTTATTGCCGAAAAGGAACATGACTATCTATTTTTGGGGGCATGATGCAATATTTCTGCCAAGAATTGTCAAATATGCCAAGTTCTCCTTTATACTCCTTCTTTAAGTTTTGTTCCCAAACCTTGTTTCTGTGAAAGGATCTATCTAGGTGAAGAATGCCATCATCATCAGCTCCTAAACTAATGACAAAGTCATCAAGGTAAATCATAGTGAAAAATTTGGTAATAGGAGCTATGGTCTCTTGGAAGGTGTCTTTAGCTTTCCTTATTCCAGGAAAAGTTTGGTCAAGCATGTAGTCATCCCAAGGAACTTTGAAAATGCCTTTGTGTTGATTGATTTGAAGTGGTATCATCTCATGAAAATACGAAACACTACCAATCAAATTCACCTTGTTAGAAACTTCTATTTTTCGCATAGGATAACTTATCATGCGAAAAGGGTGTTTGTATTCCATGGAGGGTTTGCCTAAGTGTCTAAAGTCCATACACAGTCTGCATCCTTTGGTTTTCTTAGTTAGTAATAGGATTTTTCCAAAGGTTTCATAGTTCTTCTTGGAAATAATTCTCTTTGGAAAAATGTCTATGTCATCATGTTTTAAACTTTTACTTCTATAAACAAGAGCATCCTGAAATTTCTTGCATAACCACAAGTATTTGATTTTTGTGTGTAATGGCAAGGTTTTGGATAAGTTAATCACCTTGGGTATTCTTAGATTGCCTATATTGTATCCCTCTATATCAGTTTCAATAGAAATCCCTTTAGGTTTTATGGCCACATCAGTAAGGGTCAACAACTTTTTAGGAGGAACAAGACTATCTGATAATAAGGTGTCCAGATAAGGTAAGAACATAAGATTTCTTTGTTTAGGATCACCTAGGATTTTTTTCTATGAGGGCATCTTAGCATTTTGGAATAGGTAAAAGGGAAGGGTTGGGTTTCTGATGTTTTCCCTCCCTTTGAGAAACCTGATCCATATGTCAAATTGACCATTGGTTTTGAGGTTTCATTGTTAGTCTATAGAGAGTCAAGTTTTCTTTGGTCATGATGTGTTTGTTCAAGATTGCTAAAGGTCTGAATACTTATTTCTCTATGTAAATACTGATTTGACTATGGTAGTGTGTCTTGATGTGTTTCAAATTCATATACCTGCTCAACATTTTATTCCTCATTATATAGAATGAAAGAATCAATATATGAGTGAATAGAATAGAGAGGAGTGTTGTCTAGTCTATCCTGACTGCTAACCATATATTTCATATGTGATTCTTGATATGATCTTCTTCTCTGTTTGAAAATAAGGATGGTTTCATAGGACATATCTAGTTGAAGGTTCCCCTGAAGCTTGGCTCCCCAATATCTAGATAAGAGCATGCCATACTTGGGAGGAATATCTACCACTACTATGTCCATGACTAGATTCTTTGCAAGGACTTGTGCTAGGTTAACACAAAGGTCCTTGATGAGGCCCAAACATTTGACCCTACTGGAATCGAAGGAGTACAGGTCTTTGTAAGGTTTAGTTATTTCTAGGCCTAATCTCTCCATCACAACTTTGGGCATGAGATTTTGAGAGGCACCAGAATCCAGCATGGCATTATGTAAGATTTTGTCATGTATGTTTAGGCTGATATAGAAAGGTGGAATGGCTCCTTCTTGATACTTTCCTTCTATTTTGGGTCCAAATAACAACTCAAGTGTGTCATCAGCCAAGTGTAAAGTGTTAGCATCATTGCCTATGTTTAGTACCTTCAACATCTGAGATCTATATATGGGTTGAGTAACTAGTTCAATGAGGGGCATATTTATCTTAATTTTGGCAATCTCTCCCTCAAAACTAAAAGGCACTAATGTTTTGGACATATTAACATCAGCTTTATCAACCATGATATTCTCTACATTCTTGATTGGTTGACCCTGATTTGGAGTTTTTGTGAGAATGATTTTCTTAGGGTCACTGGTGGAGGTACTTCGGCAGCTAAGGTCATTGTTTGGCTGGCCGATTTTCCCTTTGATTGCTTCAGCTTTCTTAACTATAGTGTTGACATTTTTTTCTATTTTCTTGGGGGTGTTTTCAGGTACTTTCCGGACACCATTTTTTGCTATTTTCTTGGCTGAATATAGGTGTTTTTTACTCCTAAGATCATACTATTTATGGATTTCCATGATGGCATTCTCAAATCCCAAGCGATAGTCTTTAGACTCCTCATAGTTTGTGTCAGTTTGATCTGAGGAAAAGAAGCTTTTTTCTTCTTCGGTGAGAAAAACATCTTCTTCATTATCAGAACCTATTAGATTTATATGGTTTTCTTCAAGTTCCATAATTTCTCCTTCATCCTCATCTACACAATTTTGTTGAAAGGGAGGTCTGATTTGTTGGTCATTTTCCCTTTGTTTTATTTGAGGGGTATCTCTTCTGAATTTTTGAGTTTTGTTTCGGTTTTGGGAATTAACTTGGTTGTCCCTAGGAGGTTCCCTCTCATTTAATTTTACCTTGTCTATCATTCTCTCCACAGTCCTCATTAGGCTATCTATTTTTGTAATATTCCAAAATTTGCATGCAGCAAATTGGAATATTAAATTTTGCTAATCTCACTTAGGAGATGAATAAATGGGTAAGGAGACCCATGCATAATAAAAATATGAATAAAATCCCTCATGGTGTGGAAAGGGATCAATGTAGCAGCTAGATTTTACACTCCCATGTGTGAACAGGGAAAAAATCATGTGGACAAGGTCAAGTTTGACCAAGTCAACAGCGCATATATGAGAGGAGGAGATCATCCATAGAGACAGCGTAGTGCAAGTGGGAGGAAGATTCCTTGGTGAAGGAAACACTAATGAGTGGCGCCCAAGGAAAGGAGGCTCACACATGTTTAAAAGGATGGAAAGGCAGCCATAACAGGTTTATGCTTATGATTTTATTTTGGTCTTGAAGACTATTTTCTTTCTGCAACTGTTTAGTTGAGATTGTTGTGCTACTTAACACAAGGATTTCCTATTTAGGAATCCTTATCCTTTCATGAGAGGCCTCTTGAAGGAGTGTATTGATTTGCCTCACATATAGGCTTGAGGCCAAGCATCCTTCTTCATATACAGTGTTATTTCTGTAGCAGTATAATGTTGTGTTGTAGGGTGTTGTAGTGAGGGTTCACAACACCTCTTCCAGCACTTGTTTTTCAGAGGAGGAGGCTCTCTTTCCTTTGAGATATCAGTGGGGAAGCATTCAGAAGAAGTATTGCACATCTTGGCACTTGGAAAAATTACTCCCAACATCAACAACGTAGTCCTTTGCAAGAACTGTGTCTTTCTTTGCAGTGTTGTAGTGTGAGGGTCAATCCCCTCAATCTTGAGCTCGTTTCTCAGGGAAAGGGCCAACCCTTCTCGCGGAAACCTTGTAAGAAGGATTCTCCTTAATTTTCTATATTTTTCAGTTGTATATACTCATATTTTTAGTTATACTACATTTTCCAGATCTAGATCTGCAGATCTGACATTTTGCACTAGTACCTTCATGAAACCCATGCCGGGTCATTTCTCTAATGTGTAAAAGATGCTTTTTCTCCATTTTTCTCCATGATATGATGTAATACTCTCTATTTATGTTATTTCCATAATATTTCATCATAAACCCTCAGAAAATCACGCTGTAAGAGCTTCATTAAATTCTACATAAGCTAAGTCATGGGATTTGGGCCCTTTTGAGCCATATTGGGACAGTGAGATCTGTTTAACTTAGCTAGAGTGATTTTTTTTTGCTCAAATTTGGTATGTGAGTCCCATATGACATATTATAAGGGATCCCATCATTATTTTCCTCTGTTATTACGCAAATAGCTAAGGAATAATGTTTTTAGGGCTTATTTTACTGCTTTTCACCAACTTTTGGATCATAAAAGGAAGTACAAGTTGCTATTGAGACATCAACTGATGATAATGTGTTTCTTGACACATTTCATGAGTGAATAGCTTGCTGCAGATCTAGCATTGTGTTTACATATTGCTGCAGTCCCATTATTGGGCATTTTTTGGCCATGCTAGGGGTGAGAGGCTTGTTTATCTCACCTAGTTTGCTTGGTTTCTAATTTCCTCTTGGATTTTGATCTTAGATTATCAGATATAAGATATCCAAGGGCTAATATTTTTTTTTGTAGTATACATTCTTGAAAAATTCGTTTTTCAGGCATGCCTTGCTAGCAATCCCAATTGGGGATATTATAGTGGTATCAAAGCATAGTCTTGGCTTAGCCTATGATTTCCAGCCATCAGAGGGAGAAAGATTATAATGATGAAGAGGATGAGCTTGATATCATCACTTTTAAGATCCAAGAAGGACCTCCCCAAGGAGGTTAAGCAGATGAAGATTTGCAGTGAAACTCCTAGAGGGTTTTGAGAAGAGGAAGAGCCATGCACTTCCTATTCTCAAAGAGGAGAAGACAAGAGACATAAAGGAAACTTGGAATATGAAATTCTAAGTGAATACCTTGTTGAGTACCAAGCTAAACCTAGAGCCTTCAAGGAGACTCTATCTTTACCATAGTTCATTCAACTGGAATAAGAAAGAAGACTCTACATCCATGGAATGATGAGAGGCAATAGATTCCTATTGTCCACTTTTGATGGATCACTCACATGTGTAGCAAACGCTTGGGTGATGAAACTAGAGGCTTTCTTCCTACTACATCTAGTAGTAGAGAGAGAGGCTATATAAATTGCAGTGTTGCACCTTGAAGGTGAAGCAAACACTTGGGGGTTCAGCCATTTGAGCCATGCAAGAGTGTCTACTCTTGTTGAGTTTTCTCAAAGGTTGATCAGGAGATTTGAGGAAGGGAGATCAGAAAAAGAGAGACCCTCACCACCACTTGAGGTAGCATGTACCAGTGTTGTCACAACCTTGGAGGAGTAGCCTTCATGTTCAGCATTGAAGGAAGCCAACATAGTTGAGGGAGGAACTCTTGCTTCAACATTTCACCAAGGTATGCTTAAGTTTCCATCTCCTATCATTTCAGAAAATATTATGGAGGGATCTACATTATTGTATACTGCTAATTTAGAGCAACAAAGTTGCACTGCACTATATAAGAGTAGTGATTAAGAAAGGAGGACCCATTCTTTATGGGAGCATTCAAATGGTAGCTTCATTCATGAATAAATGGAGGAAGAAAAGATAGATGGTAGACATATTGAAGTGATAAACACTTTCTCCTTTATAGATGACACTTTCTCAATGAGCACTTCCCAGATCAACGAGAAACTTCTACTTGCAGCAGATCTAGAACCTTGTTGGTTTTGGAAGGCCATTGATGAAGAGAAGGTCTCATGGAGAGATCTCATTGGAGGTGCACTTCAACACATCCTGGAGTGCAAGGTTATTCAAAAGTTTGAGGAGGTGTTTTCCTCATCACAATTGGATCTCTGTGGATTCAAGGGGGACACTAATGAGAGGTATTCTCTAGAATATCTCCAAGGAGTTTCATTTCAACATCCAATGAAATGCAAGAGTAGAAATATGATTTGGGAGAATGATAGTCTTCCTTGGGGGAATGCTAAGGAAGAACATGATGGAAGGCACCCACATGTGGATGGATGGGTGTGGATGAAGAGCAAGAAGCTAGAAAGCTACTTGAAAATCTATGATAATGGGCAGAAAGAGGCTTGGCTACGTTGGTTTCTCTTGAAAGAGTTTGGTCATCATCCTCTTTCTAAGGTTATGTAGTAGGATACTTGCATCATGGATGCATTGTGTTGATATGACATTCTTCACCATGTTTTCACTACATGATTTGTATGATGGAGGTATGAGGAGGCACCAAAAACTTGTGTTGCTTGGGTTATTCTTGGGAGATCAAGGGCATATTTACTCTCACACTTTGCATGATGGTGCAGGAGTAGGAGGTGGCACTATCATGGTGCAAAGGGGCTACTCCTTGGCCTTGGATGTTCAAGAGGTGCTTCCACCTTGGGAGGAACTTCTTATGTGTAGTAGCATTATGGGAGATGCCTTTGACATTGTACATGTCAAGGAATGGATTTATGAGTTGGCAAGAGCCTATTTGCATGGGCCAACAGCGCTGTCACCTTGGAGGTTGGACTTATTGATGGAGTGTCCCTAGGATCACTTCACATTTGATGCACTTGGTAAACAAGGAGGGGGTGAGAAATTTTTTTTGCACTTATTGATTGTCTAATACAATATTTGCATGCTATTACCATTTCTATGCAGTGCGTTGCTCCACAAGAGGGAAAGATTTTCATTTGGCTTCATGGTCAATTTTGGGCCAATCTATATGATGGAGACAACCATATCTTATATGACCTTGGGAAAGTATGTTTTGCTTACATGTATGATTACATATGGTACCTAAAAAGTTATTATTCATTAGTAGACTTGATGACATACATAACTATCCATGTATTAAAAAACAACTTGCCATACTATTTTCTGAAGCAACAGTTAGGGAAACTGTGCTGTAACTACATGGGAAATTGTTGGTACTTCCTTGCACCACATGAAACCTTCAGTATTTCCCTCATATTGATGCTGATCATGATCTATTTTTTTGATATTGTTCTTATCTCTATTGAGAGCGTGATGGGGAGAGAGACACATGGGATGGATGTGTCCTTTTGGGAAGAGGATTCCCACATTTTCTACATTGCATGTTCTAATGGGAGCATGGGAGGATATATGGCCACCATAGTACGACACTTGTTTCTTTTTGAGGTGGGCCATGTTATTGATGGGATGCCATATGGTGATGATTTCATATCCATCACATATGGGATGATTTGGGCCAGCTTGATTCACAGCGTTTGAGAGGAAATCTTTGGAGATCTAGTCTTCATATTGCCACTTGAGGGCAATTGTGTTGCAGCCCAACATCAGCATATACTCTACACTTATCATAAGTGGAGAGGTAGACAGCGTGGGGTAGGCTACCTTGTCTACCATGTGAATATTTTCATCCCACCTACTTTGCAGAAGCTCAAGGTGGAGGAAATTTTTTTGGAGTTGCCATGGTGGGAGGTGACTCATTTTGTATGGATGATTGCTTGGGGATGGAGGATCCACTTGGGGAAAGGTGTTTCCCCAACACATTTCAGTCTCCATGCCTTGGAGGAAACTCTTTAGTTCTATCCTTGCATTTTCTTGAGGACAAGAAACATTTGGGAGGGGAGGACTGTAATATTCCAAAGTTTGCATGCAACAAATTGGAATATTAAATTTTGTTGGTCTCACTTAGGAGATGAATAAAAGGGTAAGGAGACCCATGCATAATAAAAATATGAATAAAATCCCTCATGGTGTGGAAAGGGATCAAGGTAGCAGCTGGATTTTACACTCCCATGTGTGAGCAAGGAAAAAATCATGTGGACAAGGTCAAGTTTGACGAAGTCAACAGCGCAGATATGAAAGGCGGAGATCATCCATAGAGACAGTGCAGTGCAAGTGGGAGGAAGATTCCTTTGTGAAGGAAACCCTAATGAGTGGGGCCAAAGGGAAGGAGGCTCACACATGTTTAAAATGAGGGCAAGGCAGCCATAACAAGTTTTTGCTTATTATTTTATTTTGGTCTTGAAGACTATTTTCTTTCTGCAACTATTTAGTTGAGATTGCAGTGCTGCTTGGCACAAGGATTTCATGTTTAGGAATCCTTCTCCTTTATTGAGAGGCCTCTTGAAGGAGTGTATTGATTTGCCTCACATACAGGCTTGAGGCCAAGCATCCACCTTTAGCTACAACATCATTTATGTAGCAGTATAACATTGTGTTGCAGGGTGTTGCAGTGAGGGTTCACAACACCTCTTCCAGCACTTGTTTTTCAGAGGAGGAAGCTATCTTTCCTTTGAGAGATCAGTGGGGAAGCATTCCAGAGCAGTATTTCACATCTTGGCACTTTTCCAAATTACTCCCAGCATCAACAGCGTAGTCCTTTGTAGGAACTGTGTTTTTCTTTGCATTGTTGTAGTGTGAGGGTCAATCCTCTCAATCTTGAGTTCGTTTCTCAGGGAAAGGGCCAACCCTTCTCTCGGAAACCTTGTAAGAAGGATTCTCCTTAATTTTTTGTATTTTTCAGTTGTATATACTTAGAGCTTTAGTTATACTACATTTTCCAGATCTAGATCTGCAGATCTGACATTTTTCACTTGTACCTTCATGAAACCCTTGTCGGGTCATTTCTTTAATGTGTAAAAGAGGTGTTTTATCCATTTTTCTCCATGATCTGATGTAATACTCTCCATTTATGTTATTTCCATCATATTGCATCATAAACCCTTAGAAAATAACGTTGTAAGAGCTTCAGTAAATTCTGAATAAGCTAAGTCATGGGATTTGGGCCCTTTTGAGCCATATCAGGACCGTGAGATCTGTTTAACTTAGCTAGAGTGATTGTTTTTGCTCAAATTTGGTATGTGAGTCCCATATGAAATATTTTAAGGGATAACACCATTATTTTCCTCTGTTATTATGCAAATAGCTGGGAATAACGTTTTTAGGGCTTATTTTGTTGTTTTTCCCCAACTTTTGGATCATAAAAGGAAGTACAAGTTGCTGCTGAGACACCAAATGATGATAATGTGTTTATTGACACATTTAATGAGTGAAAATATTGTTGAATATCCAGAATTGTGTTTACATATTGCTTCAGTTCCATTATTGGGAATTTTTCAGCCATTTTAGGGGTGAGAGGCTTGTTTATCTCACCTAGTTTTCTTGGTTTCTAATTTCCTCTTGGATTTGGATCTTAGATTATCAAATATAAGAGATACAAGGGCTAATATTGTTTTATGTAGCATACATTCCTAAAAAATTCATTTTTCAGGCATGCCTTGCTAGCAATCCCAATTTGGGGATATTACAATTTTGGTATCCGTAGAGGAGGTTGAGGGCATGGTTTCATCCTTGTAGGTTACTCTCCTTTCTGATTTCAACCTAGCCCTATTTTTGATTAGGTTTACCTCTACACTAATATCTGCCTTTTTCATTTCTTCTAAGGTTTCAGAGTCTCTTTCTCTTAATTGGAAAGTCATGTCAAGATCAAAACCTTCAGGGAATTTCACTAGTGCTAGGCCTAGTGCAGGTTTCATGTGAGGTGGGAGGGAGTTGTAAACACTGTTAAACCTAGTGCAATAGTCTTGCACAATTTCCCCCACATTCCTTTTAAGGTTTTTGTATTCAGACATGATTTGGAGGGGGTTTTTCTTGATTTCCCATTTGTTTATAAAAGTTTAGTAGAGGGAAGGGAGGTCATGTATTGAATTAGGAGTTAGTGCTTTGAACCATTTTTTTTCCTCTCCTCCTAGGCTTTGTGCAAATATTATCATCTTAAGGGTTTCTTCCTCTATCTCCATGTAATCAAAAGCATCATTGCTTCTATCTACATGATGTTGAGCAGTGATGGATTCAACCCCGGTGAAATGAGGGATCTTAGATTGATAGTCATTGGAAAAAGGCACTAGGGGTTAGGGTAAGACCAAAGGCACATACCAATCTTCCATGATGGGAAATTGAGGATTTATAAGAGGTGGGTTTGTGATAGGGGGTGTAGGATGAAGTGAAGTGGTTTGCACAGTGGTGGTATGGATGGTTGTGGTGGAAGTACTTGGACCAATAAACTGGTTTTGAGTAGATTTGGTATGGAAAGAGTTGAAGTGATGGAGAAGCTAAAAGTCAGGTGGTGTGGAAGGAGAGGTTTCTCTGCTCAAACTCTGGTGCAAATATAAGGGTTTAAGTTCAGTTTGGTCAATATCAGTTTGAGACTTGTTTCTGAAGAGGTTCCTAGTATGGTGCAAGTCAAACTGGGGATCTTGCAAAGCTGTGAGATTTTTAGGTACAGAGCTTGTTATATGGATAGTCCTAACAGTGGTTAAGTTTCTAGATCTAGAATTTTTCCACAAAATCTTCTCTGGGTCATCAACTATGTTGGGAGGGTTTGGGTTCAGATGAGATCTGGTACTGAACCTATGTGAAGACAAATTTCAAATTTCAAAATTCAGAGAGGCTGAAAGTTCTTTGTACTGTTTCTTAAGGCTGACCTCTCTTATGTATGGTACTTATTACAGTATATGATGGTTCACAAGCTTCTTAGGATTGGTGTGAAACAACTCTAAGAATTAAAATGAGTGCTAATGAAGTAATAGGCCTACTGGAGGCTAGTGGAGTCGGCAGGTGGAAATTTTTAGCTTTTTTGAAGGTAAAATGTATTATGGTCCACCACCAATAAGTAATAAAAACCAATCTAAGGGATTTTTAGGTTTTTCTGAATCTCTTAAAGTTTGTAAGGGTGTCATATAACTGAGTCATCATTTTGCTAGGATGATAAAGCAAATAGAGTCTACTCTTTGGCTAATAGTTTGTGTTCTTAATGATTTGATGAGGGTATCTAGAGTTCTAAGGTTTACTTAGTTTGTCACTAACTCAGATAGGTCCATCATTATCATCATTTTGTTAGTGTGGTGATGAGGTAGTAGATGAGCCACTAGATACTATCAGTCAATTTTCTAAGCTCAATAGAAGGTTCCAATGAGTCTATAGGGGTTTGCTAAGAAACTATATACTCAGAAGGTCCCACCGTGATCACCGGAATGTTAGGGTGGTGATGAGGTGGCAAAAGTATCACTGGATACTCTTTAACAAGGGATTATAGAGTCCTAAGGGATACTTAGATTGTCACTAACTCAGAAGGTCCCACCGTGATCACCAGAATGTTAGGGTCTCATGATTTGGCAGATTGGCAGGCCAAATGATAGGGTAACATAGAACCAAGCTTTGGAGTCCGAGGACCTAGCCTTCCTGGACTCAGAGAGGGATCTCTCTATTGGGTGCAAAGGATGTGTTATTTTTGCTCTAGGTTTTTTATTTTAGGCTAGTTATTAGGTATAGGGTTTGTTGATTTGTTTTGGATGGGTAAGATCGTCAAATTTAATAAGAGGAGTGAGAGGATATCAAACCCATTGGGTTGTGGAGTCAAGTGAAATTCAAGAGTGTCTAAATGGTGAAATAGAGTGAGTTGCAGGGCCGATTTAGCAGGGTGAAAGGATCCTTAAAGTGATGTATGATGATTCAATGAACATTAAGTTTGGGAAAAGACTAAGAGGTTTTACACATATATAATTTGAAGCATAAATCATGAGGTAGGGAAAACCATTGATCTCATTAAAAAATAATCAAACTGATAAACATATAAGATGAACATTCCAGTGAAACATAGAAGCATTAGAACTCCTAAATTTAGAAATTCACCTTCATATTTTGGGAAAACATACAAGATTTAAACAAATAACTTAATTTATGAAGAGGGAACTCCTAAACATCATATTTCAGGCGATTGGGAACTCCGAAACAAGTTGACAAGCATGGACAAAGGGCAAGATCGAACGAGACCTCTTTGACTTAACCTAATAAATCAATATTCCACAGAAAGGCTTCAAGATAGGGTTTTGGAAACTTCAAATAAGCAGTGAATACCATAAATCTTACTTGTAAGCTAACATAATAACCATGCATGAAACAAAAACAATTTTCGGTGGACCTAAGGAGCAGTAAATAATTCCTTAAGATGGAAAAAAGAGAAAACATAAAGGCTATAACAAACAGGAGGACTGAGGTGCCTCAAAGAACATGTCTCAACCTATACTTTTTTGTTTAATAGTAGCTAAGAAGCATGAAACATATGATAACAAAGAAAACAATAGAAAAATTAGGAAAACATCACCATTCACCAAGCTATGGAATCCTGCAAACAAGCTTCTCCATCATCCAAGCGAACAAGCCATTCATCCACTTCACAAAACCAATTTCTTCTCCAAGCTCATGAAACCATGTATATTTCTCTTCAAGATCATCAAATTCCCACCAAATACATAGGGGCCTCATGCTCTATTTATGGAGAAAATGAGGACTAAAACCCTAAATGTGGTAGGAAAATGTCAAATATAGTCGTAAATATCATTTATGGCCAAGAGACCATGCAAGGCCCAAGGCACATAATATCCCATAAAATAAATGCTAAAATAACTATTTGCACCTAATTATAGCTTAATTTGCCTTAGAAAACTCAAAAATATCTATTTGCCATAAATGAGTGTGTTTTGTTGACTTTTGGTCCAAAACACACTAGGCAGCCTTTGTGTGTAGCGCCACTTCAACAGAAAATAGGGTCTCTTGCAGCTAAGTTTTGGACCCCTTCTTGACACCAGATTTGGCTCCGTGATGGCCCGTTGAAAAGCTTAGTGAGTCTAATTTACAGAAATTCTTGATTTTTGCTAAGTGGATGTCATTTTCCTGTCCAAAAATTAAATCTCCCAACACTTCTCTGTGCGCAGCGCCTGGTCTGAAAATGAGGCAGAAAGGTCAAAGTTTTATATTTTTTGACCTTTTGAGGGGGTAAAAATGCTCCAAATGATCTGAAAAGTGGTGAGCCGACTGTAGGTGATGTGAGAAGTCCAAAAATGTAAACTTTGAGAGCTGAGAATGCACCAACCTTGTGCGTAGCTATTAGGGTGTTGCGCTCGTAGGGGTCAAAATTTGGAAAAAAACAAAAGTTGTCCAATTTTCCTCAAACTTGGTGGAGAGATCCTTCAAGGGTTTAGATAAGCCTATGAAAAAGCTTGAGTTATATATCCATGTTTTTCTTGGTCTTTACTTTATTTAAGTGCTCAAATTTCAATGCCTCTTTACTGATTTCTTCTTTTTCCCTTTGTTCTTCTTTTTGAGTTACTTGTTGTACTTCTTTCACTATTACCTTGCTTAGCATGAAAACCACTCTCTTCTTTGTATTCACCATCCCTTTTTCTTTTATCCTGCTATCTTTAGTGTTGTTGCCTTGGTTTTGGAGTTGATCATCATTCCTTTGATCTTTCTTATTACGCTCTGCTTCTTCCTTGCTGATGTCATCTCCTTTTTTCTTCCTTTAACCTTGTCTTTGACTCACTGAATCTTCTTTAGACATGGTGGTTGGTTTAAAGGAAAAGGTTTTTTAAACTTTGTTTGAGAGCCTCTAGGTCAAGGGATGAAAATGAGTGATGTAAGGACTGATTTTGCAAATGAGGGCCAAATGAAAAAATTCTGGGACAAATTTAGATTTTTAGGAGGAGGGTTATATGCACTGAGTTTCTTTAGGCTAAGGACAACCTCTAACTTGTGAATTTTTCCTTGGAAGGGTTAAATATTTGATCTTAACTGAGATTAGGGTTTGGTATTTTTAAGCCTTAAATTTCCTCCTTTTTTATGAAAATATTGCTTGCAAAGTGTGGAAGAGAGTCAACCAACCTTGTTTGATTGAAAGTGTAGCTTTGGAGGTAAGAATTTTGAGTTTTTAGCCTTTTTGAGCAAATTGGGTGAAAGGCTAGCTGTGCGTAGTGCCTACCCGATTTCTCGTTCAAGTCGGGTCGAGCCTGTCGAGCCTGTCAGAGCACAACGTCGGTGTGTAGGTGAGTAGTTGGGCTATTTTGGGCCTGTGCGTAGCACATTCCCAAGTGCATAGCACTGGGCGCTGGGTGCGTAGCATAGTTTTAAATAAAAATGTGGCTACCCTGTCTGTGCGTAGCGCCGAGGGCCAGGTGCAAAGCGCCGGCCTCGGTGTGTAGCGCCTACAAATTTTCTTCAAATTTGCACAAGAACCCTAAAAAATTATCTCCAACAATTTCTTCTTCTCTGCAGGGGTAAATGAGGTGTGGAATAGGTCAAGGATACCTTATAGTCCTTTTGATCAATGATTTGATGTCAAAACTCCCTTCATCAGGTTTGTTCCTTTTGCCCTTTTTCCATTGTCTTTTTTACTGCTTTTGATCTTGGAAATGGAAATTTGACAAAAACCTTGTTATTTTCACTGTTGGAGGCCTTTTAATGTCTTCCTTGTGTTCACCAACCCTTAAAACAAGTTTAAGCATGTGCCTTCAAATCATCTTGGAGAATGAAACTTCTTTATGATTTTTATCACATTGCAACAAACAGATTCTGATCAATTTGACTCTTTTCCTGTGATTCACATTCTGTCCTGGTTATCTCTTTTAAAAATAGTGAACAAACTCTTAGTATGAAAACCCTTAGCATCAAGTATCATTAGTCCCTTTAGTCTTCATGTGGGCAGTCACGGTGAAAAACACTTGACCTGCTTGTACTTTTTAACCTTCCTGTAGGTAGCTATTTTGAAAGTACTTTAGAAATGTCATTTTATGGCTAACCTATCTTTTGCAGAAGATGAACCTTGAGAAAGGAACCATTTTGGAGGCCTTACTTCTCTTAAACCAGCTATATGTTTTTTTCCTTTGATTAGTTTTTCAAATGATGGATGTCCAATGAGTGAAGTGAGTTTTCTAAACCATTCTTGTGCTTTTTCTGGCTACTTCTGTTCTTGCAGGTGCCCACACAATTTCTTCTTTTGATCATTGTCTCTTTTGTTGATACTCTTCATCATCATCCCTCCTTGGGTGTAGTGGAGTACTGGTGTTTGGGTCTGCCTTCTTAGATTCCTTTAGTTTTCTGATCTTAACCCTTTGATGAGGTGGATTTAGGGTTTCTAGGCCAAACCCTTGTAGATAGTTTGAAACCATTTGAAGCCATCTATTGTGATGAAGGAGGCTTCTTTGTCACCATGTGACCATCTTTTTCCATCTTGCCAAACTATTAGGTTTTAGGGCTGCTTAGGAAAAAGTAACTAGTGTTGTCTTCTAAGTTCTCAAAAACTTCACAAAACTCACTAATTATTTCTAAAGTCCTTCAATGTGCACTTGAAGGAGTAGAGGAGGCCTTTGCCTTTGTAACCCTATGAATTATTCCTTGTTTGGTCAAAACTATTTCAAACCCTGATTTCCATCAAACATATGCTTGCTGCTTTCTTCTTGCTATGAATGGTCTTCTTATGATGATTTTCTCTTTTACCTTACCTCATTGCTGACCTGATGGCTTATTGACCCTCTTGCAGAAATGTGAGCAAAGGGTAGCTTTCCCCTAGCAATATTTATGATTTGGGCTAAAAGACTTCCTTGAATGATCTCTTTGGTGAAAATAGGACAAACTGACTTGTCCCCTCCTTTGAATGTATTTTCTTCATATAGGAAAAACAGAGTCTGTAGGGCACCAAATCCATCCTATGACTTTGTGAAACCCTAGGTGACCTAGTGGAGGCCTTCTTGGACTTGGATTTTGTATTGGGACCTAGAACTTAGGCTTATCAAATGCAAGATAGATTTTTTAGGATAAAATGATGTATTGAAGATCTGAAATCCAATGTACTTGATTTATCTAAAGAGTATACAGAGATAGTTTGAGACTATCAGTGTTTGAGAGTACTTTGAGAGACACCACAAGGTTGTTTGTCTAGTGGCTTTAAGTAGTAGTGGGGGGTTTTTAGGCAAAACAAGACAGAGGATTTGGGCCATAGGTGAAAGCATAGAGACAGGAATAGTGACATAAACCACTAATGGGTTGTCTAGGACTGGTAGACAATGCTAGACATGGTGGAAAAGATGAAATAGTGAAAATTTATCTTTAAGGTTGATGAAGGCGGTGAGATTTCTAGAACTAACAATGTTCAAGAACTTTGTTTCTAGAAATATAGGGAAAACATTTAGTCATCTATGCAGGCAAAAATTACTGATAACTAACAGTGGCTCCACTTGGGGAGGGCAGCTCCTTTTCAGGAGGTGTCCAGAACTTCATATTTCTGGCTTTATGAAGACTAATGCCTCATCCATTGGGCATATTTTACCTCTTTCTCTTGTTGATGCTTTTTCAAAGCTTATGATCTCAAAAATATTAAAGACATGATTAGCTTAAATCCATCTCTACCTACCCAACCTACTTGCCTAACATTTTTTCTTCTTCAGGTGCATTTGGGCCAGCAACCTTGACACATTTTTTTTTTGAAAGCAAAATAAACTATCTACTTCTACCTTATGTCTTCTGGGAGCTCAGATTAGGCTAATGAACTCCTTTGATTCTCTACCTATAGTATTTAACTGTCAAGTTTAAGCTATTTGATAGGATTTATTCACTGGGCTACAAACATGAAATTTAAAACATGGCTAAATCAGGATTAGACAATCTAATTTATCATGGGTTTGTGGCATAAACTCAAGTTGCACACAAATGTTATTTTTATACAAAACAAGACTAGAAAAAACAGGGGCGGTGTACATTTTTTGTTACTCATCCCTATTTTTCTCTTTGGTTCTGTTTTAGGCATGTGGAACCAGTATATTTCTTCCTAATCGATCCTTTGACAAGTCAAGCTTGAACAATTTGACCCATTATTTTTCACTAACTTATCAACAAATAAATTTAAAACATGCTTCAGCCATGATTAGTCTAGATGACTAAAACAAGACTCCTTTAAGCACTAGCAGTGGTATTTAGATTAACACACTTTCAAAAGTTCTATTTTTTGGGTATGGGGCTTTACCTCTTTTCAAATCTGCCCTCTTTTCCATTTTCTTGTTTTGTATTTGTTTGTGATTTCTATCAATATCTTTTCATCAAATAAAGATTTGTACAATGAATGAGAATTTCTAACTAAGACTCTAATGGCCATGGTATTTGATTACCCTGTTTTCCCCAAGATCATCTACCAACCCTTTTTCATTCAGATCTTGCAGAAAAGGAACATGACTATCTATTTATGGGGGCATGACGCAAGATTTCTTCCAAGAATTTTCAAATATGCCAAGTTCTCCTTTATACTCCTTCTTTGTGTTTTGTTCCCAAACCTTGTTTCTGTGAAAGAAACTATCTAGGTGAAGAAGGCCATCATCATCAGCTCCTAAACTAATGACAAAGTCATCAAGGTAAATCATAGTGAAAAAGTTGGTAATAGGAGTTATGGCCTCTTGGAAGGTGTCTTTAGCTTTCCTTATTCCAGGAAAAGTTTGGTCAAGCATGTAGTCATCCCAAGGAAATTGAAAATGTCTTTGTGCTGATTTATTTGAAGTGGTATCATCTCATGAAAACCTAAAACACTACCAATCAAAGTCACCTTGTTAGAAACTTCTATTTTTGGCATAGGATAACTTATCTCGGGAAAAGGGTGTTTTTATTCCATGGAGGGTTTTCCTAAGTGTCTAAATTCCATACACAGTCTGCATCCTTTGGTTTTTTTAGTTAGTAACAGGATTTTTCCAAAGGTTTCATAGTTCTTCTTGGAAAGAGGTCTCTTTGGAAAAATGTCTATGTCATCAGGTTTCAAACTTTTACTTCTATAAAAAAGAGCATCCTGAAATTTCTTCCATAACCTCAAGTATTTGATTTTTGTGTGTAATGGAAAGGTTTTGGATAAGTTATTCACCTTGGGTCTTCTTAGACTGCCTATATTGTATCCCTCTATATTAGTTTCAACAGACATCCCTTTAGGATTGATGGCCACATCAGTGAGGATCAATAGCTTTTAAGGAGGAACAAGACTCTTTGATAATAAGGTGTCCAGATAAGGTAAGAACATAAGATTTCTTTGTTTAGGATCACCTAGGATTTTTGTTCTATGAGTGATCCAGGTGGATATCGGTGGCCACCCATCTATTCCATTTGGATCCACACCATCAATTCTTGCAGCTTTTCACATTCAGCACCACTTACTATTTTTAGCAGGTTTTTGGGTCCAGCACACCTGCAGCTATATACCATTGGGTGGTTTCGCCCAGGGAGAGATATCCGCATCTGCCAATAGTGCTGCCTTCCGTACAACATCAAGCCATTCACAAATGAGGTATTATGTGATGTTGCTCCTCTTGATGTAGTTGATGTATTATTGGGCCAACCATACTTGTGGAGGAGACATGTTGTGTATGAGTCTAGGCCTCGTGCTGTTATTATTACTTTGGGAAATAACTTGTACAGGATACCGGAGGTAGTATCGCCTCCTGTCATCTCTTTAACTACTGCAAAAAAACGCAGTAAGATTGTTTCCCAAACCAGGAAATTCATTTTCCTTACAACTCGCTCATAGGGAAAGAATAATATTGTGGCCACAGCTTCGAAACAAGGCTCCCCTGCATGACTGCAGCAAATGGACAAATTCATGGAGGAATACGAGGAAATTTTCTCCTCACTCACAGAGGTTCCTCTACACTGTCAGGACAAGTACTCCATTGATCTAACCCCCAACGCACCGCCGCCTGATGTTACCATACCTCCTGAAAATACACATACAGAATCCAAACATGTACTATCTGAGGCTGATAAAGAAACCAAATTTTCTAAATGCATCCAGCATGATTTCCCACAGGTCCATGACATCTTCAACAAATCTAATACCCAGTTCAACAGAATTTGCTTCATCTCAGGGAGGATCTCAACGCAATGGGGAACATTGATTCCTAAGGAAGGAGGAATGATCCAGGCGGATATCGGTGGCCACCCATATATTCCACTTGGATCCACACCATCAATTCTTGTAGCTTTTCACATTCAGCACCACTTACTATTTTTAGCATGTTTTCGGGTTCTGCACTCCCGGAGCCGTTTTGGGGCCTTAATGATCCAGATGGATATTGGTGGTCACCCGCCTATTCCACTTGGGGCCCCACCATTGTCTCTTTCAGTTTTTCAGTTTCGGCACAACTTACTATTTTTAGCAGTTTTTCGGGTCTTGAACTTCCATAGCCGTTTTGAGGCCCTAAAAGACATTTTTTAGGCATCGTTTGTCCAGCGAATATGATTTTGTTTCAAAATAAATATTTGTGGTGACATTTGTAGTCCTCGAATAGATCTTTCTAATGATGTATCATGTGCATCAAACGGAGATAGTATGCCGAAGTTACGTCCCCAGGAAGTTGAAACACCAATTTACCCAAACGAGGCCCATAGTTTTGGTGCTTCATCTCCTAGGGTTAGGTTTTTGGATGTTTAGAGTTCTCCATTGTTTATCCATAATAAATAGGCCCTCGAGCCTCATTGTAACACAATTCAGAGGTCTGTAGCCACCACATCTCTTCTCATAGATTCGCTACCAGCACCCTACCTATTTTATTTCCATTATGTCTGTAAGCATATTTCTGTTATTTGATATCAATGAAATGAAGCATTAGTTCCGCTGCATCTCTATGTTTATGGTTATTTCTATATTCTGTTGCATTCCTGCATAAATTCGGATCAATGAGGGCATCTTAGCATTTTGGAACAGGTAAAAGGGAAGGGTTGGGTTTTTTATGTTTGCCCTCCCTTTGAGCAACCTGATCCATATGTCAAACTAACCATTGGTTTTGAGGTTTCATTATTAGTCTGTAGATAGTCAAGTTTGATTTGGTCATGATGTGTTTGTCCAAGATTGCTAAAGGTCTAAATATTGAGTTCTCTATGCAAAGACTAATTTGACTGTGGTAGTGTGTCTTGATGTGTTTCAACTTCATATACCTGCTCAACATTTTATTCCTCATTATATAGAATGAAATAATTAAGATTTGAGTGAATAGAATAGAGAGGAGTGTTGTCTGGTCTGTCCTGACTGCTAACCATATATTTCATATGTGATTCTTGATATAATATTCTTGTCTGTTTGAAAACAGGGATGGTTGCATAGGACATATCTAGTTGAAGGTTCCCCTGAAGCTTGGCTCCCCAAGATCTAGATAAGAGCATGCCATACTTGGGAGGAATATCTACCACTACTATGTCCATGACTAGATTCTTTGCAGGGAATTGTGCTAGGTTAACACAAAGGTCCTTGATGAGGCCCAAACATTTGACCCTACTGGAATCGAAGGAGTACAGGTCTTTGTAAGGTTTAGTTATTTCTAGGCCTAATCTCTCCATTACAACTTTGGGCATGAGATTGTGAGAGGCACCGGAATCTAGCATGGCATTATGTAAGATTTTGTCATGTATGTTTAGGCTGATATAGAAAGGTGGAATGGCTCCTTCCTGATACTTTCCTTCTATTTTGGGTCCAAATAATAACTCAGGTGTGTCATCAGCCAAGTGTAAAGTGTCAGCATCGTTGCCTATGTTTAATACCTTCAACATCTGAGATCTATATATGGGTTGAGTAACTAGTTCAATGAGGGGCATATTTATCTTAATTTTCGCAATCTCTCCCTCAAAACTAAAAGGCACTAATGTTTTGGACATATTAACATCAAATTTATCAACCATGATCTTCTCTACATTCTTGATTATTTGATCCTAATTTGGAGTTTTAGTGAGAATAGTTTTCTTAGGGTCACTGGTGGAGGTACTTGGGTAGCTAAGGTCATTGTTTGGCTGGCTTATTTTCCCTTTGTTTGCTTCAACTTTCTTAACTATAGTGTTGACCTTTTCTGCTGTTTTCTTGGGGGTGTTTTCAGGTACTTTTCGGACACCAGCATATATTTTGTCTTTCTTGGCTGAATCTAGGTGTTTTTTACTCCTAAGATCATACTGTTTATGGATTTCCATGATGGCATTCTCAAATCCCAAGCGGTAGTCTTCAGACTCCTCATACTTTGTGTCAGTTTGATCTGAGGAAAAGAAGCTTTTTTCTTCTTCAATGAGAAGAAAATCTTCTTCATTATCAGAACCTATTAGATTTATATGGTTTTCTTTAGGTTCCATAATTTCTCCTTCATCTTCATCTACATAATTTTGTTGAAAGGGAGGTCTAATTTGTTGGTCATTTTCCCTTTGTTTGATTTGAGGGGTATCGCTTCTGAAGTTTTGAGTTCTATTTCAGTTTTGGGAATTGACTTGGTTTTCCCTAGGAGGTTCCCTCTCATTTAAGTTTACCTTGTCTATCATTCTCTCCACAGTCCTCATTAGGCTGTCTATTTTGGTATCAGCAGAGGAGGTTGAGGGCATGGTTTCATCATTGTAGGTTACTCTCCTTTCTTATTTCAACCTAGCCCTATTTTCAATTAGGTTTACTTATACACTAATAGCTGCCTTTTTCATTTCTTCTAAGGTTTCAAAGTCTCTTTCTCTTAATTGGAAAGTCATGACAGGATCAAAACCTTCAGGGAATTTCACTAGTGCTAGGCCTAGTGCAGGTTTCATGTGAGGTGGGAGGGAGTTGTAAACATTGTTAAACCTGGTGCAATAGTCTTGCACACTTTCCCCTACATTCCTTTTAAGGTTGTTGTATTTAGACTAGATTTGGAGGGGGGTTTCTTGATTTCCCATTTGTTTATAAAAATTTTGATAGAGGGAAGGGAGGTCATGTATTGAATTAGGAGTTAGTGCTTTGAACCATTTTTTGGCCTCTCCTCCTAGGCTTTGTGAAAATATTATCATCTTAGGGGCTTATTCCTCTATCTCCATGTAATCAAAAGCATCATTGATTCTATCTACATGGTGTTGAGCAGTGATGGATTCAACCCCGGTGAAATTAGGGATGTTAGATTCATAGTCATTGGGAAAAGGCACTAGGGGTTTGGGTAAGACCAAAGGTGCATACCAAGCTGCCATGATGGGAACTTGAGAATTGATAAGAGGTGGGTTTGTGATAGGGGGTGTAGGATGAAGTGAAGTGGTTTGCACAGTGGTGGTATGGATGGGTGTGGTGGAAGTACTTGGACCAACAAACTTGTTTTGAGTAGATTTGGTATGGAAAGATTTGAAGTGATGGAGAAGCTAAAAGTCAGGTGGTGTGGAAGGATAGGCTTCTCTGCTCAAACTCTGGTGCAAATCTAAGGGTTCAAGTTCAGTTTGGTCAATATCAGTATGAGACCTGTTTTTGAAGAGGTTCTTGGTATGGTGCAAGTCAAACTGGGGATCTTGCAACGCTGTGAGATTTTCAGGTACAGAGCTTGTTCTATGGATAGTCCTAACAGTGGTTAAGTTTCCAGATCTAGAAGTTTGCCACAAAATCGCCTCTGGGTCATCAACTATGTTGGGAGGGTTTGGGTCCCGATGAGATCTGGTACTGATCCTATGTGAAGCCAGATTTCAAATTTCAAAATTCAGAGAGGCTGAAATTTTTTTGCACTATTTCTTAAGGCTGACCTCTCTTATGTATGGTACTTATTACAGTATATGATGGTTCACAAGCTTCTTAGGATTTTTTTGAAAGAACTCTAAAAAGTCAAATGAGTGCTAATGAAGTAATAGGCCTACTAGAGGCTAGTGGAGTCGCCAGGTGGAAAGTTTTAGCTTTTTTGAAGGTAAAATGTATTATGGTCAACCACCAATAAGTAATAAAAACCAATATAAGGGGGTTTTAGGGTTTTCTGAGTCTCTTAAAGTTTCTAAGAGTGTCCTATAACTGAGTCATGATTTTGCTAGGACGATAAAGCAAACAGAGTCTACTCTTTAGTTGATAGTGTGTGTTCTTAATGATTTGATGAGGGTATCTGAAGTTCTAAGGTTTACTTAGTTTGTCACTAACTCAGAAAGGTCCATCATGATCATCATTGTGTTAGTGTGGTGATGAGAGAGTAGACGAGCCACTAGATACTATCAGTCAATTTTTTAAGCTTAATAGAAGGTTCAAATGAGTCTATAGGGTTTTTCTAAGAAATTATATACTCAGAAGGTCCCACCGTGATCACCAGAATGTTAGGGTGGCGATGAGGTGGAAAAATTATCACTGGATACTCTTTAACAAGGGATTATAGAGTCCTAAGGGATACTTAAATTGTCACTAACTCAGAAGGTCCCACCGTGATCGCCAGAATGTTAGGGTCCCATGACTTGGCAGATTGGCAGGCCAAATGACACGGTAACATAGAACCAATCTTTGGAGTCCGAGGACCTAGCCTTCCTGGACTCAGAGAGGGATATCTCTATTGGGTGCAAAGGATGTGTTCTTTTTTCTCTAGGGTTTTTATTTTAGGCTAGTTATTAGGTATAGGGTTTGTTGATTTTTTTGGATGGGTAAGATGGTAAAATGTAAGAAGAGGAGTGAGAGGATGTCAAAGCCATTAGACAGTGGAGTCAAGTGAAATTCAAGAGTGTCTAAATGATGAAACACAGTGAGTTCACTAGTAAATTTGGCCCAATTTTTGACAACAACTTCGTCGCTATTCCGACACATAGTCGTCACAAGAGCAACAGTTTGAGGCTGGAAAAAATGTGGTTAGCCATTACATTGCAATTCCGACACTTAAATAAAGCGTCGGAAGAGTAACAATTTTTCTAACGTTTTGCAAAGTGTCATAATATTGACGCTTACAAAGTGTCGCAATACCGACGCTTGTGAAGTGTCGCAATACCGATGCTTTGCAGAAGTGTCGGAATACCGATGCTTTGCCGAAGTGTCGCAATACTGACACTTTTCAGAAGTGTCACAATACCGACACTTTTCGGAAGTGTCACAATACCGACACTTTGCAGAAGTGTCGTAATACCGATGCTTTGAAACGTCGCAGTTCCGAAGAAAAAGTAAAAATATTTAAAAAAATATATGTCGCTCTTCCGACGCCAATTTCTTCTCACAGTTATAGGACGTTGCTCTTCCAACGTTGAAAGCATCAGTATTTTGATGTCTAAATCATCGGTATTTCAACGCTTTGTTAAAAATATTTAAAAAAAAAATCAAATATACCCTCGACGACACAAATATTTTCTGAATGTTTGGCCTACCGGGGTATCTAAGACCTGTTTTCTGAGGACATAACGTTGTCGTCATCAGGATATATTTTCATGGAAATGGTGTGAAATGCTAGGAATGCTGAGAGCCGAGTTTCAATTAGCATGTCTTCCATAAATTTTCGCAATACCGAACCTTCATATCCGACGACAGATTAAAAATGTTCCTTCATATCTGCGGATACGTTGATATGTTGATTATGATGTGTCGCAATTCTTAATGCTCTCTTTTCAACTTCTGCCTATCTCATTTGAGTCACTTCAGGCTGCTCAGACATCAATGATGACTTGTTTACCTTACCCTGCTCATCTTTCTGAGGAACTACCTGCTCATATTTCGGATGAATTCCCTGCTCATCCTTCTGAACAATCAGCTTGTGTCTATCCTTGAATGCAAGGTACTTATCGTCTAAATCTCCAGAAATGGATTTTGATAAAATATGGAAAGACACTGCTACATCATTTGTGTGCTCAGATGATTTAGCATTTGAGACAATAGCCTTATGTAAATCCTCAAGTTGGTTAGACTTTACAGACTAGGAATCTGCCGAATCAAAAGAAGAAAGCCTAGAATTGATAGGTTTAGAACTATCTATAAATTCTCTCTTGTTTCACATTATCAGGTGTTCCATTGACTCATTTGATCCACTGATAAAATGCCTTCGCTGAGGACTGGTTCTCTCCAACTGCCCCTTCTCAGAGTTCTTCTCAGAAAGATAGTCACCATGTAATATTTTCCAATCATCACTACTTTTAGCCCACTTTTTTAGTTTTTGAAACAGATTAGAATTCTTTGATGTACTAATACACGCTGTAAATATTTCCATTGACAAGTCATCATACTCTGTAGCTTCAGATGTGTTCGATGAATAAGAGGACAAGCTCTCTGAATCATTATCTGACTGGAGTTTTCGTTGAGGTCCTGAATGTTCAAACACTGCATATTCCAACATAAGCTGTTTAGCAATATCCTGTGATTTTGGAATCAAACTATCCTTAAGGTCCACTGCTGACATATTTCTAGGGGTTATATCTGAATTTCGAAGTTCATAACACAAACATGAGTTGACCCAACACAAATAAACGAGTTCCTCAACCTCACTGAATCGGTTCATTTGCAAGCCCTCAACTTGCTTGCAGAGATTATCATTTGTGTGCCTTAGTACAGATGCCTCAACTTCAACCTTTGCCACCATATCACTATACACAAAGTGGTCAAGTAGTTATTTATAAGAAAATTGAAATACCCATCTAGAAAGCCTAATGAATATTACTAACTGCATTAAATCTAGAATTATGCATCTAGAATTTTAAAATTTGTGCTGAAATTCTAGAAAATCCCATTGACATGGTGAATCCCTTTGTTAATAATTAAGCAATAGAATTTTCCTAATCAAGGTTAGCATTTAATATGCACAATGGAGTTCAAGTCGTCTCTAAAGTTTATGGTGACCTGAATTGTCCACACTAAACTAAATCTACTCATCTGAAGTAAACATATAAGCAAAACCCCAAAGTAAGAATTTCCAATGATATTATTTTGTTGATATTTATGTTTTTTTATGAAATTTCATTATTTTCAGCATGCTGGGTGGGGCAAAGAGATGTGCATCCCTTATTTTAAACCGTGAAGTGAAGTTAGTGGACAAGCTGCCCCCTGTAGCCACCAAGGATATAGTACATACAACAGGATATGTGAGTGAATAAGAGTGTCAATTTTGTCGTCAAAGATGACTTGAGTGTAATTCCAGTTAATTCCACTGCTACGATTAATAATAATATTGATATAATGATGGTAAATTTCAACCAAGACCATTTAGAGAGCATGGTGATCACTGTAATGTTAACCCTATGTATTCATACTGGAATCGACTTTCAAATGAATAATATATGTTGCAAAAGGCACTTGTATGTGTGTGTCTCTAGCAGCATACCTCATTGAGCTTTCCAAGAGCATTAATTTGTGATTCTGCTGCAGCAAGCTTGCTTTCCAAGTCCCTCTTCTAGTGCTGAAGTTCCATGTTACAAGTGTCGCAATACTGAACTTTCATATCCGATGACAGGTTCCATCATAGTAATCAGTAAGTAAACAACATAGATGATGAATTATTGCAGATTCCAGCTATTATGAAATTGAAGTGCCAATGGCTCCAATTGATGGTTACAACTTCTTCACCTATAAATGTTATATGTGTTTATTGTATTGGAATTATTGCATCGTCATTTGAATCCCTTATGCCCAGGCTCTCTCTTTTGCATTCTCAAGCATTGAACATCAGCAAGACTAAACTTACAGCAACTTGACATCAACTATCAAGCATATCCACTCTCACAGTCTCACAAGTTAATACTAAATTTTCCAGAACACCCTTCATATCCCTTTCTACATAAGGTATCTCTAGTCTTATAAGTCATAGAGTTATGATCGTAGTCTGTGGCCCAATATTCTCTAAATTCAGTATAACACTCTGAAACTACATTGTATTGTAAATTTGTAATTGATATTTCAATATCAATTGAGCACTATTTGAGATATCTGTCGATATTGTTTATTTAATATTGTCAGTTTCTTGTCCATTGGGATGTACTAGTTTGCTAACTACATTTGATAGTTTGACTACAACTTTCATAGCAATTCATATATACCATATTGAATCCTCAATTTTCTAATAAGCTTACATATGGGTGCTCAGATCACATGCATAGGGATGTGGATAGGAATGTGCCATCTTGTCCAACTTGCTAGTTTACCAAAGGAAGTTTGAAGAATATAAGAGTATATAGCTTTTTCTAGTACTAAATGGACCTTGTGTTGACATCACTATGGAATTGGACCTTGTGTTGGGATTGCCCGAGATATAGCAAGATAATGGTTTTATTTTTGACATTCTAGAATCTAGAGTGCTTCATCCTTTGCACAGAATCATGATCAGATGGTTTTGCAATTCCTGTAAGTGTCTCGGGTGAGACCTTCTCCAGCCTCTGGAGATTGAAAGTGTTAATGCTTATGGGGTTTTTTTGGCTAGGGAGCTTGAACCCTGGGTCTGATCCCCATGCCAACAACCTGGATCTGCAGAAACACAGATCCTGGATCTTCAATACGTGGAACCAGTAGTGAATATGTTCTTCTCTTTAAGACAAGAAACACATAGAAATATTTCTTAACGTATCTCTCGGTACCTTAGAGTTGTTAACCAGGTGAGAAGCCTCGGATTTTAAATGGTTTATTAATGTCCTATTTTGGTGACTTTGTTGTTTGAAAGCCATTTAAAGCCAATGCTTGAGTCATTATAGTTGTTGCTGGATCCACGATCTATACTGATAAAAACTCATTATTATGAGTGGAAATTAATGGCTAGCATAAAAATGAAGATTGGCCTTATCAAAAACATTTCTGATCAATTTTTTCAGCATCCTTTTAATGCAGAAATCATAAGAAAAAAAATTGTTCTACACCTTCCACTATATCGATTTAAATAATTTAACATATTTATTATGTATATATTACTCTTGTTTGGATCATTTTTCTTCACAATCCTTCCTTTGTAAGGAGCAGTGTTGCTCAGAGAAGCGCCCCAACCTCATCAAGGCCCCCAAAGGTCAACCACCAAGTCTTGATGATTACAATTGCTCAAGTGCCTCCATTGCAGCCATGAAGGAGTATCCATAGGGGAGTAATAAATGAAACCAAGGACAAGACTTGGAAAACAAAGTGGAGTTTCATCGACCTATTTACCGCCTTTTGACCACTTATGCATGTGTATCACATGCTCACCAACAACCTATCTGTTTATTACTCTGATTTTTTCCTATTTAATACATTGTTGTTTATCTTATTCTTCGAACTAAATAGGCCCATATGTGCATTGAAAATGTGCATAGCATATAGGTCTTCAAAGCAGAAAGAAAACCATCTCCAACAACCCATTTCATTTCATGTAAAAAGACTAGTGCTGAAACAAAATAGGTGTGCTATTTTTCAAAGAAAATATTGCATGGTCTGCGAAATTATTACTAATGACAGGGATACTAATTTCCTTAATAATTTTTGGAGAACTTTATGCCAAAATAGAAAACAAAATTTAGTATAGCTCCGCCTATCATCGACAAAGTGAAAGACAAGCAGAGGAAAACAAAACTCTCAAGATTTTGTCGTGGATTATAACTCAAAAATAACCAAAACAGTGAGATCTAGCTTTGCCACAAGCCAAGTTTGTTCCAATGTAAATCCATGGATCAGTAAAATTATTACAGAAGAAACCTGACACAGTTTCTAGATTTAATGCTGAGTTGCATCATGCATGGTAAAGATTACAGATTTGTGGAATTTTAAAATGTTAGAACCTAGATATAGGGAAACAATCTATAAAAAACACGAACCAGAAACATAGAAAATTCAGATTTCTGAATGTATATTTCTCCAAATCGTGCTTATAAATTCTGAAATGCAAACCCCGATGAGAAAGTTAAATTCTTATGTTTTAGGATGGGGGAAGGGATATTTTATAGGCAAAATTTAGGGATTTAGGGCCTTGAAATTTGCCATTTTTCATTTATTGTTATGATTTTTAATATGTTTTTAAATAAAATGGCTTTTCTTCGAAGATCTGCTATCTCGATGTTTCCAGCTACCAAAAACAGATTTAAAGCAGATCCTCTGGTGCTTATTAGGGTTGAACCACATTGTCCTGCTACTGCACTGGCCATTGAAGTGCCACAATAATTTAAAACCCTTTTGTTGCATTCTATTCATCGCTATATTCTACAATTCGCTCTCAATTCGCCTACAACCTCAAAGTTTATTGGGTTAGTTCAAGGGAGAAGAATCCATATCCCTATAATTTGAACAGACCCACAAAATATAGTGTGCAAAAATTCAGACCTACAACCATCTATATCTCATAATCAAGATAGCGTAGAAGAAAATAACGAATTTGAATGGGGTAAAACAAGGGAAATACCAATCTGATTCTTCCAGAAGAAGAGAGCATTCTTCCACGATCGATTTCTCTTCAGATCTCCCACAGATTTGTGAACATCGACAAAACTCAAAATATCTCCACCAGCTACTATGGCTTTCGAGCTGTTAATGGACTGTGGCTGCTTTAGGGTTTCAGAGCGTCCATGCTTCTGCAAGAATCTAGAAAAAAGCAAGCATCATAGGGAAGAATGGAATCATGGGAAAGAAGGCATAAAGGTCGAACAAGCGCACAATGGGAAAAAAAATTGAATAGGTCGATTAAGAAAATTTGAATAGGTGGAACAAGCAGAGCGGGAAAAAAAAATTGAATAGGTATAAAATCTAATAATAATAATAATATATGAATGATAATAATATACATAATGATATAATAATATACATAATGAGCGGGAGGGTTGTATTGTATGAATGATAATAATAATATACATAATGATATGTCACACAATTTGTTTAGTGCATATTGTAATCCTTATATGCAAACTTTTGAAAATACAAATATTCATATTTAAAATTCTAATGTTCCATATATTGAACCATTATATGTTATTCCTAATGAATAAGTAAATAAATTATGTCAACATACCTAGACATATGCCCAGGAAATAAATAAGTTGTGCATTAATCCATTAATTTTATTTTGTTAGGTAATGTGAGTTTTGAGATGAGTTGCATGCCTAACATGTGATTTGAGTAGCCATGAACCAAGGGCTTTTAAGCCGTCAAAATCACCTAGGGATCGCATCCAACCTAGGCCACACCATCCCTTAGCTTGACTAGAATTTTTCCCACATAGTTTCGAACCAATGATTTTCTCACCAGTGATTGTATCTTACCCGTTATTTCACATTCCCCAAGGCACAAATCAAATATTTGGATGTATCTTGGATGACTTGTCACATTCCATGACTAGCTTCACACACATTGAATAGGAATTCCCATCATTTAAGAATTTTTTGGAGGGTTTTCATGGCATGTTTTTTAGGGGCTTAGGGGTTCGATGAATAGGAGATTATGGGTTAGAGGTTTAGGGTTTAGCGGTTAGGGGTTAGGACTAGAATAATGAGTTAGTGCAGGTTAAGGGGTTAGGGATTGGGGGCTTAGGGGTTAGGGGATCTAGGTACATTTAGGGGTTAGGGGAGTAATGATTTAGTAGTGGTTAAGGGATTAGGGATTGGAGTGGAGTTAGCCGAAAAGCAGCTTTCCCCAGAGATGGATAAGATAAAACTTGACAACATAATGGTCAATTTCCTTGACCCTTTATTGGTTATTCAGAAGGAGTATGAATACACCACCATTAATATCAAGGTAACCAACCCCTAGCAGATCAAGGGCTGAGAGGAAAATCAATCATCAATGAAAATTAAAAATTTTCAAGCTGAGCAAGATCAACCAAATTGGGGGCAGAGTTTGGGGAACCTTCGTAAGTGAATGGAGCTTATGTGATATGGCTACGAGTTATCTGAGTATATAGTGAATTAGACAGGAATAAGAAAATAATTACTTCTTTAAAGCTAATTCGAATTTGGAGGGCTTAGGGGATTGGGGGTTAGGGGTTAGGGGATTTAGGTGCATTTAGGGGTTACGCGTCGAATAATGAGTTAGTAGTTAAGGGATTAGGGATTGGGGGCTTAGGGGGCCTGACCCGAACGCATTTGGGTGGGCGCACTCAACCAAAACGACCCGACCCGAACATGTTAAGGGGTTATAGGTTTATGGTTTAGGGGGTTAAATGGGTTAGGGGTTGGGAATTAGGGTTTAATGGGTTAGGGGTTAAGGGGTTATAGGTTTAGGGTTTAGGGGGTTAAATGGGTTAGGGGTTTAGGGATTAGGGGTTAAATGGGTTAAGGGATTAGGGATTGGGGATTTAGGGGTTAGGGGATTTAGGCACAGTTAGGGGTTAGGTGAATAATTATTTAGTGGTTAAGGGATTAGGGATTAGGAGCTTAGGGTTTAGGGGAAGAGAATGGTCATTCCAGATGCTCTGTCTTCAGCCAGGTCACAAGTATTGTCTACTAGGAAGGCTTTCCAAAGAATTTGGCTAGCATCACTATGACACTATTACGAAATTAGAAGGGAAGAGAAAGGCAAAGGCTTAGGTATCATATGAGAGAAGGAAGCAATCGGAAAAATTGAGATCAAAAGCAGTGGAGTTAGCCGAAAAGTAGCTTGCCCCTTTCCTTGATCCTTATTGGTTATTCAGAGGAGTATGACTACACCACCATTAATATCAAGGTAACCGACCCCTAGCAGATCAATTTCCTTGACCCTTATTAGCTATTCAGAAGGAGTATGAATACACCACCGTTAATATCAAGGTAACTGGCCCCTAGCAGATCAAGGGGTTAAGGGGTTTAGGGGTTAGATGTTTGGGGTTTAGGGGTTAAATGGGTTAGCGTTTTAGATCAAGTTTAGGGGGTTAGTGGATTTAGCAGTTAAGGATTTTAGGGGTTAGGGGTCGTTACGGGTTAATGGGGCTAGGTTTTAGGGGGTTAAATGGGTTAGGGTTTTAGGGGTTTACAGGGTTAAATGGGTTGGGGGTTGGGAATTAGTGTTTAAGGGGTTAGGGGTTAAGGGTTAGAGGTTTAGGGTTTAGGGGGTTAAATGGGTTAGGCGTGCATTTAGAGGTTTAGGGGCTTAGGGGATTTAGTAGTTAAGGATTTTAGCTAGGGGTTAGGGGTTAAGGGGTTAGAGGTTTAGGGTTTAGGGGTTTAAATGGGTTATAGGGGTTTAGAGGTTTAGGGGGTTAGGGGATTTAGTAGTTAAAGATTTTTGGGGTTAAGGGTTTGGGTAGGGGGTTAAATGGGTTAGGTTTTTAGGGGGTTAAATGGGTTAGACCGGTTGGGAAATAGGGTTTAAGGGGTTAGGGGTTAAGGGTTTAGAGGTTTAGGGTTTAGGGGGTTAAATGGGTTAGGGGTTCAGGGGTTTAGGGGGTTAAATGGGTTAGGGGTTAAGGGTTTAAGGGTTAGTGGTTAAGGGTTTAGAGGTTTAGGGTTTAGGGGTTAAATGGGTTAGGGGTTTATAGGTTTATGGTTTAGGGGGTTAAATGGGTTAGGGGTTGGGAATTAGGGTTTAATGGGTTAGGGGTTAAGGGGTTATAGGTTTAGGGTTTAGGGGGTTAAATGGGTTAGGGGCTTAGGGGGTTAGGGGATTTAGCAGTTAAGGATTTTAGGGGTTAGAAGTTAGGGGCTAATGGGGTTAGGTTTTAGAGGTTTATAGGTTTATGGTTTAGGGGTTAAATGGGTTAGGGGATAAATTAGTTTCTTATTCTTTGCATCTCAATGTAACAATTTTGTAAGTATTGTTGCTTGTTGCCATGTCTTCTTTATTTATTAATTTATAGTATTTGTTTGCCATTGCTTTACATTTATTGATGAAAATGTATATTGCAATCAAACCAAATATATGTTCAATCTCTAGTTTCAAACTCAGCCACAGTGTTGTCACACAATTTAAGTCTGGATAATGGCCATCTAATGAAGTCTTCGGGCGACCTCGCACGGCACGACACAGCGCGCCCGACCGAATGATGCCACAAGGGAGCAAACAACAAAGGGGCCACTCGAACATGCACAAGGCACCTGAGCGGTCATAACTTAGCAAAACTGATACAGGCACCCTTGAACGAAACGACCTGACCCGAACGCGCCCGTTCGGGCAACCTCACATGGCACCACACAGCGCGCCCGACCGAACGATGCCAAAAGGGAGAAAATGGCAAACAGGTCGCCTGAACATGCACAAGGGACTCGGGCGGTCACAACTTAGCAAAATTGATACAGGCACCCTCGAACGAAATGACCCGACCTGAACGCGCCCGGTCGGGCGACCTCGCACGGCGTGACATGACGCGCCGACCAAATGATGCAACAAGGGAGAAAATAGTAAATGGGCTGCTCGAATGTGCACAAGGCACCTTGGTGGTCACAACCTAGAAAAATTTATACGCACGCCCTCGAACGAAACGACCTGAACCGAACACGCTTGGTAGGGCGACCTCACACGGCACGACACCGTGCGCCTGACCGAATGATGCCACAATGGAGAAAATGGAAAACGGGCCACCCGAATGTGCACAAGGCACCCAGACGGTCACAACTTCGCAAAACTGATAAGGGTGCCCTCGAACGAAACAACCCGACCTGAACGCGCCCGTTCGGGCGAACTCACACGACGCGACATGGTGCGCTCGATTGAATGATGCCACAAGGGAGAAAATGGAAAACGGGCCACCCGAACGTGCACAAGGCACCCGGGCGGTCACAAATTAGCAAAATTGATATGGGCGCCCTCAAACGAAATGGGCTGACCCGACCCGAACGTGCCCAGTCGGGCGACCTCACATGGCGCGACACGACGCGCCTGAACGAACGATGCCACAAGGGAAAAAATGACAAACGGGCCACACGAACGTGCACAAGGCACTCGAGTGGTTAAAACTTAGCAAAATTGATACAGGCACCCTCGAACGAAACAACCTGACTTGAATGCGCCCGGTCGGGAGACCTCACACGGTACGACACGACGCGCACGACCAAACGATGCCACAAGGGAGAAAATGGTAAACAGGCCACCCGAACGTGCACAAGGCACCTGGGTGGTCACCACTTAGAAAAACTGATACGAGCGCCCTCGAATAAAACGACCCGACCTGACACGAATGCGTCTAGTCAGGTGACCTCACACGGTGCGACACGACGCACACAACTGTACGATGCCATAAGGGAGCAAACGGAAAACGGGCCGCCCGAACGTACACAAGGGACCCGGGCGGTCAAAACTTAGCAAAAATGATACGGGCGCCCTCGAACGAAACAGCCCGACCCGAACGCGCCCGGTCGAGCGACCTCACACGACGCGACACAGCGCGCCCGAACGAATGATGCCATAAGGGAGAAAACGGAAAAAAGTCCACCCAAACATGCACAAGACACCCAGGTGGTCACAACTTGGCAAAACTGATACGGGCACCCTCGAACGAAATGGCCCGACGTGACCCGAACGCGCCCGGTCGGGCGACCTCACATGGTGGGACACGACGTGCCCGAACAAACAATGCCACAAGGGAGCAAACGGAAAATGGGCCACCCGAACATGCACAAGGCACCCGGGCAGTCACAACTTAGCAAAACTGATATGGGCACCCTCGAACGAAACAACCCGACCTGAACGCGCCCGGTCGGGCGACCTCACACGGCGAGACACGACGCGCCCGACCGAACGATGCCACAAGGGAGAAAACAGAAAATGGGCCGGCCGAACGTGCACGAGGCACCTGGAAGGTCACAACTTAGAAAAACTGATACGGGCGCCCTCGAACGAAACGGCCAGACCTGAACGCGCCCAGTTGGGCGACCTCACACGGCGCAACACGATGCGCCCGACCGAACGATGCCACAATGGAGAAAACGACAAATAGGCCACCCAAACGTGCACAAGGCACTTGGGTGGTCACAACTTAGCAAAACTGATACGAGTGCCTCAAACGAAACGACCCAACCCGACTCGAACACGCCCGGTCGGGCAACCTCACATGGCATGACACGACGCACCCAACCGAACGATGCCACAAGGGAGAAAATGGCAAACAGGCCGCCTGAACGTGCACAAGGCACCCAGGTGGTCGCAACTTAGCAAAACTGATACGGGCGCCCTCGAACAAAACGGCCCGACCTGAACGTGCCTGGTCGGGCAACCTCACACGATGCGACACGGCGCGCCCGACCGAACGATGCCACAAGGGAGAAAATGGAAAGCGGGACACCCGAACATGCACAAGGCACCTAGGTGGTCACAACTTAGCAAAATTGATACGGGCGCCCTCGAATGAAACAGCCCGACCTGAACGCACCTGGTCGGACGACCTCACACGGCACGACATGGCGCGCCTGATCGAATGATGCCACAAGGGAGAAAATGGAAAATAGGCCACCCGAACGTGCACAAGGCACCCGGGCGATCACAACTCAGCAAAACTGATACGAGCGCCCTCGAACGAAACAGCCCGACCTGACCCGAATGCGCCCGGTCAGGCGACCTCACACGGCGTGACACAACGCACCCAAATGAAGGATGCCACAAGGGATCAAATGGAAAACGATCCACCCGAACACGCACAAGGCACCCGAGCAGTCACAACTTAGCAAAACTGATACGAGCGCCCTCGAACAAAACGTCCCGACCTGAATGCGCCCGGTCGGGTGACCTCACATGGCACGACACGACGCACCCGATCGAACGATGCCACAAGGGAGAAAACAGCATACAGGCCGCCCGAATGTGCACAAGGCACCCGAGCGGTCACAAATTAGCAAAACTGATACGGGCACCCTCAAACGAAACGACCCGACCTGACTAGAATGCGCCCAATCGGGCGACCTCACACAGCGCAACACGACGGGCCCATATGAACGATGCCACAAGGTAGAAAATGGCAAACGGGCCACCCGAACATGCACAAGGCACTCGGGCGGTCACAACTTAGAAAAACTGATACAGGCGCCCTCGAACGAAACGACTCAACCTAAACATGCCCGGTCGGGCGACCTCACATGGCGCAACATGACACGCCCGACCGAACGATGCCACAAGGGAGAAAACGGCAAACGAGCCACCCGAACGTGCACAAGGCACCCGAGTGGTCACAACTTAGCAAAACTGATATGGGTGCCCTCGAATGACATGGCCCAACTCAACCCGAATGTGCCCAGTCGGGAAACCTCACACGACACGACACGACGCGCCTGACCGAACAATGCCACAAGGGAGAAAACGACAAATGGGATGCTCGAATGTGCACAAGGCACCCGAGCAGTCACAACTTAGCAAAACTGATACAGGCACCCTCGAACGAAACGGCCTGACCCAACCCGAATGCTCCCGGTCGGGTGACCTCACACGGCGCAACACGACATGCCCAACCGAACGATGCCATAAGGGAGAAAATGGCAAACAGGCCGCCCGAACATGCACAAGGGACCCGAGCAGTCAAAACTTAGCAAAACTGATACGGGCACCCTCGAACGAAACGGCTCGACCCGAACGCGCCTGGTCAGGCAATCTCACATGGCACGACTTGGCGCGCCCGAAAAAACGATGCCACAAGGGAGCAAATGGAAAACGGGCCACCCGAACGTGCACAAGACACCCAAGCGGTCACAAATTAGCAAAACTGATACGGGCCCCCTCGAACGAAATAGCCCAACCCAACCCGAATGCGCCCGGTCGGGCGACCTCACATGGCGCGACACGACGCACCCGAACGAACGATTCCACAAGGGAGAAAATGTCAAATGGGCCACTCGAACATGCACAAGGCACCCGAGTGGTCACAACTTAGCAAAACTGATACGAGTGCCCTCGAACGAAACAGCCTGACCTGAACACGCCCGGTTGGGTGACCTCACACAGCATGACATGACGTGCCCGACCAAACAATGCCACAAGGGAGAAAATGGAAAACGGGCCACCCAAACGTGCACAAGGCACCCGGGCGGTCACAACTTATCAAAATTGATACGGGTGCCCTTGAACAAAATGGCCCGACCCGAATCGAACGCGCCCAGTCAGGTGACCTCACACGACGCGACACGACGCACCCGACCAAATGATGTCACAAGGGAGAAAATGAAAAACAGGCCGCCCGAATGTGCACAAGGCACCCGGGTAGTCACAACTTAGCAAAACTAATACGGGTGCCCTTGAATGAAATGGCCCGACCCAACCCGAACGTGCCCAGTCAGGCGACCTCACACGGCGTGACACGGCGTGCCCCACTGAACGATGCCATAAGGGAGCAAGTGGCAAACGGGCCGCTCGAACGTGCACAAGGGACCTGGGCGATCACAAATTAGCAAAACTGACATGGGGGCCCTTGAACAAAACGGCCCGACTTGAACGTGCCCGGTTGGGCGACCTCACATGGCGCGACATAGCGCGCCTGAACGAATGATGCCGCAAGGGAGAAAATGGAAAACGGGCCACCCAAACATGCACAAGACACCCGAGCGGTCACAACTTAGCAAAACTGATACGGGCACCCTCGAACAAGATGGCCTGACTTGAACGCGCTCGGTCGAGCGACCTCACACTACGCGACACGGCGCGCCCGACCATGGTTGGGGGCACACATTAAAAGTGAAACAAGGAGTGTGTGCATCACATCTTTAATATTTTATGAAACTCCTTAGAAGTCCCATCATAACCACCTTCCCTCTTCATCACAATGTGATATGTCAACTAAAGATATCTTATTATGTTGCTCCAACCATTCAAAAAGGGGACCCAAGTTAGATTATTATTTATTAAAGGAGAGGCCAAAGAAATTAATTTCCAAACTGTCATAATAGCAACGCTTTCATAAAAACATCGCAAGAGCGACACTTAGCCCAAACTATCGCAATAGCGACGCTTTTTCCCAAATTATCGTAATAGCGACGATTTTGCCAAAACTGTCACAATAGCGACGCTTTCCTCAAATTTCGCAATAGCGACACTTAGCTCTAGTCCATCGTAATTATGATGCTTTTTCCCAAACTGTCGCAATTCTGATGCTTTGCTACAAACGTCGCAAGACTGACACTAACTTCTAAGTGTCGCAATATCGAAACTTGTCTCCAAACGTCGGTATAGCAATAGTTGTGGGCGGGATTTGAAAATTTGAAAAAAATTGGGGAAATTTCTGACATTTGGTCAAAAGTGTCGGAACCAAAGTGTCGGAATTTCCGCCAAATGTACTAGTTGTTGCAGGGCCGATTTAGCAAGGTGAAAGGATCCTTAAAGTGATGTATGATGATGCAATGTACATTAAGTTTGGGAAAATACTAAGAGGTATTACACATATATAATTTGAAGCATAACTCATGAGGTAGGGCAAACCATTGATGTCATTAAACAATACTCAAACTGATAAACATATAAGATGAACATTCTAGTGAAACATAGAAGCATTAGAACTCCTAACTTTAGAAATTCACCTTCAAATTTTGGGAAAACATACAAGATTTAAAAAAATAACTTAATTTATGAAGAGGGAACTCCTAAATATCATATTTTAAGCTATTGGGAACTCTGAAACAAGTTGACAAGCATGGACAAAGGGAAAGATCGAACGAGACCTCTTTGAATTAAACTAATCAATCAATATTCCATAGAAAGGCTTCAAGATAGGGTTTTGAGAACTTCAAATAAGAAGGGCATACCATAAATCTTACTTGTAAGCTAACATACTAACCATGCATGAAACAAAAACAATTTTTGGTGGACCTAAGGAGCAGTAAAGAATTCCTTAAGATGGCCAAAAGAGAAAACATAAAGGCTATAACAAACAGGAGGATTGAGGTGCCTCAAAGAACATGTCTCAACCTATAATTTTTTGTTTAATAGTAGCTAAGAAGCATGAAACATATGATAATAAAGAATACAATAGACAAATTAGGAAAACATCACCATTCACCAAGCTATGGAATCTTGCAAACAAGCTTCTCCATCATCCAAGCAAACAAGTCATTCATCCACTTCACAAAACCAATTTCTTCTCCAAGCTCATGAAACCATGTATATTGCTCTTCAAGCTCATCAAATACCAACCAAATACATAGGGGCCTCATGCTCTATTTATGGAGAAAATGAGGACTAAAACCCTAAATGTGGTAGGAAAATTTCAAATATAGTCATAAATGACATTTATGGCCAAGAGACCATGCAAGGCCCAACGCACATAATATCCCATGAAATCAATGCTAATATAAATATTTGCACCTAATTATAGCTTAATTTTCCTTGAAAAACTCAAAAATATCTATTTGACATAAATGAGTGTGTTTTTCTTACTTTTGATCCAAAACACACTAGGCAGCCTCTGTGCGTAGTGCCACTTCAACAGAAAATAGGGTCTCTTGCAGCTAAGTTTTGGACCCATTATTGACACCAGATTTGGCTCCGTGATGGCCCATGGGAAAGCTTGGTGAGTCTAATTTCCAGAACTGCTTGATTTGTGCTGATTAGATGTCATTTTCCTATACAAAAATCAAAGCTCCCAACACTGCTCTGTGCACAGTGCCTGGTCTGAAAATGAGGTAGAAAGGTCAAAGTTTTGATGCTTTTTGACCCTTTGAGGGGGTAAAAATGCTACAAATGATCTGAAAATTGGTGAGCGGGCTGTAGGTGATGTGAGAAGTCTAAAAATGTAAAATTTGAGAGCTAATGATTCACCAATTTTGTGCGTAGTGCCTAGGGTGTTATGCTCGTAGGGGTCAAAATTTGGAAAAAAACCAAAAGTTGTCCAATTTGCCTCAAACTTGGTGGAGAGGTCCTTCAAGGTTTTATATAAGCCTTTAAGGAATCTTGAGTTATATCTCCAAGTTTTTCTTGGTATTTACTTTATTTAAGTGCTCAAATTTCAATAACTCTTTACTAATTTCTTCATTTTCACTTTGTTCTTATTTTTGAGTTACTTGTTGTACTTCTTTCACTATTACCTTGCTTAGCATGAAAACCACCCTCTTCTATGTCTTCACCATCCCTTTTCCTTTTATCTTGCTATCTTTAGTGTTGTTTCTTGGTTTTGGAGTTGATCATCAGTCCTAGCCTTATCATCTACCTGTTCTTGATCTTCTTTTTATTCATGATATTCATGTATTTATTATCTGCACCATCATTGTGTTCACTGTCATGCACAAGTCCTCTTTCCTCATGGCTGTCACGTAAACGTTCTTAGTCATCATCATTCTATTTCTGCTCATCTTTAGACTCTATTTTTTCCCTACTGTCTTTATCATTTTCATTATTTTCATCTTCTTGATTAGGCTTTGTAGTAGCCTTATTTTTTTCTTCCTTTGCCTTATTTTCACCACTTTCTTCCATGCTATCATCATCCCTTTGATCTTTCTTATTAGGATTCGCCTCTTCCTAGCTGATGTCATCTCCTTTGTTCTTCCTTTAACCTTGTCTTTGACTCACTGCTCTTCTTTAGACATGGTGTCTAGTTTAGAGGCAAAGGTTTTTTAAACTTTGTTTGAGAGCCTCTAGGTCAAGGGATGACAATGAGTGATGTAAGGACAGATTTTACAAATGAGGGCCAAATGCAAAAAGTCTGGGACAAATTTAGATTTTTAGGAGGAGGGTTATATGCATTGAGTCTCTTTAGGCTAAGGAAAACCTCTAACTTGTGAATTTTTGCTTGGAGGGGTTAAATATTTGATCTTAACTGAGATTAGAGTTTGGTCTTTTTAAGCCTTAAATGTCCTCCTTGTTTATGAATATATTGCTTGCAAAGTGAGGAAAAGAGTCAACCAACCTTGTTTGATTGAAAGTGTAGCTTTGGAGGCAAGAATTTTGAGTTTTTAGAATTTTTGAGCAAATTGGGTGAAAGGTTGGCTGTGCGTAGCGCCTGCCCGATTTCTCGTTCAGGTCAGGTCGGGCCTGTTGGAGCGCAGCGCCGGTGTGTAGGTGAGCATTTGGGCCATTCTGGGCCTATGCGCAGCACCTTCCCAGGTGCATAGCGTCGGGCGTCAGGTACGTAGCGCAGTGTCAAATAACAATGTGGCTACCCTGTTTGTGCATAGCACCGAGGGCCAAGTGCATAGCGCTGGCCTCGGTGTGCAACGCCTGCAAATTTTCTTCAAATTTGCACAAGAGCCCCAAAAAATTCTCTTCAACGGTTTTCTTCTTCTCTGCAGGAGCAAATGACGTGTGGAAGAGGTCAAGGAGAACTTATAGTCCTTTTGATCAATGATTTTATGTCAAAACTCCCTTCATAAGGTTTGTTCCTTTTCCCTTTTTCCACTATCTTTTTACTGCTTTTGGTCTTGGAGATGGCCATTTGACAAAAAACTTGTTATTTTCACTGCTGCAGACCTCTTAATGTCTTCCTTCTGTTCACCATACATTCAAACAAGTTTAAGCATGTGCCTTCAAATCACCTTGGAGAATGAAACTTCTATGATGTTTATCACATTGCAACAAGTAGATTCTAATCAATTTGACTCTTTTCCTGTGATTCACATTATTTCCTGGTTTTCTCTTTTAAAAGTAGTGTACAAACTCTTAGTATGGAAACCCTTCACATCAAGTATCATTAGTCCCTTTAATCTTCATGTGGGTAGTCATGGTGAAAAACACTTGGCCTGTTTGTACTTACCAACCTTCCTATAGGTAGCTATTTTGACAGTCCTGCAGAAATGTCATTTTATGGCTAACCTATCTTTTGTAGAAGATGAGCCTTGACAAAGGAACCATTTTGGAGGCCTTACTACTCTTAAGCCAGATATATGTTTGTTTCCTTTGATCAGTTTTTCAAATGATGGATCTCTAGTGAGTGAAGTGAGTTTTCTAAACCATTCTTTTGCTTTTGCTGGCCACTTCTATTCTTGCAGGTGCCCACACAATTTCTTCTTTTGATCACTGTCTCTTCTAATAATACTCTTCAACATCATCCCTCCTTGGGTGTAGTGGAGTACTGGTGTTTGGGTCTGCCTTCTTATATCCCTTTACCTGTCTGATCTTTACCCTTTGATGAGGTGGAGTTAGGGTTTCTAGGCCAAACCCTTGTGGATAGTTTGAAACCCTTTGAAGCCATTTGCTGTGATGAAGAAGGCTTCTTTGTCACCATGTGAACATCTTTGTCCATTTTTCCAAACTATTAGGTTTTAGGGCTACTTAGGAAAAAGTAACTAATGTTGTCTTCTAAGTTCTCAAAAACTTCACAAAACTCACTAATTATTTCTAAAGTCCTTCAATGTGCACTTGAAGGAGTAGAGGCAGCCTTTTCCTTTGTAACCCTAGGACTGATTCATTGTTTGGACAAAACCGTTTCAAACCCTGATTTCCATCAAACATATGCTTGCTTCTTTCTTCTTGCTATGAATGGTCTTCTTATGATGATTTTCCCTTTTACCTTACCTCATTGTTGATCTGACGGTTTATTGGCCCTCTTGCAGAAATGTGAGCAAAGGGCAGCTATCCCCTTGCAAGATTTATGATTTGGGCTAAAACAATTCCTTGAATGATCTCTTTGGTGAAAATAGGACAAACTGACTTGTCCCCTCCTTTGAATGTATTTTCTTCATATAGGAAAAATAGAGTCTGTAGGGCACCAAATCCATCCTATGACTTTGTGAAACCCTAGGTGACCTAGTGGAGGCCTTCTTGGACTTGGTTTTTGGATTGGGACCTAGAACTTACGCTTATCAAGTGCAAGATATATTTTTTAGGATAAACTGATGTATTGAAGATCTAAAATCAAATGTACTTGATTTATCTAAAGATTCTATAGAGATATTTTGAGACTATCAGTGTTTAAGAGTACTTTGAGAGACACCACAAGGTTGTTTGTCTAGTGGGTTTAAGTAGCAGTGGGGGTTTTTAGGCAAAAAAAGATAGAGGATTTGGGCCACAGGTGAAAGCATACAGACAGGGATAGTGACATGTGCCAATAATGGGTTGTCTGGGACTGGTAGACAATGCTAGACATGGTGGAAAAGATGAAATAGTGAAAAATTATCTTTAAGGATGATGACGGCAGTGAGATTTTTAGAACTGACAATGTTCAAGAACTTTGTTTCTAGAAATCTAGGGAAAGCATTTAGTCATAAATTTAGGAAAAAATTACTGATGACTAACACCTCCCTATAGGTGACGGTGCAGGCAATACTATATCATCTTTCCATTACCTTGTTTGATTCTTCTACTACTCGAAGGCGTTGCTAGCTCTTTCAGGACATTAGCCCCAATACCTACCAGAAGATATCTTCGCAAGGCCCAATCACAATTGAGAGTGTGAGGAAGAATAGGTCTTCTAGGGTTTTTAGTATCACACGCAAAACAACAAAAGCATTTTTTGATTGACTGATCACATAGGATTAATGTAAAAGGGAAATTAACCTTTTATTTTTGCTTTTTTTATGTATGCGATCACTTTTTTATTTGATATATAATCTCTCTCCTCTCATAAAACTGAAAAAATATTTCCAAAATCAAACCTAGTCAACACCATAGCGGACCCAATGGGACCTCGTAGATTTAGACGCTTTCTGGACCTCCCCCCATTAGAGGGAGTATTTCCAGGTATTTTTCCATTCAGGCGTCAAAGACAGAACATAGCCACCCTTATTGGTACATCCTTTATCGGGGGTGTCTTTAATTGGGAACCCCTCAAGGTCACCCAACACCACATGGGTGGAAACCCCCTCAGGATCACCACACACAACTCCTCTCACAACCCCTAGAGGGTAGAGGAGTGCTACCCATTAAAAGAGCCAATAGAACACATAGCCAATTACGTCACAGAAAAAACCCATACTCAGCTAGAACCATGTGTTTTCATAATCTAAAATGGCACTCAACACTCAGTTACCTTTCTTAGCATCTTTAAACTTACCTGATCTATCAAAGTTAACAAATGACCCCATTTCACACAATCCCACTTGGCCCCCCATGCCCACAAAGCTCCCTTCGGACATTCCAAAGTTTGAAGGGAAGCAAGTGGAAGACCCTGGAAACCATGTAATGAATTTCCACCTATGGTGTTTGTCGAACAATATTATTGATGATACTATTCGATTAAGACTATTTCAGTGCACCTTAACCGTACCAACCGCGAAATGGTATATGGAGCAGCCTTCTAATTCACATGTAACTTTTAACGCCCTCACTACTATGTTCCTGTCATTCCAATTACCCATCCACCATGATTCAGGAATGGAGTTACTGATGCATTTTAGACAAACACTAGCGATATATCTCAGACCATATTTATGAATGGCGGTGACGTTGAAGTTTGTGTAAAGCCAAACTTGATGATCGAGTTTTAATGGACCTATTCCTGAAAACTCTCACAGCAGATATTTCGAAGGATGTGGCAACTCAAGGACCTAATTTTGAAGAGGATTCCATTATCAAATCCCAGCAACTCGAGCTGATGTACACTCAGTCAAGATACATCTTTAGCATCCTCCCTAATGCCCATGCCTACAAACTTATAAAGAATTTCCAGGTGCGTCGAACACTGCAGACAGATTGATAGGGTCACTAACCCAAAATCACCTAGGTAGTAGCAATCTGTACCCTGGTTACACGTATGATCCTAACCAGAACATCCCTCAACTAGGCTACCATCAGATTCATCATGCACCTCTGCATAACATGACCAATAGGGAGATGTTGTACCATAATCAGCAAGGAGGATCATACCCTACCGCACATGGGACTCAATACGTAGCTAGAAAAGCTGACGGAAGAGTTCCCCCCCAGCATTTATTTACAAACCAGGGATAGGGACCTCAATATCCCCACTCCCTAGCACAAAACCCACCAATGAAAAATAATGCACCAACGAACTTTGTGCATCCTTCCCAGGCACAATTATGCTAGTCATACGACCAGAATAATCCTAGTTATCCTCCTAATGTGGAAAGGAAAATGCCAAAAAATAAACAAAGGGGAAACCCTAGATAGAGGGGAAATAACCAGCAGTGCCCTCCATGATCTCAGGTTGGGGGCAACCCCAAACGAAATCAAAATCAGGAGCCAAGTAACTTCCAAGGGAAAAACAAGAGGGCTAATCTTCGAACTAACCACTCTTGTGTAATTTGTGGTGAGTATGGCCAGTACACTCATCACTGTCCTAAACTCCCTGAGCTAAAAAAGCTTCAGGGTAACCGAGGACAAGGGGGACCCACACAACAAACAATGGTAATGCAGGAGCCCTTCCCCCACCAAGGGGCATTTAGTAACCCAATAGCAGCAAACACCCCCCGATGATTCCAGAAAAAATAACCAAAAAATATATATGACTGGTGAGGAAATTTTCTTTCAAACACGAAATCGAAGTTATGATACCTCGCTAGACACCAGTTCATTAGTGGCTAGCACGAGTGCACCTACCACAACGTTGACTATATCAAAAATTCCTATTGAACCTTACCCAAAATGTAAAAGGGACCAACAAGGTGAGTAGGACAGCACTCCAAAGTGGACTATAATTATAGCATCATGGACGACTTAACCTAGTCTCCCACTGCCATGTCAACTTTAGAATTCCTACAATTTTTCCCAAAGCAAAGGAAAGCCTTACTTTCTGCATTAGGCGCAATCAGCCCGCCGATTCACACCTAATGGATTTTGACTTAGATAAAGCCACCCCTAGGATTCCTTCATTGGTCACCTTCCAGATACTGGTGTCAGTCCAGAACATAACTATCCACCGATGTATCATTGACGAGGGTGCATCCACATGCATCATGTAAAGGAGAATTTGGAAGAAGTTAGGATCTCCTGATATAAAGCCATCGAACATCACACTCAGAGCATACGATGGGCACCCTTCTATTAGCCCCCTATGAATTTTTGACAAGCAAACAGGGGGCTAAATTTTTTTTGAGCCTTCAAGGAATGCATTTCCTCTGAAAAAACATCATCCTTGAAGCCTCCTTATGCCCTTTTCCTTTGATAAATCCCTACTACAGTTTCTAGTTATAAAGCCTCTATATTTGTGAAGAAATGCCCAAAAGGCCTCCTTTTCCCTTTATATCATCCCTCCTAAACCTCTACTTCATCCCCTTTTACTCCTCTCTATTTTCCCCCATTAACCTTCTAAACCATCTTAAGTCCCCTTTTAAACCCTTCAAATAATCTTTGTTTGGTTTAATAAACCCTTTTCCTTTCTACCGTTGCCCTTTTTGGCCTCAAAAAGCATTAAAAGGGGGCAAAAAACCCACTTTCTACCTTATAATAGGCCTAAGCCCCTTTCGGCCTAGCCCCTTAACCACTTTCCCACATGCCCAGGTGCCGGAACCAAGCGCTAGGGTCTTAAGTGCTTATCGCAATCGCAACCATCGAGCGAGCACATTTCTATGTGTTAACTTAAAACTTTCGATGTGATTGGAGCTTTGTTCAATCGGCTCCCACTGAAATCTGAGCCGTCGATCTATAATGGATCTGACGGCCCAGCACTAATCGTTGAGCACTCGTTGCCTTTCCCTTCTGCCCCTCTGATTATGTTTGGACCGTCGATCTCCTGCCAGATCCAACGGCTGGTGCTCCATCGCATCGCGCCAGTCGCATCGCAGCCCCCCTTTGCTCCTTGTGATTTTTATCTCTCGATCGAATCCTAGTTGTCCATCCATTCAGAATCAACAGCCTAGATCCCATCGCTTCCCTCCCATCGCTCCTCTCGTTTCTCCCCGCCGATTGCTTCTCTACCGTTGATCTATCACCCCGATCCGATGGCTGGTGATCAATCGCATCCCCCGCTTCGATCGCAATCGCAAAGGTCTTGCCATGTCACCTAATTGCGATTTTCCGATCCAGTCCTAACCATCGATTCACTTGTTGATCCGATGGCCCTCGCTCTCCCGCTTCCCCCGCTCTGATCACAATCGTAATTGTCAATCGTTGCCACTTTCCGCCCTTTGCAATTGCGATCTCCCGATTATAATCTTCGCCATCGATCCATATTTTGATCCAACACTACATATCTCATCGCCCTCCGCTCACGCCGGGTCCCACATCATGAGCCTCGCATCATTGTTTGCTCGGGTTTCCCTTTGTAATTCGCCCAAGCATTAATCCTTTGGCTTTGCACTAATTATCACTTCTTCCACCCATTTTAATCCTAACCCCTCCATTCATTAATCCCGGCCGCTAAATTCCATCTCCACGTATGATCGAACGGTCTGCGACCCATGTCACAGCCAACCTTCACCACCACATTTTTCATTTGTTTTCCCTACAGCCTCCGTTTCCACTGGGATCACAGAGAGGTCATTACACCGGCAGCAAAGAGTAACAGTAGAAACAGGTTCAAGGGGATTTAGGCCTGTTAATTGAATTTTCAAGCACCTAATCCCGTACTCAAAGGATAAGATGCAGTTTGAAGACTTAAGCACACTGTCAAGTCCTATCAGTGCTTCCAACGTTGGCAGAACTTTTTTCTCCAAACGGACACCTTCGGACAGTGTTCTCCATGCCTCCTTGAGCCTGTAAACGGAAGAAATACACTGGCAGCAGTTTCCATGACTGTCAGGTAGCAGTTATGAAGCATGGGGAAACCTACAGTTTTTTCATCCAAGTCATTTATTCCAGAAGACAGAACAAAGGGCCTTACAGCCAGAAGGAATTCACGAAACATCAGAGGTCAAAATCGACCTGACAGAGACTCCCAAGCCATACCAAAAGTACTTACAACGATGCATATTTCCATTAAGAAGAGTGGGCATGAACTCTTTCTCCACTCTGTCTTAAATGAGATCTATTTCATGAATGCCATCTACTCTTGTTGTTTCTCTTCTCCTATAAGAATCCCATAGAACAGATTGTAAAGGTTGTTGTTCGGTTGTTGTTGTTGCTGTTAAAGGGATTCATTTTGACCATTAGAATAGTCTTGGGAGGGAATAACAGAGTAGTTTGTAATGTAGTAGGCTGGGAGGAGAAAGTTTGGACTGTAATCAGCCATTGAGCTCAGTGTATGTGACTAGTTTTGCATCAATTAATCAAGAAATTTTCACAGGATCCTGGTCTATTACTATGAGTGATGTTTCTCTCTACATTGATTTATTACATTTTCCATGCTATTCATTTTCTGCTGGCTTGCATCAGAAATCTAGCATAGGATTTACCCTTGTTAGGTACCCTATGTTTCTGCTCTCCTTGCCTTTAATGTTTTCTGCCGATTGTGAATCTAAGAGTAAATTCAGCTAATTTAACCAGTGTAGCAGTTCCATATGCTGCTAGCTGATGTATGAATTCGGGTTTTGCTGCTTAGATATTCTTGCTCGGGTCAAAGCATTGAAGGTTCAAAGTCCTTCTCTGATCTATAGACCCTAGATCTGTTTAAACTTATCTCTTTTTTTCCCTTGGAGCATGCTAAAGCTGACCTAGAGTTAAATGACCTCTGGTCCGATCTATAAGCTTCCCCTTTGTCCCTCCATTGAAAGCTGCCTTTGAGTATGTCCAAGTAGGTCTGGAGTTAAATGACCTCTGACCTTATCTATAGACAGAAATTGGGTGTCTTTCCTTCTTTCAATTTCAATCCTTAATGTTCCATTCCATCATCTATCTAAAAAATATCCTTTAGTGTAGATGACCTGCCCTTTGAAAGCCTTGGCTAGTTGTTTGCATGTAATTACCTTTCATGAATCCATAGCCCAATGGATGGCACGGCCTTAACCTATTCTCTTTTGCCGAAATGTCCCACTGATGTTCTCCTTTCTTCCCATTACCTTCTCAGTCTATAATCTCGTGACTCAACCCAGCAACCAACCAACTAAATCATTTTAAACCCCCTTTGTGCTTCATAACTAGCCTAACATTTCATTTGAGCTCCAGAGATATATATCATTCTTTGTTTTATGGAGAGATCCCTCTCCGGATCCAAGAGAGCTAGATCCTAGGATCCCAAAGTGGTTTGATGTTGTCTTATCTTTTGGTATTTCCAAATCTGCCAAAACATGGGAACACCAACATAATGGCGACTCCACTGGGGAAAGACCACTTTGCCTTTAGATTGGCTCTAATTGTTGATGGTGGATAGCATCCTGCTTCAAACATTCATATACATCCACCTGGTGACTCCGCACTCCCTATGATCCAAAGACCTGATGACTCCACTGGTGGAGGACCCTGAACTGGTTGAGAAGAGGTAGTAGCCTTTTTTGCATAAATATGGATCCAGACATGGACAGGGATACAAAGTATGATGCTTTGTATGTTCAATTAAATGAATTAACAGAAACGTTTGGTAAAGTGCTGGAGATGTATATGGCTAATCTGAATGCAAATGAGCATTATTTAGAACAACCCATGCCTCTCCCAGAGCAAGAACAAGCTCAGGACCAAGAGGATGAAAAAGACATGTATGATGCTCAATAGTCTATAGAAGACGAAGAGGAAAGTGATCAGGAACTTCCTGATTGCTTACCTATGCCTTGTGTTACGTTGAATAGAGAATATCATGACCTAATAGAAAAATCTAATAGGGAACACTTCCTTGAGGAAACAAGAGACCACATAGAAGAGGCAGAATCTGATGTGGAAGAAGAGGCTCAAGAAAACATCCCGCCTCCAAATCAGCTAACACAAGAGAAAGAGGACTGTTGTCCTTCTGTCCATGATGAGAGGGAAACCCCTATTTTGATAGAAGAAGAGATTGATCAGATATTAAATCAGCAGTTCACCTCTGAATTCTTTTATAGAACAGATTCCCTTGCTCACTCGTCTATTGAGTTTGATGATTCAAATCTAGAAAGCTCCTCTAAGGATCAGGATGAAGAAAGACCTACTGAGAATCCGACGGGTTGGATTGGTGACATTGCTTATGATTATGACTTTCCCAGTTATGATCTATTTGGTGATGATTGTTTCCAGAGAGAAGCTGAGCTTGCAGAACCATCATTAGTAGACCCATGGAAGGAAAGCCAGGACCAGTAACTCCAGAGAAGCAGTGAACCCAGTCAGCCTATCTATGACACTGATGGGGAAAGTTATGAAAGCATCAGTGATGAGTGTCATGAGATTGGTGGTCAGCAGTCTTTCCCTTCAGAAGATGAGGAGGAAAGAAAAGAAGAGATTCTTGAGCAAGATGAAAATAACGAGCCTTCTCTTGAAAAATAGGAAGCAATGGAACAAACCACTGCTCAATAATACATAGATCTTTTCACGGAGCTCAGCACATCAGAGCAGAACATATTAGATCTCCAAGAGGACTCAGCTCCAATATACGATGAGTCCTCCAGTTCAGAAGATGAAGGAGACACTCTACTCCAAGAGATTTTTCTTCTCCATCCAGTGGAAGAAGAAGAAATCCTGGCTGAAGCCTGCCTGCCAAATATTCATAGCCAGGTATCTTTTCATGATCCTTACGCTCATTTCCTGCAAACATTTGAAGAAGGATCAAAGGTCTTTTTGAGCAGCATGTTGCAAACAGAAAGAAAAATTTTCAAAGCTGCTATTATGGAACAAAGAGAGTGGGAGCTGCCCTGCCTATCCAGCCAGCTCAAGGAGTTGAGCAAGAAGGACCAGTCATGGGATCATTTGATGGATTGGTTACATTGGAAGACAATGTTTGTGAGCTAGACTTGTAAATAGCCCAGTAGAGTAGGGTAGGTAGGAAAGCTCAATAAAGCTCAGCCTGTGAGCATGTAGTCAGTAGTTTTAAATTTCTGCAAAAGTTTTCAGTCCATGAGAAATTTTGTCTTTGTGCCATGGTCCACAGCAAGCCAGACAGTCTAATCCTGGTTTGATTGTTTTTCAATTTCTGTCTTAGAATGTAGAGAAGAAATCTGATAGACAGTTTAGTCCTAGCAGATATTAGATAAGGTAGAGAAGCTATGAGGCCAATAGTCTAATCTGGTCTCATGGAGTAATAAGGGTAGAAGTAGAATAGGTTTATTTTCCTGTTTGTAAAAATTGATGATGTAAAGGGTCTGCAAGTCCAAATGCACCCGGAAGAAAAAATGTTAGGACTATAGTGTGGGTAGGTAGTTGTTTGGGAGAATTTTACTGCTGATATGATGTCTTCATGATTTGTGGCAGTTGATCCAGAAAGAAAGGAATGAGTCAAGTACCAGGCATCTGGCCTACTCCAAAGATCATTTTCTGAATTCTTGACTCCTTCAAGTAGAAGCCATCCCCATGTGGAGCCACTGTTAGCCCCCTATGAATTTTTGACAAGAAAACAGGGGGCTAAATTTTTTTTTAGCCTTCAAGGAATACATTTCCTCTGAAAACACATCATCCTTGAAGCCTCCTTATTCCCTTGTCCTTTGATAAATCCCTACTGTTGTTTCCAGTTATAAAGCCTCTCTGTTTGTGAAGAAATGCCCAAAAGGCCTCCTTTTCCCTTTATATCATCCCTCCTAAACCTCTGCTTCATCCCCTTTTACTCCTCTCTATTTTCCCCCATTAACCTTCTAAACCATCTTAAGTCCCCTTTTAAACCCTTCAAATACTCTTTGTTTGGTTTAATAAACCCTTTTCCTCTCTACTGTTGCCCTTTTTGGCCTCAAAAAGCATTAAAAGGGAGCAAAAAACCCACTTTCTACCTTATAATAGGCCTAATCCCCTTTCATCCTAGCCCCTTAACCACTTCCCCACATGCCCAGGCGCCGGAACTAAGCGCCAGGGTCTTAAGTGCTTATCGCAATCGCAACCATCAGGCGAGCGCATTTCTATGTGTTAACTTAAAAATTTCGATGCGATTGGAGTTTTGTTCGATCGGCTCCCGCTGCAATCTAAGCCGTCGATCTATAATGGATCCGACGGCCCAGCACTAATCGTTGCGCGCTCGTCACCTTTCCCTTCCACCCCTCCGATTACATTTGGACCGCCGATCTCCCGCCAGATCCAACAGCTAGCGCTCCATCACATTGCGCCAGTCGCATTGCACCCCCCCTCTGCGCCTTACGATTGCGATCTCTCGATCGAATCCTAGCCATCCATCCATTCGGAATCAACGACCCAGATCCCATCGCTTCCCTCCCATCGCTCCTCTCGTTTCTCCCCGCCGATTGCTTCTCCACCGTTGATCTGTCACCCGGATCTGACGGCTGGCGATCAATCGCATCCCCCGCTCCGATCACAATCACAAAGGTCTTGTCGTGTCACCCGATTGCGATTTTTCAATCTAGTCCTAACCGTCGATTCCTTTGTTGATCCGACAGCCCTCGCTCTCCCACTTCCCCTGCTCCGATCGCAATCGCAATTGTCAATCACTGCCACTTTCCACCTTTTGCGATTGTGATCTCCCGATTACAATCTCTGTCGTCGATCCATATTTTGATCCAACGCTACATATCACATCGCCCTCTACTCACGCCGGGTCCCACATCATGAGCCTCGCATCATTGTTTGCCCGGGTTTCCCTTTGTAATTCTCCCAAGCATTAATCTTTGGGCTTTGCACTAATTATCACTTCTTCCACCCGTTTTAATCTTAACCCCTCTGTTCATTAATCCCGACTGCTAAATGCCATCTCCGCCTACGATCGGATGATTTGCGACCCATGTCACAGCCAAAATTCACCACCACATTTTTCATTTGTTTTCCCTATAGCCTCCATTTCCACTGAGATCACAGAGAGGTCATTACAGCGGCAGCAAAGAGTAACAGCAGAAACAGGTTCAAGGGGATTTAGGCTTGTTAATTGAATTTTCAAGTGCCTAATCCCATACTCAAAGGATAAGATGCAGTTTGAAGACTTAAGCACACTATCAAGTCCTACTAAGCTTCCAAATGGGTCAGAACGTTTTTCTCTCTGCATCTTTCACCTTCTACGTTGTTCCTGATGCCTCTAGTCTCGTAAACGGAAATTTGTACACCTGCGCCCACGAATCGTCGTAAAGCAAGCTTATAAAGCATGGGGAAACCTGCGGATTTTCCATCCAAGTCATTTATTCCAGAAGATAGAAGAAAGGGCCTTATATCCAGAAGGAATTCACGAAACATCAGAGGTCAAAATCGACCTGACAGAGACTCCCAGGCCATACCAAAAGTACTTACAGCGATGAAAATTGCCATTAATCAGAGTGGGCATGAAATATTTCTCCACTCTGTCTTAAATGAGATCTATTTCATGAATGTCATCTACTCTTGTTGTTTCTCTTCTCCTATAAGAATCCCATAGGACAGATTGTAAAGGTTTTTGTTCGGTTGTTGTTGTTGTTGTTAGAGGGATTCATTTTGACTGTTAGAACAGGCTTGGGAGGGAATAGCAGAGTAGTTTGTAATGTAGTAGGCTGGGAGGAGAAATTTTGGACTATAATCAGCCATTGAGCTCAGTGTATGTGACTGGTTTTGCATCAATTAATCAAGAAAATTTCACAGGATCATGGTCTATTACTACAGGTGATGTTTCTCTCTACATTGTTTTATTACATTTTCCATGCTGTTCATTTTCTGTTGGCTTGCATCAGAAATCTGGCATAGGATTTACCCTTGTTAGGTACCCTATGTTTCTGCTCTCCCTGCCTTTAATGTTTTCTGCCGATTGTGAATCTAAGAGTAAATTCAGCTAATTTAACCAGTGTAGCGGTTCCATATGTTGCTAGCTTATGTATGAATTCAGGTTTTGCTGCTTGGATATTCTTGCTGGGGTCAAAGCATTGAAGGTTCAAAGTCCTTCTCTAATCTATAGACCCTAGCTTTGTTTAAAATTATCTATTTTTTTCCCTTGGAGCATGCTAAAGCTGACCTGGAGTTAAATGACCTCTGGTCCAATCTATAAGATGCCCCTTTGTCCCTCCATTGAAAGTTGCCTTTGAGTATGTCCAAGTAGGTCTAGAGTTAAATGACCTCTGACCTGATCTATAGACAGAAATTGGGTGTCTTTCCTTCTTTCACTTTCAATCCTTAATGTTGCATTCCATCATCTATCTAAAAAGATCCTTTAGTGTAGATGACTTGCCCTTTGAAAGCATTGGCTAGTTGTTTGCATGTAATTACCTTTCATGACTCCATAGCCCAATGGATGGCACCGCCTTAACCTATTCTCTTTTGCTGAAATGTCCCACTAATCTGCTCCTTTCTTCCCATTACCTTCTCAGTCTATAATCTCATGACTCAACCCAGGAACCAACCAACCAAATCATTTTAAACCCCCTTTGTGCTTCATAACTAGCCTAACATTTCATTTGAGCTCCAGAGATATATATCATTCTTTGTTTTATGGAGAGATCCCTCTCCAGATCCAGGAGGGCTAGATCCTATGATCCCAAAGTGGTTTGATGTTGTCTTTTCTTTTGGTATTGCCAAATCTGCCAAAACATGGGAACACCAACACATTCTACTCCCGGTTGTCTCTATCAAAATGTCTCGGTCTGCTTGGCTGGAAAGATGGTTCTTATAGAGATTGAGGTCTTCGACACACATATAGATTACAATATACTCCTTGGGAAAAGTTATATGTATTCCATGTCTGCCATAGCATCCTTCGTTATCCGAATCATGATGTTCCCCCATGAGGACTGCATCATCACCGTCCACCAATTGATGTACCATGACAAGAGACCCATGGCGAACATCAGTGTTGTTCTACCCTATGTGGACACGTCTACTGAAACGCTCACACAGTACCAAGAATATGACATTGGCCAATTAAAACTGGCGTCTATCCTCGGATCATTCCTAGGAGATCCCCGTGTCATACCATAATCATTCGCTAATATCACAGGGGCTCCGGTGTGCATGATGTCTACATCAAGCACCGAATCCAGTGAGGAGACATAGAATAGTAGTAATGAAACTGAGGCCTCTTGAATGATGACCTCTCTATCCTATGCCATCTCCCAAACTCCTTTTCTATACCCTCCACTTGGTTTTGTGTCACATCAAGTTTTGGCAATCGTAGTGTTGCCAAACATATCTTTCACAATACTAGTTTGGTACTTGGTCTCACCTGCCATGTAGAGAATCATGGGCATCACCTCTAGAGGATTAACCCCCCTCACACCTGAGGAGGCCCCACCTGTTAAGGAAACTGCTGCAACCATACTGTTTAAGGAAACTCCTGTCGCAAAGCCGGTCATAGCAACCAAGAAAACCCATAAAAAGGGGAAAATATATAGAAAACCCCATCATACCAAGGGAATAACAACCTTGTGCATAATTTGACATATTAGGCCACCCTACCCATATCTACCTGAAGCTGGACAAATTAAAACCACTCCTAAGCTCTGAAATAAATATCGCGACGGCAAGTTCCCATAAAAAGGAACCAGCCACAAAAAACCAAGGCAAAGCATTGCATACCAACCATGCATGCACCATATGTAACAATTATGGGCATTACACTCATCATTTTCTAGAAATTCCATGATATAGGGATGCCTTACATGCCCTAGAACAATCATATCAAGAAGATCTCCCCATGCAGTCAAACGAATAAGAACCTTGGGTCATATTATACCTTCAGGAGGCACGTCAGTCACCAGAATGCCTCTCGTTCATCTTCCCTCCTCCTATCTTATGTTGTGCACTCTATGATGAATGTGACCATTTCATCAATGACTATGCAGCCTTGGAGTTGTTCCAAAGATGGTACCCAATTGACCATGTGTATTAAGTTGGCCTACGAGCATCCTAATATTTGTGTCAGATATGTTATGGAAATCACCCATTACAACATTGTCATTACATCCCTCGATTTCGCTTAGCGCTAACCAGTCTACGCACAGCCATAGTGTGCCTCTCCCTAGAAGATGGCTCTGACACAGAATCCATGGATATCTCGACAACTCAGGAGGATGTGACAAGTAGGTCCATTCTCTTCCTAGCAGCGGAAAAATGGTTGGTCAGGGAACCCTTAGTCACCCCCACCCACCCTCCACGAAGAAGAAAAACATGTGCATTGTGTAACGCGCGTAACCATTTGATTGCCAAATCACCATACCTAGAATCGCTAAGCAGATGGTTCCTGATCACTTTATCAACCGAGCGGGAAGGGAATACCCAAGAAAGAATTTCTTGTCTATTATTTCAGGGCAACCATCATGCTCAACACTGTACTTATATCCCTCGAGTGCGCCCACTGATTGACATCATTCATTCATTAGAAACACAATGTCAGGATATTATCAATCCAGAGCTTAGAAAAACTAATGTAAAGCAAATTCCCCCCAGGAAGCTGCCCCATTTCAATACCAAACCATTGGGTGAGTAGAAAAGATGCATCTACCTAACATGACCCATGTCTAGTCTAAGGAATCATGCAGGTTATGTGACATAATCGATCACCAGGTCAATCAGTGTAAAGAACTGAAGCACCTCACAAACAACTTTCGCATGATCTCCCCTCTCCCTCAGAAACATCTCTCTAACCAAGAGAATATCATGCACTTATATTGCAAGATCTACTCACATTTCCACCATACAACGAAATATGCACCTCCCAAAGCTTTGAGCAACAAGAGCAGTGTTAATTCTACACTCCCCAAGAGAGCTAGACCTCCCAAAACCAAAAATTCGAAAATGGCAGCAGCAAAATATTTCCCCTATGCCTGATCCATTATGAGCATCCACTACAGGGACGAAGAGTAGTGTTGGTTCTCACACCATCTACTCGATGGGAACAGTGGTACCATGCACCATTTTCACCAGCCATAACCACCAAACAGAGGCATGCCCATTAATGGAAATATTCAGGCACCTCTACAACAAGCACAATTTCCAAATCCTGGAAAGTGCCAATACTCTTAGTACGCCTTATAAGGAACCTATACTTTCTCTCACACAAGCCTCCACGATGGAAATTCCTCCCCCACCAAATGCCGATGACACGATACATCATATACGATTCATATCATCATGTATCATAACCATGACTTAGGTTGTCTGCTCACCAGTCATAGGTGTCGAGTCAGCTGCAACTACAAGAGTAGCTATACCAACGACGGTGCAAACCCAGTCTATCTGCACACTGTCGACCATGTATACTTCCACCACATCGACGATGGAATCTTATTTATGTTTGTCGATAAGCTCCATTAGGACTGAACCACTTCCTCACATCTTTGCGTAGATCCAATCCCCCTTAGGATCCTTATTCCACTCAGATGAGGATATTCTTGAGGCCATGACAAAACCAGATTATCCATGGGATGTGATGCATCACTGCTCATTTTTTCTTCATGAAAAAACGTTCATCCCTAACAAGACATGAAACCAAGATATTTATGCTATCAAATCAAAATATTTCCTTCCATCGTGGAAATTCGATTGGTTCAAAAATCCCATTCCGGTGCCCAATGCATTCAAAGAAGGGAACATGTCAAACATTTCTCCTACCATCAAGATGAATATCTCTGGAAATCCTAAGAAAGTCGAAGAGATTTCACTGGGGGCAGCATGTTCCCCAAATGTTATAACCTATAACACCCATTTATTGCAAGAGTATCGAGATATCTTCACATGGGAGTACTCGGAAATGCCAGGACTTAGTCCCACTATTGTAGAGCACCATATTGACACTTGGCTTGCCATAGCACTAGTACGCCAGAAACAACGTCAACAGAACCCATCCAAGGCTAAAGCAGTTAAATGAGAAATCGTTAAGCTTCACAAAGTCAAGTTCATCCACCCCATCGCTTACCCATCATGGGTTTCCAACCCTGTTCCGGTCATGAAAAAGCAGGGCAACATACGCGTTTGTACCGATTTTTGTGATTTGAACAAAGCCTGTCCAAAGGAAAATTACCCTACCCCATTCATCTACCAAGTCACCGATGCTTGCGCGGGACACGAGGTCCTCTCCTTCATGGATGGATTCTCTGGGTACAATCAAATCCAAATATGTCACACCGACCGGTACAAGACCATGTTCACCACCCCATGGGGCACATTCGCATACCAAGTAATGCCATTAAGCCTTAAAAATACTGGAGCCACTTTCCATGGAGCCATAGATTATATCTTTCATGACTTGGCACACCCCATCCTCGCCTACTTGAACGACCTCACTTTCCGGTCCAAGAAACGATCTAATCATCTCGAGGATCTGTGAAAGGTATTCCAATGATGCCAGAAATACAATCTATGCTTGAATCCCTTTAAGTGCATCTTTTGCATCATAGCAAGATGACTTCTAGGTTTTATTGTGTCCCAAGAAGGAATTATAGTGGACCCCCTCAAGGTCCAAGCTTTCAAAGAGGTACCACCACCTCGAACCCTCAAGCAACTCCAAAGCTTGCAGGGAAAGGCTAGTTTTCTGAGACACTTTTTCCCAGACTATGCCGCTTGCGCCCAGGGATTTCTATGCCTCCTTCATCAGGATATCCCTTTCAAATGGGATGATCAAGCCAAAAATAATTCAAGGCACTAAAAGACACGTTATCTTCAGCACCATTGATCAGTCCCCCAAACTACGATAAGGATTACATCCTGTATCTATCAGCACAGGAGACCGCTTTAGATGGGTTGTTTATCCAGGAAGGCCCCGGCGGGAAATAACACGTAATTTATTACGTTAGTAAAACCTTATCAGGCCCCACATTAAGATATGAGCCTAAAGAGAATACTTCCCTAGCATTGATACAAGCAGTCCAAAAACTTCACCACTACATTTTCTTAAGGACTAGAATAGTCATCGCAAATGTTAACCCCATGAAATACCTGCTCACATGCCATTTAATGAACCATAAGTACGCTCACTAGATAGTTATACTGTAAGAATTCAACTTACAGTTTCACTCCCCGAAGAGCAAGAAGGCTTTAATTTTAGCTCAGTTCATTGCGGACTTCCCAAGTCATACCAAAGGATCACTAGTCAATGATTCACTACTGGACGAACATCTCTTCCTAGTGACAATCGCCAACCCTTGGTACAGAGATATTATCTTATTTTTACGAACCTAAAATTTCAGACCCAAGCTCACCCGTGACAAGCATCGGCGCATATGCCACTAGTCCCCCCGATACCTCCTCATGGGGGATGTATTATAACGATGGGGCATTGACACCATCTTACATCGATGCCTCACCCACAACTAAGCTAAGTAAGCCCTTAATGAATATCACAGAGGAGCTTGCAGTGGCCACCTCTCTGGAATGGCCACTGCCCAAAAATTCCTGCAGGTAGGATATTTTTAGCCCACGTTATTTCGTGACTGCTTTTCAGCAGTCAAAAGGTGTGGGGGGTGTCAACGCTTCGCTCACAAGGCAAGAGCCCCTCCCACTCCCCTGCACCCCATCATATTTTTTGGTCCCTTCTGCAAATGGGGGATCGAATTCATGACTTGTAACCCCACGTCATCAGGAAACCACAAATACATCATTGTGGCCGTCGACTACTTCAACAAATGGGTAGAATCCATGCCCACATACGACAACACGACAGAAAACATTGCACGATTTCTATTCAACCATATCATCACCCAGTTTGGTGTACCCAAAGAGTTAGACTTTTCCATGGAAAACACTTCAAAAATGAGGTTTTCTAGTATCTATCTCATCACCTTGGATTCACATATAAATTAGCTTCACCATACTACCCCAAATCCAACGGACAGGTAGAATTTGTAAAAAAAGTACTCAAAAACAATGTTACAATGCATGGTGAACAACCACAAAAAAAAATCGCACCATATGTGTTTTTTCACCCTGTGGTCATACTAAACAGTAGTGAAAACATCGACGGTGTTCACACCCTTCCACTTAGTGTACAGGGTCAAATCCATGATTCCCATAGAATGCGAGATCCTGAACTTACACACCTCCATAGAACTCCTCGATGACACCCAACCTCTAGAGAAAATATTAGTAAAACTAGAGCTCATCTATAAAAGTCGACGACAGTCGCTCCAACACGACGAGGGCCATAAAAAGCTGGTGAAGGTATCGTTCAATTTCAACATCACCCCTCGATCATTTACTGGGGGGGAGTTAGTCCTCCGCTACGATGGCATGAAAGAAGCCGTAGGGCCAGGAAAGTTTGAAACCTTGTGGAAGGGTCCCTATATCATAAAACACTATCTCCTAAAGGGGGCATACATCTTGACAGAGCCCGATGGAACATGCCTGAGAAACCCCATCAATGGTCTTTACCTCAAGAAATTTTACCCATAGGAGTAACGTGGGTTCAGCCCTAGTGATAACATGCACATAGAAAACCTTTTTTTTTTATCACAGACTTGTTCCAAAAAGTTCTCTGGTGTCACAAATGGATTTTTAACCCAACCATTATTTTGGATTCACTGATGGAGCATCACGATGATCTCAAAATTTAGCAGCAAACGCCTGGGTCTTCTACTACACTGATCGATCGCCATTCTTCATGAACGGAGTATGCATCAGATCAGCTACAAACAATCAGGCAAAATATGACGCCATCATAGCACTTGTGAGTAATGCCTTCAATAAAGGAATCTGCCACTTTCATATCTACCTTGATTCCCAGGTAGTGGTTTCGCAGCTAAACCAAGAATTTGAGGTACGAGATTCACATCTGTTTAGAAAATATTTGCGTGCAAAAATATCAAGTCGTCAATTTGATCATATTACATTCACATATGTACCAAGAAATCAAAACTAAACAACAGATCGCATAGATAACCACATCCTAAACTGGAATGCATCTCGTATAAACCATCATTCATAAAACTGAGAAACATAAAAACATAAGATATCCATTAGTGATACAAAACATCCATGAAAACATATAAACAATATAAACATCATTTAGAGCCGCAAAAAATACATCTCGCATATATACCAAAAAATATGTGTGAGTACAAATAACAAGGCATGTATCTAACTCACAGGTCAGCTAAAAATACATATACACATGTCATCAAAAATAAGGGAAGCATCCTCATAATAGGTGTTTTCCCTATGCACAAGATATTTCTAGGGTTGTTCCCCACTAGGTTGGGCACCTGAACCATCAATGTCTCCAACTAGACATCATCCAGGTCATCAAAAAACCCATGGGTCGGCATACCCTGGGTCAACCAGTCCACTCTGTCCTAAGCATTTGCCAAGTGAGTGGATCAGGTCTCAGATGTAGCGAGCTGCTCTACCATCTCTGCCATGCAAGCCTCCACCGCCTCGCCATGAGGGATCACTGCAGCACACTTGGTAGTAGTAGAGCTGCTACCCTCTTCAGAGGGGCCAACTCCATCACCGGGTCCTCCACCATGGCACTGCCCATGATCTCCCCCCAGCCCCCCAGCCTAGGGTTGAGCTCCTCGAACCCTCTAATTTGGTTGGTGTCCTACCAACCGAGCAGTGGGCCACCCTACCTCTCCAACATATGCAAGAGTAAGTAAAACAATGTCAGTGTCATCACAATACACATATAAATCATAAATACTCAACAAATGCAGAAAAAAGTACAAAATTATACCTGCTGGTCCCCAAGCGTACCCAGTAGGAAGGCCCATATCCGGGTCTCCTCGATAGTCCATCCTGGAGTATGGAAATGGGAGGAACATCTGAGGGTTGGCCTCCAACCAAGCCTCAGTGGTTGCATTCCAATAACTCCTCACTGCACCTCCCCCACTGTGAGGCATCACTGGGGTCCATCGCCTCATACGAGGGTCCCAACAACCCCCCACAGGCACAACCACCACGGGTCGCAGCAGCACCACTCTCTCATACATAATGCTACAAATTATGTTAGCATATGTAAATATCTTAGATCTGTCTCGGACCTTTGCTAGCTGGGACACTATACTGTCATATAAATGATGGGAAAATTCAAATAAATGACTGGCCCGAAGACGGTGCAGAACACCAATCTATGGCCCCGACGCCATGTGCGGCGACGACGACCCAGTCAGTCTCACAATCATAGCTAGAGCACACCACTCGACGATATCTGTCATCGATGCTATAAGAATGCACCCCTCCATAAGGGGTGCCCCGCCACAATGAAGATTCACCTAGTGCTAAGCATTACCCTCCAAGGTGAGAGTGGATAGGGGAACACCTCACCCTCAGGTAGCATACCGATCAAAAAATAAATATCCATCTTTAGACGGATAGTAAGGTCATAACCTCGCAACACCATCACTTTGTGTAGCCAATTCTAGCAACAGACCAGGTAGCGTAGTAATCGATCTTGTGACCGCAGGAGGTCATTATCAAGGAGCTTGAGAAGACCCCACCGAGCTAACTGCTAGAGAGTATTTACATCTTAGGCCAAGTGATACGGAGGTCCATCCAATCTCTTTCTCTCCACAGCATCCTATCACCAAACAGACACACATCAGTGACATCAAAACACCAAAAAATTTAAAAAAATTCCCAATTTTTTTTTCAAAATTCACCTTGGATTTTCAACGCGCCTATTTCTCAAATAGGAGCACTAGCCACACGTTTTTATCTCAGATAGACATGGAAGCCACATGAAAAAATCACCCACAGGCATGAAATCTTCACACAAATCCTAAATTCACTCGGAGATTCTGCACCTGTGCCTTGATCGCCCGCGCGGTCAAGGCCAAAAATGGCTAGTGTTCTGTACAAGCCCAATTTGTACGGACACCTACCTAGTAACACTAAAAGAAATAAAATATAGGACATTATGCGGCCTAGATGACACTAGAAGCGTGAATCTTGGGTGCACAGGCTAACCGCAATGGAAAGAAAGGCTCAGTAGCAAGCTCTGACCTCTCAATCTCTTAAACACTCAAATGACACAAATGAGCTTAAATGAGCCATATTGGCCTATACACAACCCTTTCCAAACTATTTGAAGTACCATAATGGGAGTTTAGAAAGCCCAATTGCAAAGCCAAAAGAAACATAATGATCAACACCTCATAATTCCCAAAGGGGGCTTCACACATTCACATCTCCAAAAAAAAAAAATCAGTTCTGACAGGTATGCCCTCCCTTATTGACTTTTCATTCAACACATTTTGTCAATATATTTGAATGAAAAATATGCTTTCACTTGGGGTATTTGTTGCAGGTATTATATAGTATGGAAAACCACCTATTGCCCCATGCATCGAAGGGTCTAGAGCATGTATCATTCTACCCTCAGCATGATAGAGTCCCAAAGAAACTTTGCATATCCTAACATCATTTATCTGCAAGAAATCAACCATAGGTTCCAAACACCCAACCATGTTTATCATCTCCCCACCTTTCACATCATAAACATCCTCGTTGATTGGTAGAGCCTCCCCCTCCGTGGTGTCCCTCACTCAAAGTAGACTATGCATCAAAAAATATAACACCATGGACATATCACCTTAGTCCAAGAAGCACTTCATGATCATTCATCCACCATGCATCAAGTCAATTTTTACCATATCAAAATAAAACTCCTTTCCCGGACTACCATTTTTGCAAGAAGATCAAACACGCACCACCGCTTCTCACATTTGACCTACCATCCCCCCATTAGCATAGCCCATCTGCAATATTTTCCATCTGCTTCATCATCCCCACACTAAGACCAACCAATGGGGCCCCCACCCTCAGCAAAAACACCTTCCTCTCGTCATCATTGAGAGATCGTTTTTATGTTTTTGGGGCACCCATATTCATGTTTTGTACAATCCAAACCCATTTTTTATTCTTTTGGCAAGTGTACAAATATTTTTTAGGAGAACATCCCCCACCCCTCCACCCATTTTTCTCCCATGGTAGCACTCCCTACTCACCCTTGGTCAGAGCATCACACCTTTCACGCAAAGCCACCACAACATTCATAACCAACATATACCCACCCTGGATGTACTACCAAATCCAGGGCTTTCTTCATCAGAAATAGTTTTGACTACTGCCAAACTGGTTTTTTCATGCTCCGACCTTGGGCCACTGAACTCCCATCATCAGTGTTCAACCAGTTCTCTCCAGCATGCCTCTGTTAAAACTATCATATCAGAGACCTTGGTCCCTTGCATCAGTAGCTCTCTTGTTCAGTTGAGGCTTCCTTTTTGTCGGATCCAACAACCATTCTCCAAAAGGGAAGTAGTACCTTGGAAGGCTCCTCATCTCAATAGGGGCATCCTCATATGGCACTATGGGAATTATCATCGCCCATAGATGTCATCGATCCTCCTAACATTCAACTACAATGCAAGCTTTCATGTCAAGATGGTAACTTCACAAATATTGCACTTTGTCCAAATTCATCAAAGACCCATGCCATTATAAGCATCGCTTTCATCAATGCTTACATGGTAAGGTCCCAATCATACACCCTTGCATAAAATGAGCATTTATATGTCATACTAAGATTATTCATGTGGGCACCACATTCAACATATTTTCAAAGAAAAACGCCCCTGAGGGCATCAACAATCGTCGTCATCAACCAAATTAGCATATCACTACCATATCAGTGACACAGACAGAACCTTTATCTGTTAGATAGATTTTTTATCTAGCCAAAGAATCACGAGCATGGGACATGCTCGCCTCATAGAAATATTGTATTTATTGTATCATACTATCTCTTTCAGGTTTCCGACAGAACATGGTCCCTCTTTTACCCACGGTAAGGGGTCTCCAACCTTGGCTGCACACAGGTATCTCTCTCTCTCTCTCTCGAATTAGGTTATATAGAACAGAAACTATAATGTATTTCATCTATACATTTCTTCCTAGACCTCACAAACTAGGGGGAAACTATTATCACTAGAAAATCGGACAAGGAAAACACATCATGAAATGTCAAGCAGAAGGATTAATAGGGCTGAGAAACATTAGAGAATCTAGAAAATTAAAAATATCTAAGGTCAAGATGTAAAATTATCAAATTTCACACAGAATACATAGGAAAAGTGCGCTTCGCATGTATTTTTCTTCGATATTTGTAGAGGTCTATGCGGATTTCCCTCAATAAGTCGGGTGGTTCTGAGCATGGCAGAAGGTCACCATCCAAGACCACTTGACACACTTCAAGAGAATATTCTCCACTTGAGGCTGCCCAAGGACACCCAACTAGAGCCACCTTGAGATCTCAAGTGAGCACACAATGGAAACAACCCCTACTCTTGGGTCACTATCCACAATTGTACCAAGAGTGGGAAGAAGGATTTGAATTTTACTAGAAAATTCCACCATGAGAAGAACAAAATGGGAACACGTTGTTATGCTAGCCAAATTGCCCATGAGAAAACCAGAAGTGTGTTATCCAAGGCAGTAATAGAGTGAGGGGATTCATTTTTTGGCCACCCAACACCTCAAATCCCTAAGGAGAAGAGAGAGGCATGCAGAACCAACTCAAGGGGAAAGCCCTCCTTGCATTGGGCATTAGAGCGACATAGCTCTAAGGATCCACTGCAAGTGTCTAACGTTCTATTATTTCTTTACCTATAGAGGCTAATAAGAGGGGATTAGTTCTCTGTTCGGATTATTAGCTCGTTTGAATCGATTGAGCTTGTGTTTATGTTTTATTGTTGTTTTGTTTTATATTCTTGTTTTTAGCATACTATGTTCCATAAACTAGTTTGTTTTACATGTTAGTATGTTTACACTAACCAGCTAACAACTCTTTCTGCCTATGACCATTGCTTTTAGGTTGCAATCACTTCTACCAAACACCAGTGTTTTAGTACACTCATGCACTAAACACACCAACATAGGTGTTATGGTTGTATTATTGTGATCTGTAGTTTTGTAGCGAAGGAGAGGCTCTGCAGCTGAATGCATAGACAACTTGCAACTTAGAGCGCAGGGAAATAACTATTTGTTGTACAAAGAATCATTATTATTAGCAACAATTATTGTGGAGGTATATTGTGGCATAGATCCACATTGTATTTTCTAGTGGCTTGGATATTTTTTATGTGTCACATGGATCCACTATGTATTGTTCGTGACCATGTATTAGCATTTCATGTCATGGATCCGTAGTGTATGTTTGGTGGCCATATTTAGTTTCTTTTATGATGGAGCATGAGTATGCCCTCCTCAGGGATGTTATCAACATAGTTGAGACCCAAACATTTGATTTCCTTTGATTCAAATTCACAGTCATGCCTCCCATTTTGACCTCCGTGATTTTTTGTAATGCATTTTGGCCATCAATTACTCTTCTCATCCCATGCATTAGGGGGAATCTATTATTAGCCTAATTTAATTCTTATAGTTAGTATTCATGAGCCTTTATATTGATAACCTATTATTTGATGTCTAGCCCTTGTTTTTACCCATTTTTATGCATCATCGCTAGGACCTAGTGTTCATTAGGGTGAAAATAATTGTCTTTTTTAGGTAGCCATGTTATCCTAACGAAAACCATTTATATTTCTCTATTCTTCCCGAGCGATGATTAATATTATAGAGTTGTATATTCCCTATGAGATCGGTTTAGAGGATCATGGACTTGAGTTCTCTTGGATGTATTATTAGAGAAGCTTGCTAGCTTCTTTGCAACCCTAGTGTTCAGGTTCATCCTCTGAGAGAAGCCTCCAAGCATATTTATACCAGCGATTCTAAAGGGTCAGGCTAGTTAGTAATGCTAAGTTTTGAGTCTTGGAAATATTATGAGAATAATTATTCCCTATATCTGAGATCTTTTGCCTTAGTTGATCAAAGGTGATTTTTGCACTTAGAAGAAGAGATAATGTATTAATTTGGTAGCTCAGGAAGAAATTCCATCCATTGTAAAATCTTCCTCATCTAGAGAATCCCCAAATTTCCCTTGGACTAATTTAAATTTGGTAAAAGGAATATTACTTTTTAATGTAAAAACCCAAAGTGTGCAAAAGTTCAGGTTAGCCTAAAGGATAAATTGGGTCTCCAAGGAAGCATATAAATGCAAGTCAAGTCACCCTCATTTTGCTTCACATGTCACACATTCATTATTCTTCTCTTTGAGGTTCATTCAATCCAAAATTTCAAGTTTCATAGGAAGTGTGTAGCTATCACAGGAAGTGAAAAGCTATGATAGGAAGTGTGAAGGTTTCACAGGAAGTGTGAAGGTTTCACAAGAAATGTGAAGCTCTCATAGGAAGTGTGAATGTTTCACAGTAAATGAAAATTTTACACAAGAAGTACGAAGCTATAATAAGAATTATGGAGGCCTAATAATAAGCTTTCATGAGGGATAAGAAGTGCACTGGTGTCTTTGACTATTGTAGACTTTGACCAAAATTGCATATTTTCCATAGATTGACCAGATTTGACTTTTGGGCTCATCTATTAGACTTTAGATATTTCTTTTGTTGGATATTAAAATATTTTACTTTGAAATTATTGTTGATTAATGGAATCATTGTATCTCTCTATTGAACACTTTATGAAAATGTAATTTTCCCTGGTCTTTGACCAGATTTGGTGCCTCTTGTTATTCCTCTTTATTGTCTTTTACTGTTCATTATATTTACTCTTCTATCTATAATTTCTATTGATCATTAAAAGTTTAAATTTTTTTGGAAAGATTGAAGAAAATATTGAGATAAAGTGATTGTAACAGCATAGAACAACGAAAATTTAACATGGTATCAGAGCTAAGGGTAAGAGTAAAGCCCAAGGAGAAAAGAGACAAGAGAAATAATCTTTGAAAGAAGTTGAAGGAGCCTACATGATTTGGAAAAGATGTCTACCTCTTACTTCAAGGATTATACGAAACATGGTGACTCTTAAATGTTTTCCTTATGTTTGGGAAACCTTCATTACCACTATAAGAAACAAAAATAGACTTCTGACATTTGATGAGATCGTTGGAGAATGCACTCAAGAGGAAACGAGGATGATTTCCTGAGGAAGGATTAAAAAGAATGAAGGAGATCCATCTACATTTGTTGCACAAGGTAAGAATAATAAAGGTAGAGGGAGACCATCCAATCCAAGAAAGTCTTCTCGTGAGTCCAAAGACTCCAAGAGAATGTTTAGAAAAGAAAAATCTCAAGTTGAATGCTTCAACTTCCACAAATATGGTCACTATTTAGGAGAGATGCTTCAATATCCTAAAAAGAGAGGAAGAAATTATTGGTATGAAATAGTGCAACTTCTATCCAATCTGAATATATTTTTATTTCCACTCTTTCTATTTCTTCTCTATGGACTCATATGATAGTTGGCTGGTAGAGAGTGGGACCTCTAGACACTTCTTCTGTATCAGGAACTCCTCTCAAATATAGTTGAGAGGGGGATGAGTTTTAAGATCATTCTAGGGGATAAATCTACATTTCTAGTTAAGGTCTTTGGTTCTACCAAACTTGAGTTGGACTCTCAGGAATATGTTCTTTTATGAAGTAAATTTATGTTCTGTAACTAAAGAAGAATTTGGCATCTATTTATGCCTTATAAGGCAAAGGGATGAGAGTATACTTCATAAGAGGAAAATTCCTCACTTGGTCAATGGAATCTCTTATGAGAGATGCTTTCACCTTGGGATCTAGAGTTGAAGGACTCTATAGAGTTAATGGGAGACCTCTACTAGAAACGGTCCACAAAACCAATAATCAAAGTGAGCTATGGCACCACAAGTTGGCACATATAATTATGAATCCCTACCAAAATTGAAGAAGTTAGTATTTGGAATGTCTGATGTAAAAGCTAGACATGATGGATTATATTTAATATGTGCTAGTGGGAAGAATACAAGGGTACCATTCCCCTCCAATAATAATAATAATGATGGAAAATTTCAACTCATTCATTCTGACCTTTGTAGACCCATGCTAATGCAATATATTGGTGGCCATCTCTATTATATCATATTCATTGATGGATTCTCTAGGACAGCATGGATTTACTATTTGAAACACAAGGATGAAGCTTTTAATATGTTCAAGGACTTCAAGGGGATGATATAAAATCAAATAGGGAAGAAAATTATGGTCCGCAGTTCTAACAATGGTGGAGAGTACACTTCAAACAAGTTTTTTTGCTTCTACAATTAGGAAGGTATCAAGAAGGAGATTATCGTACCTTAAAATACCGACAAAAATGGAATGGCTGAAAGAAATAATAGGTCCATTGTGGAAGTTTCCAAAGCCATGCCCCATGATCAATAGTTACCAAATTTCCTTTGGGGAGAATAAACAAATACAACAAACTATGTACAAAATAGGGTTCCTCAGCAAGCCTTGGATAAAAAGAATCCCAAGAAAGTATTCATAGATGTAAAGTCTGACATTTGAAATCTCAGGATATTTGGTTACCCCATATACTATCATATTCTGAAGGATAAGAGGAGCAAGTCAGAATACACTGGAAAGAAAGGCATGTTTTTTGGGTATTGTAAAGAATTTAAAATATATATATGGTCAAAGGAATATCAAGTTTAGTATGAATGTAACATTCATTGAAGATGTTTCCCTTGGAAAAGAAAGGGACCTTGTTCCACCTCCTCTTGATGAGAGGAAGGATGATGATATGGATTTACTAGAAGGACCTTATGAGATGGAATCTAAGGAAATTATTGATGATCCCATGGATCCTATAGATCCTATAGACTTTCCTCCAAGTGATATCCTTGCCAAGAAGATACCATTGTGGCTTCTTTATACATTACATGATCTTGCCAAAGGGACCTTTAGAGGAAGAAAGAATCCATGCAAGTAACAAGGGTATGCCATAGCTATGAGCAACATCATTCAGGTTGAACCTCCCACACTTGAATAAGCCATGAACTAATAGGTTTGGAAGGATGTTATGGCAGAAGAGTATGGACCCATTATGAATAATGATGTATGGGATGTTGTTCCAAGACCTAAAGGAAATTTTGTCATAATGTAAAAATGGTTGTAGAATATTAAACATGGAACTGATGGGAGCATTAAGAAATACAACGAAAGGTTTGTGGCTAGAGGATTCCCCCAAAAAGAGGGATAAGATTATGATGACTTATTTGCACTTATTTCCACCATTAGATCGATTGTTTCCCTTAATACTAGTCAAAGATGTACCCTTCAATAGATTAATGTAAATGTGAAATTTATTCATGGCATGCTACATGAAGAAGTATATGTTGAGAAGCCTTGGGGATTTTAAGTGAAGGATAGGAAACACATGTTTTCAGGTTGAATAAGGAATTATATGGTTTGACGAAAGCCCCCAAAGCCTGGTATTCCCATATTGATAGTTACTTGGTCAATCTTGGATTCACACGAAGAAGTGCTAATAGTAACTGTTAGGGTCCCGTGATTTGGCCGATTGGCGAGCCAACTGACGATGTAACATCAAACCAAGCTTTGGAGCCCGAGGACCTAGCCTTCCTGGACTCAGAGAGGGCTCTCTCTATTATATGCAAAAGATATCGGTGTGTTTGCTTTTGGTGTTCTGATATTAGGCTAGTTATGAAGTGAGTTTTTGATTTTTTTGGGGTTTTTTAAGTTCGTGAGGGATAAAACTGATCAAAGACATAAACTGGGTAACAAGATGTAGATAAATTGGGCTATGGGGTCAAACAGGTCAAGGAAGCTATGAGGTGATGATGTAAGGCTGCTGTAGGGCCGATTTGATTCACGGTAGAAGGGATATTTGGGAAAAATGGATTAAATGGACAACAAGTTTGTGAAAGACAAGGGATTTCAAGTGTAACTAGTTGATAGCAGACATAAACATGTTATAGCAAGCCATTAATCATGCTAAGTGTAACTATGAGCTAATTAATACACAGAAATCAAACATTCCAGCCATACATAGAGGTATAAGACCCTCTAACTTCGGGAAATGACTATCAGACTTTGGGGAAAACACATAAGACAAACTAAAAACTCATAAACTACGCCGGAATGCCTAAACATAGTCTCTAAGTCATTGGGCACTTTGACAAACAAGCTTTCATAGTTTTAGGCAAAGGGCTAGATCGGGACTAGGCCTCCTTGGTTCAACAAGATGATCAGCAAATCAGTCAAAGAGAAAGTTTTATGGACAGAACTATGGGCAGCTAATAGGTAGGTAGGGCAAACCATACATCCTACTCAACATACATAGAACTTATGAATAAAACTTAGCAACAATACCTTAAGTTACTAAAGGGCAGCTAAGAATTCTTTAGCATAACTAAGGAAGAAGAAAACATCAAGCTATGAAGATTCAGGGATTTTGAGGTGCCTCCATGGGCATATCTCAAAATCAATCTTTACTGATCTATAGCAGTAAGAAATATGTATTATGAATGAAAACTAGAAGACAAAAACATATCAAGAAACACTATACCATTCTACCATGTCATGGAATCCATCACCATTCCTTCATCATTCATCAAAAGCATCCAAGAGGGAGTCCAAAAATCATAACACAAATATGTTCTTCAAAGCTCATATGACCAATATATTGATTCTTCTCTCAAGTTCAGCCTCTTATTTACAATGAAACCCATGGAATAAATAGGCTTGAGGGAGGAAAACCTCATGGAGCAACTAGCTATCCATTCGTCAAGTCAAAATATCTAAACTTGTCCTTGAGGCTTCGCAAAGCCAAGGCACAAAATATCCCATAAAATATCTAAAAAATGCTAAAAACGGAAATTATATTGACTTTACATCATTTCCCAATGATAAAAATAGCTTAACGCACATTTGGGAAAAGCAGATTTTTTAGGTTCAAAAATTACAAAAATACTTCATATTTATGCCTGAAAAAGGTCCTTTGACTTGCTGGATGCAAATGGCAGCCTTCCTGATGTCGAAACGAGGCTCATGATAGCTCGTTGGAAATCTCTCTGTGTCTACTTTCCGGCGCAACTAGAACCAACTCAATCCGAGGTCCGAAAGTCATCCAAAACTGTAGCTGTGTGAAAAAACCCAGAAAATAGCAGACTGCTGATATGGCGGGCAGAACGTGCAAAATGAGGGTGTTTTTCGCCAATTTGAGGGGGCGAATGATCTCTAAATGTCCTGAGAATCGCTGGAGACCTACTCATAAAAATATAGCATCTATCGGAGTCATCCTCCTCCCTTGACAATTCCTCAAACTGAAATGGCGAAATTATGAGTTTTCGACCAAAACCCAAAAAGTGCCAAAAAACAAAAAGTTGTCGAACAAGGCCCAAAATTGGCATGCATGACCCTCAAGGGTCCATAGCAACGTGCTCCGAAGCTGAGGCCAAAATATCAAGGGCTGATATGCTTTTCCCTTCCTTCCGTGCTAGGCGCTTCTCCTTCAACTTCTTCAATTTCTCTTGTGCTACCTTTAATTTTCGCCTGGCAAACTGATTTAGCTTCTGAAAGTGAAGAGTCCTCTTTCTTTGTCGCTCAAGATCCCTGTTCGCCCTCTCAAGCTTCGTTTCCAAATGATGGTTAGCTCTCTGAAGCCATGCTTCTTTGTTTTCCTCAATTTCCTGCTCAAGGAGGGCAGTGAGAGGAAAGGCTTGGAAATGGGCTTGTTCTTCTTCTCTCTTCTTTTCCAAGGCTTTTCTAAGCCCGATGGTCCTAGGCCTCTTCCACCTAGGCTGGTCTTCCTCCTCTTCATCATTAAACTCACCAATGAGCTCTTCAATTCTTGCTTGCGCCTTTTCTGCCTCTTTCTTATACTTGATTGCCCTTGCCTCATGAATAGCTGCATGAAACTTCATCTGCTTGTTTTCAACCTCCAAGAAGTGGTTGAAATTCCTCGCCCTTTGAAGATCTTCCTGTAATACCTCAATTTGCCCCTCTTTGTGAATGAGGAGGTTTTCAAGGATGCGGGCCTCATTGTCACTATCATCGCTTTGGATAGGGATAATAGCTAATTCACCTCCATGCTTTGTACTTTCTCCAATTTTACTTTTGCCTTTGAAAGCTAATCTGGCGCTTTTCCTCCTTGGCATGATAGAAGATGTCTTTTTGGGCAATTTCCTCTTGCTAGGAACAATCTTGGTCACTGTTAAGGTGGCATATTTAGCTTGTTGTTCTTCCTCAATATCTTGTCCAGTTTGTGGCTCAAAAGGTGTTTCAATTTCCTGCCCAACTTGCTGCTCTTCAACTGCTGTCTGCTGCTGTCTCTCATCTTGTATATGCTGCTGTACCTCAATGTCCAACTGCTGCTGTCCCTCATCCTGTATCTGCTGCTGTCCTTCAATATCTGCCTGCTGCCCTTCATCATCTATCTGCTGCTGGTGTTCACTGCCCTCTCCTTCTTCCTGTTGACTTGGCTGTACCTCAACATCCAACAGCTGATGTTCACTGCCCTGTCCTTCTTGCTGCTTTTCACTGCCCTCTCCTTCTTGCTGCTGACTTGGCTGCCCAGTAGTCATTCTGAGTCTTCTAGGTGTAGGCCTACTAGACAAAGGCACTGGGCGATGGACATGCTGAGTAGGAGACACATGAACAGGAGGGACAGTGGAAAAATCTAAATGGCTGATGAATAGATCCCATGAAACCTCTTTCTTCTCTAGCTGGTGCATGAAGATAATCTTGATCAAGGAATGATGAAAGAGAGAAGGGATTTGCTGAGGTGGAGCCTTCTTTTGGACAGTAGATGCCATTTTCTCTATGCTCTTGGACAAAAAGTAAGGAAGCTTTAGTTGCCTGCTTCTGGTAAAATGCATCAACAAGCGGACATGGTAGGCATAAATTCGATTAAACCTCCCTTCACAAGTGAAATATCTCATTATGGCTTTCATCAGTGGAGCATAACTGTCAAGAAGATAGGAAAAAGGGAAAATAGCAGTGGTAGTTTCCCTATGTTCAGGCTTGATGAAAGGTTTGTAATCCTCTAAATCAAGATGAGCTTGTTTAAACCACTTTTCACCATGATACGGGATCTTGGTAGCCTTGGACACATACCTTGGGGAAATTTTGAAATCAAGACCCGCCAATTGGAAGTGTTTGTCTTTGAATCTCAAAGCGCACAAATGTGTTAGTGGCGAAAAACTCTTGACTTCTTCTATCTTTTGGCAAAAATCAAGACAGCCTACTTCATGGAAATTGAAAAGCACAGATGGGTGAGCATTGATTTCTTCTGTGGAGATAGGCTCATATCTCTTATGTGGACCGCTCCTGTGATCTTGCTTTGGAGGCATTCTGACTTGAACAAGCTTTGGAAGAGGCAAACTGCCTTCACTGTATGTAAAATGCCCTTCTGGATTGAAACTGTGTCAATATGCTGCTTGGACAGAGAAACAATGTGGGGTGGAGGATCTGCAACAAGTGTCTTTGAATTCACAACCTCTGCTCTCTTTAAAACCAGCCTTTCACCTTTAAATGTACCTTAGCCAGGCAAAATTCTCAATAGGATACTGTATAGTAAAGAGGAGTCAAACTGCTGTGTAAGTTTCCTGTGCACAGTGTTGAGGAATCACTTCTCCTGGTGAGTTTGTCAGAGGTCAATCAACATACCTACATTCTCTGTCTTCAATGTAAAATTCAATCATCAACAACCTGTTCTTTAGAAAGTGGCCCTATTCACCCTTAGAATATCTCTGTCAACAACTCTTCAAAATGATACAATATAGTGAAAAGAAAAGGCAGACCTAGGATAGGTGAAATATCAGTGCACAGTGTTTTAGGAAAAACACTCTTTACTTGTGAATTTAAGAGATTAACCACCACATCTGAACCTCTGTCTCCAATGTTAAATTCCCATCAAAAAACCCTGCCCTTCAGTGTCCTGTTCACCTTTGGAAAATCTTTTTCAACAAATTCACAGTAGTGAAAAAGAGGGGCAAATTGCTAGAAGGAGCTTGCTGTGAGAAGTGCTTTGATTACCCTGTTCTTGAAACTTTTAGATGTCAACCAATACACCTTACTTCTTTTTCAAGGAGAATTCCGCCTCATTACAACTCGCTCTTTGTATAAGTGTGCCAACTTTCAACAATTTGCATCTCTAGCAAACCACCATACATGTGCTTAGACTGTCAATACACAGGATTGGAGCAAAAGTGACAGAGTTTTTAGAAGACCACACAATTTTTGGCAAAAACTATGTGAGTTCTCTTTTTTCAAAGCAAATAAGTCAAAATCCTTTTCACTGGTTGCATTTCACTGTTTTAATAATGTGGAACTGCTTTGAGGACAGTGTGGAAAGTTTCTCTGCAAACCTAAACCTTGTCTTTCTACAACAAAATCTCCTTTAACCAAAACACAATTCTTTACAGGAAAACCTCTGCCTTTCGATTGTTTTGAAAACAAACTGCCCTTAATCTCAAGACCAAGTATCTCTGTAGGTGTTTTTTGAATGACACAGTCAGCCCTTTATCATATTTCAACACTTCTCACTGTGTGGAAAAACACTGTTTTTTAGCTGTAGTGACCAGGTTAGAGGGTTTTGAAAGTTTTGAAAACTATGGACAAGCTACCCTTTAATTTGATCTCGACCTTGCTAAACAGCTTTCTCAGCACATATGTTTGATATATGAACCAGGCCTAACCCAGCAGCTTTAACCTTTTCACTTCACACCATAATTTCGATTTCAAACTTCCATGTTCTTTAGCAATTGTTTTGGCACTGAGGGAGAAAAATGTGTGAAAATACCTCAAGAGTCGATGAACAGCCATTGGGGAGGGCTGGAGTATCACCGAGGATCTTCAAAGCATGTGCGACACTCTTTTGCAGACAGAACGTCGCGCAAAAACTAGACCTGGGTGGCCTGTCGGGTCGGCCTGTCGGGTGGCGTACAGGCGCGTCGCTGGTTTATACAGGTGCGTCACGCCAACACTGTCTGCCCGTTCAAAATCTCCGCTAGGCGCGTCGCGCCAGTTTCCAGGCGCGTCGCTCAACCAGGAAACAGTGCCAAACTCTGCCAAACGACCCGAATTTCCTTGTTTGATGCTGGGAGGTGCGGAGCTCTGTTTTAAATTTTGAAAATGACCCTCTTACCTTCACACTTCAACCTTAAGTTATTTCAAATCTTATCTTCAACGGCCTTGAACTTTGAAAATTAACGTCGGCTTTCAAATCTATTTTGTTTTCAAACTGTGGCTTTGTCTTTTTGAACATGTATATAAACTTGAATAATGACTCTGTTTAGTACACAGTGGCTTCAAAGGGTGATTCTTTTAGTTTTGTCCTTTGGGGGACGTTTCAACACCGAGCTTTAAACTTTGACAAACAACTCAAAAACTTCTACATCACCTCTGCCATTGTTTTTAACAATGTTGGTGCTATTCCTGATGTAAGGCAACCCACTTTACCACTGTCAAGATAATGCTTGAAAACTGTTTTGTTTCTGAAGGACAGGGATTGCCTTGTCAATGTATTTTGACAGCCTTGGTGTTTGCATTATTCCTTCAACCATTTTCCTACTGTAAAAGCCAAGTTGCTGCATCTTTTATAGCCTGTTATGGTCTTCAAAAAGGGGCATTTTTCACTGCAATCCTCTGCTTGACAACACATTATGCCACATCTCTGTTTATTTAATACTGGAAACTTGTTTGTTTCAAACTATCCATACTGACTATCCATGAACAACTTTTTTGCCTATACATCAACTGGTATACTTATTCACCTTGTCCATCTGAAAGATAAGCTTGTAAAACAGGAAAAACAGGGCTCTTTGATACACAGTCACCATTTTGCTTTGGCTAGTGTGTTGACCCTTTTTGTAAATAGAACCATTTCATAACTAGACTATGTTCACTGTTTTACCTTTTTGGTGATTTTTAACAAGGAAAAACCATTCAGAATGCGCCAGATTCATTTTAAAACTTTGAACACCCTTTCTTGAAAAGCGCTCCTTTGGACTTTTGACATGTGATATTGGATTGTTGTTTGATCCTTTCCCTTAAGGAAACTGTCCCTTTTTGGTATCAATGGCATATATATATTCAATATTTTCTCCCTTCCACTATAGGTACAGTTTGACAGACAGCTCTTTTGAATATGAAAACCAATACCTTTGTATCATAAACACTATCATTTACCTGTGCAATGACTTCTGTTCAATTTCTTTGTATCCTTCCACTTTAGATCAATCAGTTTCCAACAACCTGCAATGGCTTTGGCCATCTGCTCATACATGGAGGAGGCTCTTCATCAGGTAAGGTATCTGAAGGTTTTTTGATAAATTTGTTTGACACAGTTTTTCTCTGGATGTGATGGTAAGCAAACTACTTAAAAAACATCAACACTATCATTTCTTCTTGCAAGCATCCCTGTGTTTCAGCAAAAACCCTAGCCAAAGTAACACTGTCTCCCTGCACTGTTCTAATGGTGACTGAGATATTATCATTTTCTTTGGTCATCTCATGACAAATTACTTGAAAGATAGTCTCTGTGACTATGGAGGTCAGTGCTTTTTGAAAAACCAAGAACTTTCTTTCTGTCTGTGTAATGGCATTTTTGTCAGCATTTATTCTATTTGATCTTGTGGAAAGCAGGCTGCTGAAGATTGGAATGTTTGCTGATGACATGATTTTCTAAAGTTCAACAATTCACATGATTTGAAAGTTTCAAATGACCTCCTTTATCAGACCAGACTCCTTTTTTCCTTTGAGCTAGCATATTTCAACTCTATTCCTGTTATGATCATCAGTCACATTCATGAAACCTGGAGTCTCTGTTTCATTTGTTCAGTTCAAGGCAAACCTGGATTTTTGCAATCTTCCAAGTCAATATTGGCCAGCGCCCTCTGCTTATGGATGAAAGAGGCGCCCTAACCCTCTGCTTGTAAATGAAGGAGGTTCTGGGCCATGACAATTTGCCAGTTTGCTGTGACAGTGGTGTCTTTCTGTGATTTTCATGCTGGAAAGAACTGTAAAGTCTGGATGAGTAGCTTTCTGTTTTGTAGACATATCTCAGGCTCAAGTTACATTTAGAAGCAGCTGTTCCTCTAACTATAAATTCAAGCATTTACTCCATGATATGAAATTATATTTCCTGCCTTTGTAGAAACCATAGAACACTGTGAAAAACCTAATAGTCAGCTTGAGATTGGGGTTTATGCAGTGCTGAGATCTAGGGGATATGAGTGGCGCAACTTAGGGCTGTTTGTCAATTTCATTTGCAAAGTAAGAGGTCAGTCATGGTAGGTCTGTTTGCAGATGGAGGCTTTTTGGCTTTTTGATGATTGCCAAGGGTAAAATGTCTTAAAGCGCCACTTCCAAACATAGGGGAGACTTTTGAAACAGATGTGGATTTGCCTTTTAAAGCTGATGGGCAGATCAAGAAGGCTGAAGCTAGATAGGATAGTGATAATGGGGTTTTTATTTCGACAGGGGTGGACTGAAAAGTAGAAAGGCAAAAAAAGTTTTAGGAGGGTTTTCTAGATGACATATTGACACAAGGAAAACAGTTTCTAGAAAACTCAATTGTAGATATAGTCATCACTAACATGTAAAAAATACTGATGGCTAACAGTGGCTCCATTTGGGGAGGGCAGCTCCTCGTCAGGAGGTGTCCAGAATTCAGATCTTTGGCTTATGAAGACCAGTGCCTTATCCATTGGCGCAAAATTTACCCTTCTCTTGATGTTACTTCTGAAAAGTGACAGCATGGTTAGCATCAATGATACTTCTACCTACCCCACTATCTTTCCTAACATTTTTTCTTCTCTTTGGTGCATTTGAACTAGCAGCCATTTGACAATGCATATTTTTTCTTTTTGCAAAATGAACCTATCTATTTCTACTCTTATATCTGCCGGGAGTTCAGATTAAGATGATGAACTCCTTCATTTCTCTACCTAAAACTAGATCGACTGTCAAGATTAAGTAGTTTGACAGGATTTCATTCTCTAATCTACAACATAAAATTCAAAAAATGATCAAATCAGGATTAGGCAGTCTGATTTGTCATGCATTTGCGGCATAAAAGACAAGCTGCACACAAATGTTATTTTGCAACAAAAGGAAACTAGACAAGCGGGGCTAAGATGTACAATGTGTTTTTATCCCTCGCTTCTCTCTTTGGTTCTGTTTTAAGCATGTGGAACCAGAATCTCTCCCTAATCTAAGCTCTGTGATAAGTCAATCTTACACAATGTTGACTATCTTGGCACTCACTAACTTATCAGCAAATAAATTTAAACATGTTCAGCTATGATTAGGCTAGATAACTGAACAAGACATTGGAACACTAGTAGCGGCATTTAGGCTTGCTCGCTTTCTGAAAGACTGTTTTTTTGGAACATGGGGCCTTTGTTCTATCTTCACTTGCCCTCTTTTCTGCTTTTTACTGTTTTTGACTTTCCTATCTTTTACTGTTTTTGACTTTTCTATTTTTTCAATATTTCAAACAATGGTATGTACAATGACTGAAAGTTTTTCAACCTCAAAAATCTTGGAAATGACGGAATTTCAGCATCTTATCCTCGTAAGGATCTCCTATCACCCTTGGCCCACTTAACTCCTGAAAAGAAAAATTTGGGAAATTTTCTCTCTCTAACATGACATAGGGATTCATGCAAGAATCTCTAAAAATTCCAGTATCCTCCCTTTGTACCTCTCTGAATATCTGATTTCCACTCCTTTCCCTATTGTATGCTTTCTTCAGGTAGTGTATGTACTCTTGGTCATTCTTGAAAAAGATAATGACATCATCAAGGTATGCGAAAATACAGAAATTCAAAACTGGGAACATGGCCTTCATGAACAGATTTTCGATATTGGGTGGTTTTGCAATTTTGAACTTGAAATCAGCTCTACCTCCCGCAAACTGGAAAAAATCTTTAAGATGTCTACTTTGCAAAGGAATCTTATGATCATTACCTGAAACATCATCTTGCAAGAATACATGATTAAAAGCACTTTTAATTGGTGAATCATGATCTTGGGTAGAAAAAACATGATTTTTGTTATATGGAGATGCAGTGTTATTTCTAAAATCAAAGCAGATTCTATGGCCACCAGTTTTATTATTGATCATTTCAGTTTGTTTCAGTTTGTTGTGTTTACTTTTGTTAAAGTTGTTCTTTGAGGAAAAGGTAGTGACACAATGTTTTCCCTTGTTTTTTCTGTAAAAATTAGTATTCTGCATGATATTCCTGATTTTAGCATTTCTAAGTTCTTCATGAAAAGACAAAATATGAGCCAATTTCAGTAGTTCAGGTATGCTGGGATTATAACTGTCATCCTTGCTCATAAGAATTTAATCTGGCATTTTCTCAAGATGTTGAGCTACTGAGGTTATGGTCAAAGTTTCATTTGCAGTAGGAAGGTCACATGATGGTAAATCTTTGAGGTATGGTAGAAACATTAAACTCCCTTGCTCCCGGGTTCCAAATAGGTTTATGATGCGTAGGTCTTCTAAAGCTTTTACCCGGAAGAAATTTCCACAAGTTACTGCAGGTGTTTGACTAAAGCTAGAGCAATTTGCTTGATAGTACATGAGGGTTTGTGCTTCTTGCTCTAATCCTACTTTGGAGAGGGGAACCTTACTTTCCTCAAGACACAGTTGTTCATGATCATGGTAGTTTTGAGTGTCCAGTTCATCATAAGGCACCAGGGACAACTGATGTGGTGGACTAAAGCTAGATCAATTTGTTTGATAGTACATAAGGGTTTGCGCTTCTTGCTCTAATCCTACTTTGGAAAGGGGAAACTTACTTTCCTCAAGACACAACTGTTCATGATCATGGTAATTTTGAGTGTCTAGTTCATCATAAGGCACCAAGGACAACTGATGTGGTGGATCTAAGTCTATATCAGTTTCTTCTAACTCTTCCTCCATGTTTACATCAATATGCATAATGAAAGAGTTTAGGTCGGAACGCAAAGAACACATTGGAATGTTATCTGGCCTATCTTGACTGCTAATCATGTATTTCATGTGTGATTCGTGGTAAAGTATTCTAGTCTGACCAAACACAGGAATGGTGGCATATGACATGTCCAGTTGGATATTCCCTTGGAGTTTGGCTCCCCAAGATCTGGATAGAAGCATCCCGTACTTGGGGAGAATGTCTGCCACCACTATATCCATGATTAGGTGTTTCGCGGGTATTTGGGCCAGACTAAAACAAAGGTCTTTGATCAAACCCAGGCATTGGACTCTACTTGAATCAAATGAATACAAGTCTTTGTATGGTCTTCTGATTTCCAGGCCTAGTCTTTCCATTACTACCTTCGGCATAAGATTATGCGAGGCGCCGGAGTCTAGCATGGAATTATGGAGGATTTGGTCATGGATGTTTAGGCTAATGTAAAATGGAAGAGTAGCTCCCTCCTGAAATTTTCCCTCTACCTTTGGACCAAACAATACTTCAGGAATGTCATCAGTCAGATTAACAGTGTTTGCATCATTTCCTAGATTTAAGACCTTTAGTACTTGGGATTTATAAGAGTTTTGGGCAATGAGTTCAGTAAGAGGCATGGTGATTTTGATCTTAGCGATTTCGCCTTCAAAGCTAAAAGGCACTTGAAGTTTAGATATGTTTGTTTCAGCTTTTTCAGCTAAGACCTTGTCTATGTTCTGAGTTTGTTGATCTTGTTTAGGGGTTTTGTTTGCCATAGTTGTTTTGGTGACCTTTGTAGAAGTATCAGGAGTATCTGAGAGAGGACTAGTTTGGATAACTTTAGCTTGGCTTTGGTCAGTCTTCTCAACCTTGATTTTGTCATTGTCTACTGCTTTCTTGAGGATGGTATTAGGGACTTTAGCAGTATCTGAGTTACCTTTCTTGACATTATCTTGGTTTCTTTTACTTCTAAGGTCATATTGCCTGTGAGCTTCTATAATGGCATTCTGAAAATCTATGGCAGGGTCGTCAAGATCTTCATAATTGGTCTCATCTTGATCAGGCGAAAAGAAGGCTTGTTCTTCTTCTGTGAGGTACACCTCACTCTCACTATCAGATCCTATGAGGTTTAGATGACTTTCATCAAGAGGTTCTGTATCCCTATCATCCTCTTCCACATAGTTTTCATTGAATGGTGGCCTAATCTGTTGGTCATTTTCTCTTGGTCTGTTTTGGGGCTGTTCCCTCCTAAAGTTTTGGTTTCGGTTTCTGTTTGGAGGGTTTGGCTGGTTGTCCCTAATAGGAGCCTTTTCATTTATCTTTTCCCACATTTTAGCCATGGATTTGACTAAGTCATCTATTCTGGGATCTAGGGAAGGTGATGAAGTGGAGACCTCATCTCTATATGTGACCTTCCTTTCTGATCTAGTTCTAGCTCTTTTTTCAGCTAAGTTGGCATCTGCTTTTATAGCTATTTGTTGCATTTCCTCCAAGGTAGGGGGATCCTTATCTCTCAGATGATATGTCATGTCCGGATCGAAACCTTCGGGGAATTTTTCCAAGGCTAGACCAAGTGGAGGTTTGAAATGAGGTGGTAGGGAGTTATATACACTGTTGAACCTAGTACAGTAAGCTTGGACACTTTCCCCATTTTCCCGTTTTAGATTGTTATATTCTGACAGGATTTGAATGGGGTTTCTTCAGATTTCCCACCTATTTCTGAAGACTTGATGTAGTTCTGGGATATCATGGATACTGTTTGGAGTTAAGCTTTTGAACCATGCTTTGGGTTCACCACCAAGACTTTGTGCGAATATTCTCATTCTGATAGTCTCGTCTTGTACCTCTAGGTATTCATAAGCATCAGTCATCCTACTTATATGCTGTTGAGGTGTGGTGGTGTCTTCTCCAGTAAAGTGTGGGATTTTGTCTTGATATTTGTTTGGGAGAGGAGCCAAGGGTGGTGGCAACACCAAAGGTGCGTACCAGGCTGCCATGACTGGAGCTAATGGATGATGTACAAGATGAGGATGAGGACTAGTAGGCGGAAATGAAGTGGTTTGAACAGTGGCGGTTTGACCAGGTGTGGCGGATGAACTTGGACTAGTGATCTGGTTTTGAGCAGATCTGGGATGATAGGAGCCAAACTGATAAAGAAGCTGGAAATCAGGAGGAGTGGTAGGTGAAGCTTCTCTACTAGGACTCTGTGGTGGGTTTAGGGGTTCAAGATCATCAAAGTTTATCTTACTATATGATTTGCTTCTGGGAAGAGTTTGTGATGACTCTAATTCAAAAGGTGAATCTAGTAGGATAGTGCGATGTTTAGGTACAGATCTTGTTCTACGGGTGAATCTACCAGAAGCTAGATGATCAGTTTCGGAAGCTTGCCACAGAATCTTTTCTGGGTCATCTACTATGATAGGGGGATTTGGATCTGGATGAGCTCTGGTATTGATTCTTCGTGAAGCCAGATTTTAGATCCAGAGTTTAGAAAGGATGGTATTGGTTAATGTTCTGGAATGAGTGGTTTTTCTAAAGCTTTACTAAGGTGAAGGATGGTCAAAAGTAAAGGGATGGATTAGTGGAGTCGCCAGGTGGAAATGGGTTGTTTTTGTGGAGATAGCTATGGTCCACCACCAGTAACTAATCTGAGAATGTTTTTGGATTTTCTGAGTTTTATGTGCAGCCTATGGTTCAAAGTATCCTAGACTTGTTTCAACACTTTGCTAGGGTGATGAGAACAAAAAGAGTTTACTCTAAATGGGTCTATGGACTGCTTGCTTGTTTATGGTATCTAAAGGACCAAAGAGTCTATAAGAGTTTGCTGGACTATTATGTACTCAGTGTCTTACCATCTCCCGCTATGTTAGTGAATGTGTATGGTCCACCACCAATACTGTCAAAAGCCAATCTAAAGGAGTGTTTTTGGGGTTTTTCTGAGTTTTATGTAGTCCTGAGGTTTGGAAGAGTTTCCTATAACTGACTCATCATTTTGCTAGGATGGTGAGACAACCAGATTATACTCTTCTAAGTTTGACTGAGATTTTGAGAGTTCCTAAGGGATACCTAGGATGTTTTGACTCAAAGTCCCACCGTGATCGCCATTATGTTAGTGAGCGGTGGGATAAGTCAATCAAACAATATTCTTAAAAATAAGGGACTTCTAGAGTTCTAAGGTGTCCTTAGATTGTCACTAACTCAAAGTCCCACCGTGATCGCCATTATGTTAGAGAGCGGTGGGATAAGTCAATCAAACAGTATTCTTAAAAATAAGGGACTTCTAGAGTTCTAAGGTGTCCTTAGATTGTCACTAACTCAATGTCCCACCGTGATCGCCATTATGTTAGGGTCCCGTGATTTGGCCGATTGGCTAGCCAAATGACGATGTAACATCAAACCAAGCTTTGGAGCCCAAGGACCTAGCATTCCTGGACTCAGAGAGGGCTCTCTCTATAAGTGTAAAAGATGTCGGTGTGTTTACTTGCGATGTTCTGATATTAGGCTAGTTATGAAGTATGTTTTTAGTTTTTTGGTTTTTTAAGTTTGTGAGGAATGAAACTGATCAAATACATAAACTGGATGACAAGATGTAGATAAATTGGGCTATGGGGTCAAACAGGTCAAGGAAGCTATGAGGTGATGATGTAAAGCTGCTGTAGGGCCGATTTGATTCACGGTAGAAGGGATCTTTGGGCAAAATGGATTAAATGGACAACAAGTTGGTGAAAGACAAGGGATTTCAAGTGTAACTAGTTTATAGCAGACATAAACATGTTATAGCAAGCCATTAATCATGCTAAATGTAACTATGAGCTAATTAAAACATTGAAATCAAACATTCCATCCATACATAGAGGTATAAGACCCTCTAACTTCGGGAAATGGCTATAAGACTTTGGGGAAAACAAATAAGACAAACTAACAACTCATAAACTACGCCGGAATGCCTAAACATAGTCTCTAAGTCATTGGGCACTTTGACAAACAAGCTTTCATAGTTTTAGGCAAAGGGCTAGATCGGGACTAGGCCTCTTTGGTTCAACAAGATGATCGACAAATCAGTCAAAGAGAAAGTTTTATGGACAGAACTATGGACAGCTTATAGGTAGGCAGGGCACACCATACATCCTACTCAACATGCATAGAACTTGTAAATAAAACTAGCAAACATTACCCTTAAGTTACTAAAGCCGATTAAGAATTATTTAGCACATATGAGAAGAAGAAAACATCGAAGCTATGAAGATTCAGGAATTTTGAGGTGCCTCCTTGGGCATATCTCAAAACTAATCTCTACTGATCTATAGCAGCAAGAAGCATGGATTATGAATGAAAACTAGAAGACAAAAAACATAGTAAGAAAAACTATACCATTCTACCATGTCATGGAATCCATCACCAAACCTTCATCATTCCTCAAAAGCATCCAAGAGGCAGTCCAAAAATCATAACTCAAGTGTATTCATCAAAGCTCATATGACCAATGTATTAATTCTTCTCTCAAGTTCAGCCTCTGATTTACAATGAAAACCATGGAATAAATAGGCTAGAGGGAGGAAAACCTCATGGAGCAACTAGCTATCCCATTGGCCAAGTCAAAATATCTAAACTTGTCCTTGAGGCTTTGCAAAGCCCAAGGCACAAAATATCCAATAAAATATCTAAAAAACTGCTAAAAACGGAAATTATATTGACTTTACATCATTTCCCAATGATAAAAATAGCTTAACGCACATTTGGGAAAAGCAGATTTTTTAGGTTCAAAAATTACAAAAATACTTCATATTTATGCCTGAAAAAGGTCCCCTGACTTGCTGGATGCAAATGGCAGCCTTCCTGATGTCGAAACGAGGCTCATGATAGCTCGTTGGAAATCTCTCTGTGTCTACTTTCCGGCGCAACTGAAACCATCTCAATCTGAGGCCCGGAAGTCATCCAAAACTGTACCTGTGTGCAAAAACCCAGAAAATAACAGTCTGCTGATATGGCGGGCAGAACGTGCAAAAAGAGGGTGTTTTTCGCCAATTTGAGGGGGCGAATGATCTCCAAATGCCCTGAAAATCGCTTGAGACCTGCTCATAGAATTATGGCATCTATCGGTGTCATCCTCCTCCCTTGAAAATTCCTCAAACTGAAATGGCGAAATTATGAGTTTTCGACCAAAAACCCAAAAAATGCCAAAAAACAAAAAGTTGTCGAAAAAGGCCCAAAATTGGCATGCATGACCCTCAAGGGTCCATAGCAACATGCTCCGAAGCTGAGGCTAAAATATCAAGGGCTGATATTCTTTTCCCTTCCTTCCGTGCCAGGCGCTTCCCCTTCAACTTCTTCAATTTCTCTTGTGCTACCTTTAATTTTCGCCTGGCAAACTGATTTAGCTTCTGAAAGTGAAGAGTCCTCTTTCTTTGTAGCTTAAGATCCCTGTTCGCCCTCTCAAGCTTCATTTCCAAATGCTGGTTAGCTCTCTCAAGCCATGCTTCTCTGTTTTCCTCAATTTCCTGCTCAAGGAGGGCAGTGAGAGGAAAGGCTTGGAAATGGGCTTGTTCTTCTGCTCTCTGCTTTTCCAAGGCTCTTCTAAGCCCAATGGTCCTAGGCCTCTTCCACCTAGACTGGTCTTCCTCCTCTTCATCATCAAAATCACCAATGAGCTCTACAATTCTTGCTTGCGCCTTTTCTGCCTCTTTCTTATACTTAATTGCCCTTGCCTCATGAATAGCTGCATGAAACTTCATCTGTTTGTTTTCAACCTCCAAAAAGTGGTTGAAATTCCTCGCCCTTTGAAGATCTTCCTGTAATACCTCAATTTTCCCCTCTTTGTGAATGAGGAGGTTTTCAAGGATGCGGGCCTCATTGTCACTATCATCGCTTTGGATAGGGATAATAGCTAATTCACCTCCATGCTTTGTACTTTCTCCAATTTTACTTTTGCCTTTGAAAGCTAATCTGGCGCTTTTCCTCCTTGGCATGCTAGAAGGTGTCTTTTTGGGCAATTTCCTCTTGCTAGGAACAACCTTGGTCACTGTTTGGGTGGCAGCCTTAGCTTGCTGTTCTTTATCTTTCACTTGCTGCTGTTCCTCATCATCTAACTGCTGTTCATCTTGGACCTACTGTCCTTCACTTTCTATTTGCTGCTGTCCCTCAATCTCCAACTGCTGCTGTCCTTCAATATCTGCCTGCTGCCCTTCATCACCTATCTGCTGCTGGTGTTCACTGCCCTCTCCTTCTTCCTGTTGACTTGGCTGTCCCTCAACATCCAACAGCTGCTGTTCACTGCCCTGTCCTTCTTGCTGCTTTTCACTGCCCTCTCCTTCTTGCTGCTGACTTGGCCGCCCAGTAGTCATTCTGAGTCTTCTAGGTGTAGGCCTACTAGACAAAGGCACTAGGCGATGGACAGGCTGAGTAGGAGACACATGAACGGGAGGGACAGTGGCAAAATCTGAATGGCTGATGAATAGATCCCATGAAACCTCTTTCTTCTCTAGCTGGTACATGAAGATAATCTTGATCAAGGAATGATGAAAGAGAGAAGGGATTTGCTGAGGTGGAGCCTTCTTTTGGACAGTAGATGCCATTTTCTCTATGCTCTTGGACAAAAAGTACGGAAGGTTTAGTTGCCTGCTTCTGGTAAAATGCATCAACAAGCGGACATGGTAGGCATAAATTCGATTAAACCTCCCCTCACAAGTGAAATATCTCATTATGGCTTTCATCAGTGGAGCATAACTGTCAAGAAGATAGGAAAAAGGGAAAATAGCAGTGATAGTTTCCCTATGTTCAGGCTTGATGAAAGGTTTATAATCCTCCAAATCAAGATTAGCTTGTTTAAACCACTTTTCACCATGATACGGGATCTTGGTAGCCTTGGACACATACCTTGGGGAAATTTTGAAATCAAGACCCGCCAATTGGAAGTGTTTGTCCTTGAATCTCAAAGCGCACAAATGTGTTAGTGGCGAAAAACTCTTGACTTCTTCTATCTTCTGGCAGAAATCAAGACAGCCTACTTCATGGAAATTGAAAAGCACGGATGGGTGAGCATTGATTTCTTCTGTGGAAATAGGCTCATATCTCTTATGTGGACCGCTCCTGTGATCCTGCTTTGGAGGCATTCTGACTTGAACAAGCTTTGGAAGAGGCAAACCCGGCTTCCTTTGTATGTAAAAATGCTGTTGGATTGAAGGCGGCCACTATCTTGCTTGGACGGAATGGACAATGTGGTTAGGATAGTGCAACAATGTTTTTCTTTGAATAAACCACCTCTACACTCCCTTAAAACCACGACCCCTTCTCTGGATGCACCTCGACGAGGGCAAACTTTTAATAGGTACCATGTGTAAAGATGGGAAAAAACTGTAGCAGTTCACTAGTACCTTGATTTTGAACAATCACTCCTCTTGTGAATTTGTTAGAGGCAACCAACACTTGTATTGTCTTCAAAACAAAACTCAAATATTAAAACCACCCCGCTCTTGAGTCTTCCCACCTTGAAAAATACCTCTGTCAACGATTTCTATAGAAGAGACCATCAGAGACGGAAGAGAACTTAGGTTAGGTGAAATATTAGCACACGATGTTTAGGAAAAACACCTCTTTGCTGTGAATTTCAAAGTCAACCACCACACCTATGCCTCTTGTCTCGATGTTAACTTCCCATCAAAAAACACTGCCCTAAAAAAGTGTCCTGTTCATCTTTGGAAAAACTCTTGTCAACAAATTCTCGGTATGAAATAATGTAGTGAAGAAGAGGGGCGGTGCTTGAAGGAGTTCTTTGTGAGAGTTGTTTTGATTACTGTCTTGTGAGTTTTAAAATATACCCTCAATACCTCTTGCCCCTTTCCATGGTAACTTTTTGCCGTCATAAAAAACTGCCACGTATAAGTGTGTTAATAGTCCACAATGTGCATATAGGCAATCAACTCTTAGTTAATGATCCTTGTATTTCGAACAAGATACTTGAGTTTTTGGAAAAAAGCCTTGAGTTTCACCAAGGCACAAAAAGTTTTCTATCTTTTCAAAAAAGCAGGGGCCCCATCTCAAAATAACTCTGGTTATGTGACAACCCTTACTTTGGATGTAAAACAACTCGATTAAACATGTAAACCACATTTCTTTATAACAAGTTCTCCTACTGCCTTTTAAAGTTTCTTTTTGGAATAGCCGAGTCAAGATTTGGTAACCAATCAAACCCCCTTTAATCAAACACGAGTTCTTTATGGAAAACCTACGCCTTTGATTGTTTTGAAAGATGAAACAAATTGATCTTAATCTCCAAAACCCAATATCTCTGTAGATGTTTTTTGAATGACACGATCAGCCCTTTATCATACTTCAATACTTCAGATCACCGTGTAGAAGAATTTGTTTTTAGCTATAGTGACAAGGTCGAAGGTTTTGAAAGTTTTGAAAAGCTGGAACTAAACCACCCTTTTAGTCGATTTGACCTTGCTGATAGCTTTCTTGAAATTGTTCACCGGAAACGAGGAGAGAAATGCGTGAAAATACCTCGAGGTCGATGAACAATCCTTGGGGAAAAGGCTGGGCAGCTGCGGGAGTCTCTTGGGCACACGCGGCACTCTTGAGGAGCAAGAACGGCGCGCAGAAAACCCAAGGGAAAACATCGGGTCGGAGCGATCGGGTCGGGCGGGCGGCACGTACGAGCCGCGTTGCGCCTTTGTACGAGCGTGTCGCGCTAACAAAGGCGGCTGTGTAAGTTTGCCTCCGGGCGCGTCGCGCGAAGTGGCGAGCATGTCGCTCGGCTGTTTGCACGGTGCTAAGCTACGCTTAAATGACCCGAATTGCCTTGTTTGATGGCAGAGAGGGCGGAAGCTCCGTTTGAACTTTTTTAAAAACGTCACATTCACTCTCTTCTATTTCACTCTTAAAACATCTTCAACGGCTACTTTCATCGTTTATTTGAAATACACAAAGAAAGAACTCTGATTTGGCTTTTGAACACGGCGAAGTCTTCTTTTCAAACAATAGCATTTCCTGCGCTTTGACGGATTAATGTCTTTGTTTGCTTTAATTTCTTTATCACTTTAACGGGTATTAAAGTTCTTTGGCCCTATTTGGACTTGATCGAAGAAAAAGCTCACCCTTTCCCTGAGACTTTCTTGCCTATACCATTACGAATATCTCTGCCTTTAGAAATGATGCAAAGCATGTTTGTTATCAAGTCATTTTAAACGATGACAGTTTATCAAACTTGCTTTGCCTATTCATAAAATTGTATGCCCATTCGCCTTGTCCATACGAAAAAGGTAGCTTGTAAAACGGAAAACGGAGAAGCTCTTTGATGCACGGTCACCATTTTGCTTTGACAGTGTGTTGACCCTTTTTGTAAATAGAACCATTTCATAACTAGAGTATGTTCACTATTTTACCTTCTTGGTGATTTTTTAACAAGGAAAAACCATTCGAGAATGCGCAGAATCATTTGAAAACTTTTAACACCATTTCTTGAAAAGCGCTCCTTTGGATTTTTGACATGTGATATTGGATTGTTGTTTGATCCTTTCCCTTAGGCTTGTCCTTTGGTATCAATGGCATATATATATTCAATATTTTCTCCCTTCCACTACGGTACGGAAGTTTAGCCAGAACATTCTCATTTGAATAGGAAAACCAGCACATACCTTCGTATAAACACTATTGTTACTGTGCAATGACTTCTATTTAATTTCTTTGTATCCTTCCACGTTTTTTAGATCAATCGATTTCAGCAACTGCAATCGCTTTGGCCATCTGTATACATGGAGGAAGCTCTTCATCGGTGGGTATACGAAGGTGTTTTGACAAATACGTTTGACAGCTTTTCTCTGGATGTGATGGTAAGTGAGCTCTTGAAAAACATCAATATTAGCATCTCTTCTTGCAGAAGCATTCTTATTGTTTCGGAAGAAACCTAGCCAAAGTGACAACATTTACATGTGCTCTGAGATGATGAAATATCATCATTTGTTTTGGTCATCTTATGACAAAGTTATTTGAAGGATAGTCTGCGCGACTATGGAGGTGAGTGTCTTTTGAGAAACCAAAGAACTTTCTTTCTTCTGTGTAATGGCCTTTGTTGTCAACATCTATTCCATTTGATCTTGTGGACAAACGGGCTTCTTATGATTGGAATGTTCTTGATGACGGACCTTTCTAAAGTTCAACAATTCACATGACTTGAAAGCTTCGGATGACCTCCTTTATCGGACAGAGACTCCTTTTCCTTTGAGCTAGCATATTTCAAACTCCATTTCTGTTATGATCGTAGTCACATTCATAAAACACGAAGATATTGTTTCACTTTGTTCGGTAAGCAAACACGGACTTTTGCAATCTTCAAAGTCAATATTATTGCGCCCTCTTGCTTGTGGATGAAGGAGGCGCCCTAACCCTCTGCTTGTAAATGAAGAAGGTTAAGGCCATGACAATTTGCTAATTTGAGATAGTGGTGTCGCCCTTCTTTGTGTTGATTTTTATCTTTGAAGAAATGCAGCAAGTACGCAGATGAGTAACTACCCATTTTTGCGGACATATCTCGGGCTCTAGTTACATTTAGAAGCTGAAATTGTTCCTCTAGCTGTAAATTCAAACATTTACTCCATGAGATGAAATTATATTTCACATGGCATAGAAACCATAGAACAACATGAAAAACCTAATAGTCAGCTTGAGATTGGGAGTTTTGTCACCGGTGTTGAGATCTAGGGGATGTGAGTGGCGCGACTTAGGGTTGTTTGTCAATTTCATTTGCAAAGTAAGAGGTCAGTCATGGTAGGTATGTTGCGGATGGAGGCTTTTTTGGCTTTTATGATTGCCAAGGGTAAAATGTCTTAAAGCGCCACTTCCTAACATAGGGGAGACTTTTGAAACGGATGTGGATTTGCCTTTTAAGGCTGGTGGGCGGACCAATAGAAATTTGAAGCTAGATAGGATAGTGATAATGAGGTTTGATTTCGACATGGGCGGATGAAAAGTAAGAGGAAAAAGTTTTAGGAGGTTTTTTCTAGATGACATATTGACATAAGGAAATCGGTTTCTAGAAAACTCAGGCACGGATATAGTCATCACTAACATGTAAAAATCTTGATGGCTAACGGTGGCTCCATTTGAGGAGGGCAGCTCCTTGTCGGGAGGTGTCAATTCGAATCTTTGGCTTATGAAGACCGGTGCCTTATCCATTGGTAGCAAAATTTGCCCTTCTCTTGATGTTATTTCTGAAAAGTGGCCATGGTTAACATCAATGATACTTCTACCTACCCCACTATCTTTCCTAACATTTTTTTCTTCTCTTTGGTAGCATTTGAACTAGCGGCCTTTTGACAATGCATATTTTCTTTTGAAATGAACCTATCTATTTCTACTCTTATATACAAGGGAGTTCAGATTAATTTGATGAACTCCTTCATTTCTCTACCTAAAAAACTAGATCAGCTTGTCAAGATTAAGCGAGTTTGACGAGTTTTCATTCTCTAATCTACAACATGAAATTCAAAAATGATCAAATCGGGGATTAGGCAGTCTGATTTGTCATGCATTTGTGGCATGAGAACAAGCTGCACACAAATGTTATTACGGAATAAAGGAAATAAAATGACGGGCTAAGATGTACAATGTGTTTTTTCATCCCTTGCTTCTCTCTTTAGTTCTCCATTTTAGGCATGTGTGGAACCCGAATCTCTCCCTAATCTAAGCTCTGTGATAAGTCAATCTTACACGATGTGACTATCTTGGCACTCACTAACTTATCGGCAAATAAATTTAAACATGCTCGTACAGTTAGGCTGAATATTTGTGAACAAGACATTAGACATAGTAGCGGCATTTGATTGCTAAGCTTTACGAAAGACTATTTTTGGAACATGGGGCCTTTGTTCTATCTTCACTTGCCCTCTTTTTCTACTTTTGTTTTGACTTTCCTATCTTTTTCTGTTTGTTTTTGACTTTTCTATTTTTTCAATATTTCAAACAATGGTATGTACAATGACTGAAAGTGTTTCAAACTCCAAAAATCTTGAAATGACGGAATTTCGGCATCTTATCCTCGTAAGTCTCCTCTCACCCTTGGCCACTTAACTCCACGAAGAAAAATTTGGGAAATTTTCTCTCTCTAATAACAAGCATAGGGATTCATGCAAGAATCTCTAAGCAATTTAGAGTATCCTCCCTTTGTACCTCTCTAAATATCTTATTTCCACTCACCTTCTTTTGTATGCTTTTCTTCGGGTAATGTATGTACTCTTAATAATTCTTGAAATAGATAATGACATCATCAAGGTATGCAAAAAATACAAAAATTTAAGTAGAACATGGCCTTCATGAGCAGTTTACGATATTGGGTGGTTTGCAATTTTGAACAGAAATCAGATCTACCTCCCATAAGTGGAAAAATCTTTAAGTTTTCTACTTTTGAAGTCTTATGATTATGAACATGATTAAAAGCACTTTTAATTGGTGAATCATGATCTTGGGTAGAAAAAACATGATTTTTGTTATATCGAGATGCGGTATTATTTCTAAAATCAAAGCGAGGATTCTATGGCCACTAGTTTTATCCTTGATCATTTCGGTTTGTTTCGGTTTGTTGTGTTTGCTTTTGTTAAAGTTGTTCTTTGAGGAAAAGGTAGTGATACAATGTTTTCCCTTGTTTTTCGTAGAAATTAGTATTTTGCATGAGATTCTGATTTTTAGCATTTCTAAGTTCTTCATGAAAAGACAAAATATGAACCAATTTCGATGGTTAGGGTATGCGGGATTATGTTATCATCCTTGCTCATAAGAAGTTCATACGGCATTTTCTCAAGATGTTGAACTACGGGGTTATGGTCAAAGTTTTATTTGCGATGGGGAGGGTCATATGATGGTAAATGCTGCACAGGTATGGTAGAAAAATTAAACTCCCTTTCTCCGGGTTCCAAATAGGTTTACATGATGCTTAGGTCTTCTAAAGCTTTCCCGGAAGGAAATTTCCTGAAGTACTCTTGGTGTTTGGTAAGCTAGAGCAATTTGCTTGATAGTACATGAGGGGTTGTGCTTCTTGCTCTATTCCTACTTTGGAGAGGGAAACTTACTTTCCTCAAGACACAACTTTTCATGATCATGGTAGTTTTGAGTGTCCAGTTCATCATAAGGCACACGAGGACAACTGATGTGGTGGATCTAAGTCTATATCAGTTTCTTCGACTCTTCCTCCATGTTTACATCCATATGCATAATGAAAGAGTTTAGTCGGAACGCAAAGAACACATTAGAATGTTATACGGCCTATCTTGGCCCCTTTAATCATGCTTATTTCATGTGTGATTCGCGGTAAGTATCCTGAGTCGACCTGAGACACGGGAATGGTGGCATATGACATGCTCAGGACAGATGTTCATAAAGGTTTGGCTCCCAAGATGGGCTAAGCTCATGCTTTGGGAAGAATGTTTGCCACTACTATATCCATGATTAGATGTTTGTGAGGTATTTTGGTGAGACTAAAACAAAGGTCTTTGATCAAACCCATGCATTGGACTCTGCTTGAATCAAATGAATACAAGTCTTTGTATGGTCTTGTGATTTCAAGCCTAATCTTTCCATTACTACCTTCGGCATAAGATTATGCGAGGCGGCGAGGAGTCTAGCATGGCATTGTGGAGGATTTGGTCGTGGATGTTTAGGCTAATGTAAAATGGAGAAGTAGCTCCCTCTTGGAATTTTCCCTCTCTACCTTTGGACAAACAATACTTCGGGGAATGTCATCGGTCAGGATGCTGTATTCATTTGCATGTTCCTAGTTTAAAACTTTTAGTATTTGGGATTTATAAGAGTTTGAGCAATGAGTTCGATGAAGGCTTTGTTGATTTTGATCTTGGGTTCGCCTTCAAAGCTAAAAGGCACTTGAAGTTTAGATATGTTTGTTTCAGCTTTTCCCATTCAGACGTCTGTCATTCCACCGAGTTTGTTGACCTTGTTTGAGGATTTGTTTGCCATAGTTGTTTTGGTGACCTTTGTAGAAGTATCGAAGTGTCTGTTTGAGAGAGGACTAGTTTGGGTAACTTTAGCTTGGCTTTGGTGGGTCTTCTCGACCTTGATTTTGTCATTGCCTACGCTTTTCTTGAGGATGGTATTAGGGACTTTAGCGATATAAAAAGGTTACCTTTCTTGACATTGTCTTGGTTTCTTTTACTTCTAAGGTCGCATATTGCTGTGAGCTTCTATAATGACGTACGAAAATCTATAGCGAGGTCGTCAAGATCTTCATGGTGGTCTCATCTTGATCGGTGAAAAGAAACATTCTTCTTCTGTGATGCACCTCACTCTCACTGCTCCGGACCCTGAGGTTTAGATGACTTTCATCAAGAGGATGCAGCCTTACATGCTCTCATTCATGACTTTAAACAGATGGTGGCTGATCACAGTAGATCAGCTTTCTTGGTATTTTATTTTGAAACATTCTCCTAAGTTTGGTTTTAGGTTGTGGAGGGTTTAGGCAGTTTTCCCCTATGAGGAGCTTTTTCATTTATCTTTTCCCACATTTTGGCCATGGTTTGACTAAGTCATCTATTCTAGGATCTGGGGAAGGTGATGAGGTGGAGACCTCGTCTCTATGTACTGACCAGCTTCCTTTCCGATCTAGTCCTAGCCCTCTTTTCTGCTAAGTGCTTGTCTTGCTTTTATGGCTATTTGTTGCATTTCCTCCAAGGTAGGGGGGATGTGTCTGTAATTGATACGTCTTATCAGAGACTAAAGAAGACAACCAAGAAATTTGTGAGGAAGCTGAACCAAGTGGAGGTTTGAAATGAGGTGGTAGGGAGTTATATGCCTTTGTTGAACCTAGTACGATAGCTTGGACCTTTTCCCCATTTTCCCGTTTTAGATTGTTATATTGACAAGATTTGAATGGACTTATGGATTCACATTTCAAAGACTTGATGTAGTTCGGGGGATATCACTGTGGATGTTTTGTTTGGAGCTAAGCTTTTGAACCATGCTTTTGGGTTCTCACCAAGACTTTGGGCAAATATTCTGTTGATGAGTAGGTATTTGTACTCTAGGTATTCATAAACACTAGTCATTCTCTGCCATATTTTTATGAGGTGGTGATTATTATTTCTCCGATGAAATTGTGGATTTGTCTGATATTTGTTTGGAAGAGCCAAGGTGGTGGAAACACCAAAGGTGCATACCGAAATTTAACCATGTTTGGAGCTAATGGATGATGTACAAGATGAGGACTAGTGAGAGTGAAATGAAGTGGTTTGAATAGTGGCGGTTGACCCGGTGTGGCGGATGAACTTGGACTAGTGATGCGGTTTTGAGCGGTCAGGATGATAAGAGCAAGGCGATAGAGAAAATTTGGAAATGCGGGAGGGTGAGTGGGTGAAGCTTCTCTATTAAGACCATGTGGTGGGTCTGGGGTTCAGATCGTCAAAGTTTATCTTACTATGATTTGCTTGGGAAGAGTTTGTGATGACTCTAGTTCCAAGGTGAATCTAGTAGGATAGTGCGATGTTTAGATACAGATCTTGCTCAACGGATGGATCTACCGGTAGCTAGATGGTCAGTTTAGGAAGCTTGCCGAGTCTTTTTACGGGTCATCTCTCACCTTGATAAAGTTGGATACCGGATGGGATGCGGTATTGATTCTTCGTGGCTTGATTTTTAGATCCAGAGTTTAGAAAGAATAATTATTGGTGAATAAGTAGGATGGGTGATTTTTCTGAGTTCTACTAAGGCGAAGGATGGTCAAAGTAAAGGGATGGATTAGTGGAGTCGCCGGTGAAAATGGGTTGTTTTTGTGAGAGATAGCTGGTCCACCAACAATAACTATTCGAGAATGTTTTTGGATTTTCGAGTTTATGTTAAAACCTGTGTTTCAAAGTATCCTAGACTTGTTTCAACACTTTGCTAGGGTGATGAGAACGAAAGTTTACTCTAAATGGGTCTATGGAGTACACTTTGCCCCATTGTGGTACCTAAAGGACAAAGAGTCTATAAGGATTTATTTGGACTATTATGTACTCGGTGTCTTATCATCTCCTATGTTAGTGAGTGATGGGATGGTCTATCGGATAGTAGCCTAGAGTTTGGTGAAATAGTAAGGCTTAGCGAGAAGTTAGTGGAGTCGCCGGGTGGAATATCGATTGTTTTGAGATATAATTGTGGTCCCACCACCAATACTGTCAAAAAACCAATCTAGGGGAGTTTTTTGTGGTTTTTCGAGTTTTTTATGTGCGGCCTAGGATGTAAGAGTGTTATAAACTTGATTCATCACTTTGCTAGGATGGTGAAACGAAGTTTACACTAAATGATTCTAGAGGTGATGGTTTAAGTCAAAAGTTGAAGGACTAAAAAGGGCCTATAAAAGTTTGCTAGGTTATCTATTGTACTCAATAGGTCCCACCGTGATCGCCATTATGTTAGTGAAGAGCGGTGGGATAAGATAAGTAACTAGTATTCTTAAAGATCTCTAAAGATGAGGGAAACTAAGTTTTTTTAACCACTCGAGTCCCACCGTGATCGCCATTATGTTAGGGTGGCGATGAGGTGACTAAATCGGATGGAATTCTAATTGTAAGGTAGTAAGGCCTACGGGAGCTGAGTAGGTCGCCGGGTGGAATTTTAGTTGTTTTGAGGTATATTTGTATGGTCCACCACCAATACATAAAAAACAATCTGGGGAGTTTTTGTGGTTTTACGAGTTTATGTCATGACCTAGGATGTAATAGTGTTATAAACAGTTTTCATCACTTTGCTAAGATGGTGAAACGAGATAGTTTACACTAAATGATTCTAAAGTGCCGATGGTCTGATTTTAGGATTGAAGGACTAAAGAGTCTATAAGAGTTCGCTAGTATTTGTCATATACTCAATATGTCCCACCGTGATCGCCATTATGTTAGGGTCCCGTGATTTTGCCGATTAGCTAGCCAAATGACGATGTAACATCAAACCAAGCTTTGGAGCCCAAGGACCTAGCCTTCACGGACTCGAGAGAGGGCTCTCTCTATATGTGTAAAAGATGTCGGTGTGTTTACTTGCGGTGTTCTAATATTAGGCTAGTTATGAAGTGTGTTTTTGGTTTTTTTAGTTTTAAGTTTGTGAGATGAAAATACAGTCAAATACATAAAGCTGGATAACAAGATGTAGATAAATTGGGCTATGGGGTCAAACGGGTCAGGAAGCTATGAGGTGATGATGTAAAACTGCTGGGGCCGATTTGATTCACGGTAGAAGGGATCTTTGGGCAAAATGGATTAAATGGACAACAAGTTGGTAGAAAGACAAGGGATTTCAAGTGTAACTAGTTTTATAGCAGACATAAACATGTTATAGCAAGCCATTAATCATGCTAAATGCAACTATGAGCTAATTAGCCCGCAGAAATCAAACATTCCGGCCATACATAGAGGTATAAGACCCTCTAACTTCGGGGAAATGACTATGGAGACTTTGGGGAAAACACACAAGACAAACTAACAACTCATAAACTACCTTAGGAACACCTAAACATAGTCTCTAAGTCATTGGGCACTTTGACAAACGAAGCTTTCATGGTTTTAGGCAAGGGCTAGATCGGGACTAGGCCTCCTTGGTTCGACAAGATGTTCAACAAATCGATCGAAAGAGAAAGTTTTGTAAGGAATGAAGACATGGGCAAGCTAATAGGTAGGTAGGGCAAACCATACATCCTACTCAACATACATAGAACTTATGAATAAAACTTAGCAAAAATACCTTAAGTTACTAAGGCATTAAGAATTCTTTAGCATAACTAAGGAAGAAAAGAAAACATCAAGCTATGAAGATTCGAGAGTTTAGAGGTGCCTCCATGGGCATATCTCAAAAATCCGTCTCTCTTGATCTATGGCGACAAGAAATATGTATTATGAATGAAAACTAGAAGACAAAAACATATCAAGAAACAACGCTGCATTCTACCATGTCATGGAATCCATCAACAATCCTTCTTCATTCTCAAGCATCCAAGAGGTATGATGAAGGGGGATTTAATGTTTCTACCATACCATTCTACTCAAGTGTATTCTTCAGCTCATATGACCAATGTATTAATTCTTCTCTCAAGTTCAGCCTCACGATTTACAATGAAACCCACATGGAATAAATAGGCTTGAGGAGGAAAACCTCATGGAGCGACTATCTGTCCCATTGGCCAAGTCACAATATCTAAACTTGTCCTTGAGGCTTTGCCAAAGCCCAGGGCACAAAATATCCACAAAATATCTAAAAAGCGCTAAAAATGGAAATTATATTGACTTTACATCATTTCCCAATGATAAAAATAGCTTAACGCACATTTGGGAAACTGATTTTTGAAGTTTAAAAATTACAAAAAATACTTCACTTATTTATGCTGAAAAAGGTCCCACGACTTGCTGGATGCAATGGGCAGCCCTTCCCAATGTTGAAATGAGGCTCATGAGGGCTTTCACGGAAAGCTCTCTTGTGTCTACTTTAAAATCACAACTGGAACGACTCAGTAGAAGTCCGAAAGTCATCCAAAGCGTACACGGCAGAAAAAACCCGGAAAATAGCAGTGTGATATGGCGGGCGAACGTGCGAAATGAGGTGTTTCGCCAATTTGAGGGCGAATGATCTCTAAATGTCTGAAAATCGGCGGAGACACACTCATAAAAATATAGCATCTATCGGTGTCATCTCCTCCCTTGACAATTCTATCAAGCCCGAAATGGCCGAGTACGCAAGTTTCGACCAAAAACCAAAAAATGCCAAAAAACAAAAAGTTGTCGAACAAGGCCCAAAATTGGCATGCATGACCGCTCAGGGTCCATAGCAACATGCTCCCGGCGAGGCCAAAATATCAAGGGCTGATATGCTTTTCCCTTCCTTCCGTGTGGCGCTTCTCCTTCAACTTCTTCAATTTCTCTTGTGCTACCTTTAATTTTCGCACAGCAAGGCGATTTAGCTTCGAAAGTGAAGAGTCCTCTTTCTTTGTAGCTCAAGATCTGTTCACCCTCTCAAGCTTCGTTTCTAAATGTTTGGTTAGCTCTCTTGACCATGCTTCTTTGTTTTCCTCAATTTCTTGCTCGGGAGGCGGTGAAGAAGGCTTGAGAAATGAGCTTGTTCTTGCTCTCTTTTAACTTTTCCAAGGCTCTTCTAAGCCCGATGGTCCTAGACCTCTTAGCCCTGAAGTGGTCTTCCCTCTTCATCATCAAACTCACCAGTGAGTTCTTGATTCTTGCTTGTGCCTTTTACGCCTCTTTCTTATACTTGATTTCCCTTGCCTCATGAATAGGCGCATGAAACTTCATTTGTTTGTTTTCAACCTCCAAGTGGTTGAAATTCCTCGCCCTTCGAAGGTCTTCTTGTAACACCTCAATTGTAGCTCTTTGACGAATGAGGAGGTTTTCAGAGGCGAGCCTCATTTTCACTATCATCGCTTGGGATAGGGATGACAGCTAATTCACCTCCATGCTTGGCACTTTCTCAACTATGCTTTTTGCTTTGGCTTCGTCTAGGCGCTTTCCTCCTTGTGACTAGAAGGTGTATTTTCGGGCAATTTCCTCTTGCTAGGAACAATCTTTGTCCTTGTTAAGGTGGCAGCTTGACTTGTTGTTCTTCCTCCATATCTTGTCAATTTGTAGCTCAAAAGGTGCTTCAATTGCTGGCAACTACCAGCTTCTCCAAGCTAGCATGCAACTACTTTGTCCCTCAATATCGAATTACTCATCCCTCAACCTCCAAGCTGCTACTTGTTCTCAACCTCCAAACTGCTGTTGTTCCTCAACCTCAAGCTGCTGTTCCACTTTGCCTTCTCATGCTAACAACGACTTGGGCGCGGTAGTCATTACGAGTTTTCCTGGGTGTGAGCCTACTAGACAAAACCTTTGGGCGATGGACGGTGAGTAGAGACACATGAACAAGAGGGGCAGTGTGAATCTAGTCGATGAATGAATCACATGAAACCCTTTCTTCTCTGTTTGGTGTAAGAAGATAATCTTGATACGAGGAATGATGAAAGAGAAGGGATTTGCGAGGTGGAGCCTTCTTTTGGACGATGCCATTTTCTCTATGCTCTTGGACAAAAAGTACGGAAGGTTTGGTTACTGCTTGGTAAAATGCATCAACAATGACATGATAGGCATAAATTCGTTAAACCTCCCTTCACAAGTGAAATATCTCATTATGGCTTTCATCGGTGGAGCATAAGCGTCAAGAAGATAGGAAAAAATGGCGGTGATGGACTTCCTATGTTCGGAGCTTGATGAAAGGTTTATAATCCTGTAGATCAAGATGAGCTTGTTTAAACCACTTTTCACCATGATACGGGATCTTGGTAGCCTTGCAGATGCAGCCACCTTGGAGAAATTTTGAAGTCGAAGACCCGCCCGATTGGAAGTGTTTTTCCTTGAATCTCAAAGCACACAAATGTGTTGGTGGCGAAAAACTCTTGACTTCTTGCTATCATACATGGAGACAAGACATCCTACTTCATGGAAGTGAAAAGCACGGATGGGTGAGCATTGATTTCTTACGTGGAGATAGGCTCATATCTCTTATGTGGACCACTCACGTGATCTTTGGAGGCATTCGACTTGAACAAGCTTTGGAAGAGGCAAGCAAAGCTGTTCCTTGTGTAAAAATGCTCTGTTGGTTAGGCGGCCACTATACGCGGAAAGAATGGACAATGTGGTTAGGATAGATTATGACAATGTTTTCTTTGAATAAACCACCTCTACACTCCTTAAAACAGGCCTTCACCTCTTGGATGCACCTCGGCCAGGCAAACTTTTTAATAGGGTACCATGTGTAAAGATGGGAAAACTTCTTTGTGTAGATTCCTAATGCCTGGGTTTTGAACAATCACTCCTCTTGTGAATTTGTTAGAGACGACCAACACTTGTATTTGTGTCTTCAAAACAAAACTCAAATATTAAAACCACCTTGCTCTTCGGGTCTGCTATGAAAATACCTGCGTAGCAGTTTCTGTAGAAGAGACCATACGGTGGAAGAGAAAGGAGACTTAGGTTAGGTGAAATATTAGCACACCGTGGCAAGAAACCACCTCTTTGCCATGAATTTCAAAATTACGACCACCACGCTCTTTGTCTCCAATGTTAACTTCCCATCAAAAAAACACATACCTAAAAAAGTATCCTGTTCATCTTTGGAAAAACTCTTGTCAACAAATTCTCGGTATGAAAATAATACTCTTAGTGAAGAAGAGGGGCGGTGCTTGAAAGGTTTCTTTTGTGAGGATTCTGACTTTGATTCTGCTCTTGTGAGTTTTAAAATGCCACTCAATACCTCTTTTCCATGGCGCTTTTACCCAGGCGTCACCAAAAAACCTTTTGTATAAATTGTAGTCCACAATGTGCATATAGGCAATCAAATCTTTAGTTAAACGATCCATGTATGTTACGAACAAGGTAACGAGTTTTTGGAAAAATCGGCAAAAGGTTTCACGAGGCCTGAAAAGTTTCTATCTTGCAAAAAAGACAAGACCCCATCTCAAAATAACACCTGCGGTTGTATTGAACAGCCCTTACTTTGGATGTAAAACAACTCGATTAAACATGTAAACCACCATTTCTTTATAACAAAGTTCTCCTGCCTTTAAAGTTTCTTTTTTGGAATAACGATCGAATTTGGTAACCGATCAAACCCCCTTTAATCAAACACGGAGTTCTTTGAGAAAAATTCTTTTGGATTGTTTTGAAATTAAACAAATTGATCTTAATCTATTTGTCTGTGATGTTTTTGAATGACACGATCGACACTTTATCATACTTCAATACTTAGAGGATCCGTGTAGAAAGGATTTTTAGCTATAGTGACAAGGTCGGAAAGGTTTTGAAAGTTTTGGCGGAACAAACCACCTTTTAATTCGATTTTGACCTTGCTAGATAGCTTTCTTGTAGTCGTGCAGAACGAGGGAGAGAAATGCGTGAAAATACCTCAAGATTCGATGAACAATCCTTGGGGGAAGGGCGGAGCGACTGCGGGTCTCTTGGGCACACGCGGCACTGCGAGCAAGAACGACGCGCGGCCGAAGGCCGGGCAAGCATGCAGGCGAGCCGATCGGGTCGGGCGGGCGGCACAGCGGGCGCGTTGCGCCTTTGTGCGAGCGCGTGGCGCTAACAAAGGCGGCTGTGTGTTTTGCCTCCCGAGCGCGTCACGCGGTGGCGGCGCGTCGCTCGGCTTCTGCCCCAGGTGCTAAGCCCCTGCCCTTAAATGACCGAATTGCCTTGTTTGATCATGAGAGCGCGAGAAGCTCGGTTTGAACTTTCATGACACATTCACTCTGTTGCTCTTAAAACATCTTCAACAGCGCCATATGGTTGTTGAAATACACAAAGAAGAACTCGGTTGGCTTTTGAACACCCTTGATCTTCTTTTCAAACGTTAGCATTTCCTCGCTTTGACAGGTTAATGTACTTCATTTGCTTTCTTAATTTCTTTATCTTTAACGGTGTTAAATTTGCCGGCCTATTTGGACTTGATCGAAGAAAAAAGCTCACCCTTTCCTGAGACTTTGTTACCTATACCATTCATGATATCTACCTTTCGAAATGATGCAAAAGCTGTGTTTTTTATCAAGTCATTTTAAACGATGACGAGTTTATCAAACTTGCACTGTTCATAAAATTGTATGCCCATTCGCCTTGTCCATACGAAAAGATAAGCTTGTAAAACAGGAAAACGGGGCTCTTTGATGCACGATCCTACATTTGCTTTGACCGGTGTGTTGACCCTTTTTGTAAATAGAACCATTTCATAACTAGAGAGTATGTTCTTGTTTTACCTTCTTGGTGATTTTTAACAAGGAAAAACCATTCGAGAATGTGAGAATCATTTGAAAACTTTGAACACCATTTTTTTGAAAAGCGCTCCTTTGAATTTTTGACATGTGATATTGGATTGTTCAATCGCTTTCCTTAAGGAAAACTTGTCCCTTTTTAGTATCGATGGCATATATATATTCAATATTTTCTCCCTTCCACTACGGTACAGTTTGGGGCTTCTCATTTGAATAGGAAAACCAACACCTTTGTATTATAAACACTATTATTTACACATGCAATGACTTCTATTTAATTTCTTTGTATCCTTCACTTGCATTTTAGATCAATCGGTTTCAACCTTTGCAATGGCTTTCGGCCATCTGCTCATGGAGGAGGCTCTTCATTAGGTAAGGTATCGAAGGTGTTTTGACAAATCTGTTTGACACGACTTTTCTCTGGATGTGATGGTAAGTGAACCCTCTTGAAAAACATCAATATTTTTTTTTTTTTTACAAAATCGTTTCTTCCCATTTGGTATTCATAAAGGCGGAAATGACTCCCGATTACATGGTAGCGAGGGCGAGAATGGTGCTCGACGTTACATGGCAGCGTTTGTTGTTTTTGTTCCGGTTCTCTTTTGCTCCTCGAATGATTCACATTATGCGGTGAAGCTGGTAGTATAGATTTTTCACAAATTGGAATAATAACAAAATGAATTTGCATTTCATATCTGAATGATGTGTGTAGGATGAGGTGCCGCCTAATTATTTTGCAGTTTAAAAAAATCTTTGCTGTGCCTTTGTTCTTTGTTGAGCAGTAGTAATGAGAATAGAAGGTTGTCGAGTTGCCGGAAGAAAAGTTGCACAGATAGTCGAAGGCGCTATTAAAGCAGGGATGCGGCGGCTGTTTTGGGCAAGAGTCAAAGTAGTGAGGGATGAAAAAACGAGTCTAGGTCAAAAGGAGTTATGACCATGAAAAGATGGAATGCGTTTGATAAGTTGCAGAAGGATCTGTGGTCGAGGTTTCGAGAATCTAAAAAGCCAGGATGTCGAGGTAGAGCACATTGGGATGTATAACGAGTTCATGGCGGGGAAAAAATGATGCGAACCATTGGTAGGCTTCCGGCAGAAAGGGTGCATGCTCTGTTTGCCTTGTTTTTATTAAACTTCTTTGTTGAGGGTTCGGAGAACATGATAAAACAGAATTTCCGTTCATCTTGTTGATCAATGTCATGGCATCGTCCGTGACTTCTTTGGAGAGAATCATATTGGAGATTTCCTGTTGCTTGTCATCAAACTAATAACTATTGTTGAATCTCCAAGTATTATAGGCACATTGTTGATGCCAAGCCGGAGTTGGAGCAAGCCTTGGTGGGGTGCTAGCAGCTCTTGTTGTTAGATAAAAAACCCAATCCCCATTCGTAGTCCATAAGTACATCACCATTATAGGTACCCAGATAGGTCCTCCGGCCCAACCATTCACAGGTGGTTTGGAGGCACCATCGAAAAAGTGTGAGTGTTACAATTTTACCCTAACATGTCTGCCAAGTGTAAATTCCTCTTTACTTTCATTACGATTTTCCAGCTGTGTCAAAGTTGGTTCTCTTTTCTTTTGGATTATTGTTGTTTTGAGAAAAGTTGTTTCTATCTAGGAGATACCCTATGTAGTTCTTTCTTAAACGCACGGTCTGTGTTAAATGCCTTTGACAGGTTCATAGATAGAGCTTCCGGAGTTGAGACTCCGGAGCTTTGTTGAAAAGATTTCGCGTTGGTTTCCTTACCTTTGAAAATCATTCGGTTTCTTGCCAACCGGATATTCATAGGAATGACCTGAGCTTGGGCATTCACACCTACTGCCGTGCAATATTGTTTGTTGTTTTTCTCCACGGGTAGCTTTTTTTTTCCACTTTGTCACAGGCTTGAGATATGCTAGTGCTAGGCTCCCAAGGGGGATAGTGACTTGGAAAGCTTCCTTCCAACAGCTGTAACAAAATGACTTATAAAGAAGATGTTGGCTTGTCTCTTCACGGTTGCAATTTGGACAGCGAGAAGCTATTATTCCTCGCTTCCTTAGGTTCTCGGCGGTAGAGAATTTTTCCCTTTTAGAAAAGTCCATGAAAAATTTGATTTTGGAAGAATTCTTGCCTTCCAAAACTAATCTCCTTCACGCCCATGTAGACATTGAGTTACTGCTGCAAATGCGAGTGGCGGCTTTCGGCAAACTATGAAGCTGATTTTGATGGATCCCGGCGAAAGTCATCAACATCAAGGTGATTAGAAGGAGCTATACCATGTAGATGGGCTTATGGAGGTGAAAAGCTGTTTTTCTATGTGCAGGTATTTGAGGAAAGATCCATTGTTCAGGATATGAGATTGGGAAAGATGTGGGAGATTGATCTAGAGTTTGAATTCCTTTGCTATTAAGAAAATCTAAAATCTCTTTGGTTCAGACCTTTGTTCAATGGTTGTTTCCCCATTATTTTATCATCTCCAATGCTAATATGGCTACCGCCCTTGGGAACTTTGGAGGTGTTCTGTTCAAGAAAGAGGATAGCTTTCTTGCACATCCTCGGACGTTTTGTGCACGTTCTATTTGGCGGTTCATGCTCAGAAGTTGATGTCTTTGGAAATAGTGTTTTTACGAGCTATGCTACTACATGTTCTTGCCGGAAATGAATCTCGGACAAGATGTTTTGACAAATCTGGCTGACCTGGCTTTTCTCTGGATGTGATGGTAAGTGAACCTCTTGAAAAACATCAATGTTAGCATCTCTTCTTGCAAGGCAGTACGTATTCCAGAAGAGCTAGCCCAAGAAGTGATGCTTGTTTCTCTTTTCTTGCTCTGAGGCCAGGCAAGTATCCAACTCTTTTTGGTCATCTTATGACAAACTATTTGAAGGATATTAGTCTCTTGTGACTATGGAGGTCGGTGTCTTTTTGAGAGCAAGAGCTTTCTTCTGCTGTGTAATAGCCTTTGTTGTCAACATCTCTTTCCATTTGATCTTGTGGACAAACAAGCTTCTTATGATTGGAATACTGATGACGAACCTTTCTAAGTTTCAACAATTCACATGACTTGACTTGAGATGACCTCCTTTGTCAGACCCGGACTCCTTTTCCTTTGAGCTAGCATATTTCAAACTCCATTTACGGCCCCTTGATCATGTCGGTCACATTCATAAAACTTTGAAGATATTGTTTCTTCATTCGGTAAAAGCAAACACGGACTTTTTCCAGTAACAAAGTCAATATTGTGTTGCATGCCCTGCGCGCATGGATGAAGGAGGCGCCTAACCCTCTGCTTGTAAATGAAGAGTTCTGAGTACATAGCTGAAAAGATTTGCTAGTTTGTTTGAATAGTAGTCCCTTCCTTACGTGATTTTTGTCTTTGAGCGCCAAAGTCTGGATGAGTAGCTTTCGCACATATGAGACATATCTCAGGCTCTAGTTACATTTACAGAAACGTTGTTCCTCTATTTGTAAGTTTCAAACATTTGCTCCATGAGATGAAAATTATGTTCCCGCAACTTTGTAGAAACCATAGAACAACGCGAAAAACCTAATAGTCGACTTGAGATTGGGGTTTTTATGCGGTGTTGAGATCTAGGGGATGTGGTGGCGCGACTTAGAGCTGTTTGTCAATTTCATTTGCAAAGTAAGTGGGAGTCATGGTAAGGTCACAATCTATGAGATGGAGGCTTTTTGGCTTTTTATGATTGCCAAGGGTAAAATGTCTTAAAGCGCCACTTCCTAACATAGGGGAGACTTTTGAAGCAGAGATGTGGATTTTCCTTTTAAAGTGGTGGGCAGACCAGCCAAAATTTGAAGCTAGATAGGATAGTGATAATGAGGTTTTGATTTCGACATGGGCGGATTTGAAAAGTAAGAAGGGCGAAAAAAGTTTTAGGAGGGTTTTCTAGATGACATATTGACATAAGGAAATCGAGTTTCTCGCTAAATTTATCGGATATAGTCATCACTAACATGTAAAAAATCTTGATGGCTAACTGCTGTGGATTATTGTCCTTTTGCTTTTGTTTCCCTTTCTCTGTCTTCTTAGCCATAGATGACTTTTTGAAGATAAACTAATCTTTCGGATAACACTTGATGATCTTCTTCTTCGGAAGAAGGAGTTTGATGTATAGCCTCAATAGTTTTCTCTCTTTTGGTGTTATTGGCTTTTTACCCTTAGTTTCTTTCTTCTTCCTCTTTGAGGTCTCTCTTCCCTATAGGTTCTTTCAATTGTAGTAGTGGAGTATTTTGAATTTCATCATTTGTTCTCTTTTTCCTACTCCTTCTTGATATGCTACCTTCGGGGAATTTCTTGGTGGGAGTACTTTGGAATTTTCATCATTTTGTTCTTTTTCTCCTACTCCTTCTTGTTGTACTACCTTCGGGGAATTTCACCGAGGTTCCTCAAAGAAATTTCTAATCAAAAATTGTTTCCGTGTGTCTTTCTTCTCTTTAACTCTTTTTCAATCAAAAATTTTTACAAGACCGTGGTGATATATATGTGGTTCTACATCTCCTAAGTAACCACGAGCAGTCACGGAGACATTTTTCTTCAAACTATTTAATAGAAAATATGGGAGATTGAGGGATTTGATTATCTAGAAAATTCATCGGCAACACAGTATGGTACATATACATGGACCCAAACGGCCTTCACAGGTAATGAATTTTTGAACAACTAGCAACAAAGTAGCCCATTCCTCTTTCAATGCATGAACGAAATTCCTCTTTTAAAAATAGTTATGTCCTTACCTTGGTTTCGTAGATTATTCTCGAGCTTCATCACTAATGCTTTTATTCTTAAACAAACGCTCACCCTCTTGAAGAAGTTGTGGCGGTTGCTATAGATGCCTCGTTCACCGCAAACTTAAGGTCTCCAATCTCTACTTGCAAGCCATTTGACGACCTTGCAAATGCTTTTGTCACTTCTTATGGTAACCTACAGTTACCCAGATGGCACAGCCACTTTGCTTTCTTCCAATATATCCCTTGCACGGATATCCCTCCATGAACTTAGGTCCTTGGGATTCTGCTCTTGTAATTTACCCATTCTTCTTTACGCTCTTCACAAATTTGTAACGTAAAGGTTTTAATGGAAATAGAATGGGCTGAATGCATGGAAATTGGTACAATCTTTGTAGGTAGATATCAAAGAGTGGATATACGAGGTTGTGGCGTAATGAGAACGAAGTGGGAAAAAGAAATTTGAAATTTTCTCTCTCTATTATGACATAGGGATTCATGCAAGAATCTCTAAACGGCCCGGTATCCTCCCTTTGTACCTCTCTAAATATCTTATTTCCACTCCTTTCCTTACGTATGCTTTCTTAGAATCAATATGTGTACTCTTAATAATTCTTAAAATAGATAATGACATCATCAAGGTATGCAAAAATACAAAAATTTAAAAATGGGAACATGGCCTTCATGAACAGTTTCGATATTGGGTGGTTTTACCAATTTTGAACTCGAAATGAGATCTACCTCCTGAAATACAAGGAAAAAAATCTTTAAGGATTTCTACTTTGAGAATCTTATGATTATGAACATGATTAAAAGCACTTTTAATTGAATCATGATGTGAGTGAAAAAAACATGATTTTTGTTATGTCGAGATGCGATATTATTTCTAAAATCATGATATTCTATGGCCACTAGTTTTATCCTTGATCATTTTCGGTTTGTTCAGTTTGTTGTGTTTGCTTTTGTTAAAGTTGTTCTTCAGGAAAAAGGTAGTACAATGTTTTCCCTTGTTTTTAATAGAAATTAGTATTTTGCATGAGATTCACAGTTTTAGCATTTCTAAGTTCTTCATGAAAAAGACAAAATATGAACATATTTGATGGTTCGGGTATCTTTGGGATTATATTTGTCATCCTTGCTCATAAGGATTCATCTGGCATTTTTCTCAAGATGTTGAGCTGCGAGGTTATGGTCAAAGTTTTGTTGCATTAGGAGGGTCATATGATGGTAAATCTTTGAGGTATGGTAGAAAAATTAAACTCCCTTTCTCCCGGGTTCCAAATAGGTTTATGATGTGTAGGTCTTCTAAAGCTTTTAGGAAGAAATTTCCACAGGGTCTCTTGGTGTTTGACTAAAGCTAGAGCAATTTGCTTGATAGTACATGAGGGTTTGTGCTTCTTGCTCTAGTCTACTTTGGAGAGAAACTTACTTTCCTCAGACACGACTTTTTCATGATCATGGTTTTGGTGTCAGGCAGTTCATCACAGGCACCGAGGGGACAGCGTGCTTGGTGGATCCTAAGTCTGTATCGATTTGTGACTCTTCCTCCATGTTTACATCCATATGCATAATGAAAGAGTTTAAGTCGGAGCACTTAAAGAACACATTGGAATGTTATCAGCCTATCTTATTTACTAATCATGTATTTCATGTGTGATTCGCGGTAGAGTATCCTAGTACGACCGAGACACGGGAATGGTGGCATGACATGTCCAGTTGGATATTCCCTTGAAGTTTGGCTCCCAAAGATACGGATAAACATCCTAGTACTTGGGAGGAATGTTTGCCACTACTGTATCACAGTTAGATGTTTCGCGGGTATTTGGGCAGGACTAAAACAAAGGTCTTTGATCAAACCATGCATTGGACTGCGGCAGATCAAATGAATACAAGTCTTTATGGTCTTGTGATTTCAAGCCTAATCTTTCCATTACTACCTTCGGCATAAGATTATGCGGCCAGCTAAGTCTGTGGCATTGTGGAGATTTGGTCGTGGATGTTTAGGCTAATGTAAAATGGAAGAGTAGCTCCCTCTTGGAGATTTTCCCTCTACCTTTGGACCAAACAATACTTCGGGGAATGTCATCGGTGAGATTAACGGTGTTTCATCATTCCCTAGATTTAAGACTTTTAGTATTTGGGATTTATAAGAGTTTTGAGGCAATGAGTTGATGCGAGGCATGGTGATTTTGATCTTAGCGATTTAGCCTTCAAAGCTAAAAAGGCACTTGAAGTTTAGATATGTTGTTCGACTTTTCAGCTAAGACCTTGTCTATGTTCTGGAAGTTTGTTGACCTTGTTTAGGGATTTTTGTTTGCCATAGTTGTTTTGGTGACCTTTGTAGAAGTATCGGGAGTATACGAGAGAGAGAGGTTAGCTTCAGCTGGTCGATCTTCTCAACCTTGATTTTGTCATTGCCCTCTTGCTTTCTTGAGGATGGTATTAGGGACTTTAGCGATATACGGTTACCTTTCTTGACATTGTCTTGGTTTCTTTTACTTCTAAAGTCATATTGCACATCGAGCTTACATAATGGCATTCTGAAAATCTATGGCGAGGTCGTCCAGATCTTCATAATTGGTCTCATCTTGATCGGGCGAAAAGAAGCATTCTTCTTCTGTGAGGTACCTCACTCTCACTATCAGACCCTATGAAGTTTAGATGACTTTCTTCAAGAGGTTCTGTATCTGTCCTCTTCACATAGTTTTCATTGAATGATGGCCTGATACGTTAGTCATTTTCCCTTAGTCTTGTTTTGAAATTTTGTTCCTCCTAGAAGTTTTGGTTTCGGTTTCGGTAGGAGGGTTTGGCTGGTTTTTCCCTAACGAGAACTTTTTTCATTTATCTTTTTTCCCACATTTTGTGCATGGATTTGACTAGTCATCTATTCTAGGATCTAGGGGAAGGTGATGAGGTGGAGACCTCGTCTCTGTATGTGACCTTCCTTTCCGATCTAGTCCTAGCCCTCTTCTGCCTTTAAGTTAGCATACTGCTTTTATGGCTATTTGTTGCATTTCCTCCAAGGTAGGGGGATCCTTATCTCTCGGATGATGCGTCATGTCCGGATCGAAACCTTCGGGGAATTTTATGAGCTGAACCAAGTGGAGGTTTGAAATGAGGTGGTAGGGAGTTATATACCTTTGTTAGACCTAAGTACGGTAAGCTTGGACACTTTCCCCATTTTCCCGTTTTGAGTTATTTATGTTACGACCAAGATTTGAATGAGGAGTTCTTCGGATTTCCCACCTATTTCGAAGACTTGATGTAGTTCGGGGATATCATGGATGCTGTTTGGGCTAAGCTTTGAACCATGCTTTGGGTTCACCACCCAGACTTTGGGCAAATATTCTCATTACGATAGTCTGCGTCTTGTGCATCTAGATATTCATAAGCATCGATCATTCTATCCCATATGCTATTGAGGTGTGGTGGTGTCTTCTCCCGGTAAGTGTGGGATTTTGTCTTGATATTTGTTTGGGGAGAGGGCAGAACAGGTGGAAACACCAAAGGTGCATACAGTACGCCATGTGAGGCGGAGCTAATGGATGATGTACAAGATGAGGACTAGTAGGTAGAAATGAAGTGGTTTCGAATAGTGGCGGTTTGACCGGGTGTGGCGGATGAACTTGGACTAGTGATGCGGTTTTGAAGCCAGGATCTGGGATGATAAAGGCAAGCTGATAGAAAGGCACGGGAAATCGGGAGGGTAGTGGGTGAAGCTTCTCTAATAAGACCTGGTGGGTCTGAGGGTTCAAGATCGTCGAAGTTTATCTTCTTATATGATTTGCTTAAGGAAGAGTTTGTGATGACTCTAGTTCCAAAGGTGAATCTAGTAGGATAGTGCGATGTTTAGGTACAGATGCTTGCTCAACGGATGGATCTACCGGTAGCTAGATGGTCGGTTTTGACTTGCCTGAGAATCTTTTACGGGTCATCTACTATGATGGGGGGGATTTGAGTGCCGGATGGGATGCGGTATTGATTCTTCGTGAGCGAGATTTTAGATCCGAGTTTAGAAGAATGGTATTGGTGAATAAAGCTTGGATGGGTGATTTTCTAAGGTTCTACTAAGGCGAAGGATGGTCAAAAGTAAAGGGATGGATTAGTGGAGTCGCCGGTGAAAATGGGTTGTTTTGTGAAGATAACTATGGTCCACCAATAGCTATTAGGAAATGTTTTTGGATACATGATTTCTGTGACATGACCTATGTTTCAATGTCCTAGACTTGTTTCAACACTTTGCTAGGAGTGATGAGAACAAAAAGGAAGTTTGCTCTAAGTAGATTACATGGACTGCTGCTGTTTATGGTACCTAAAGGACCAAAGAGTCTATAAGAGTTTATTTGGACTATTATGTACTCGGTGTCTTATCATCTCTAGCTATGTTGTTAGTGAGTGATGGGATAGGTCTATCGGATAGTAGCCTAGAGTTTGGTGAAATAGTAAGGCTTACCAGAAGTTAGTGGAGTCGCAGGGTGGAGATATCGGTTGTTTTGAGATATAATTGTATGGTCCACCACCAATACTATCAAAAACCAATCTAAGGAGTTTTTGTGGTTTTTCTGAGTTTTTATGTGGAAGCCTAGGATGTAAGAGTGTTATAAGCTTTGATTCATCACTTTGCTAGGATGGTGAAGCAGGAAGAGTTTACACTAAATGATTCTAGGCGATGGTTTTAAGTCAAAAGTTGAAGGACTAAGGAGCCTATAAAAGTTTGCTAGATTGTCATGTACTCAATAGGTCCCCGCCGTGATACCATGCATTATGTTAGTGAGCGGTGGGATAAGTCAACCAACTAGTATTCTTAAAGATCTCTAAAGATGAGGGAAACTAAGTTTTTAACCACTCGGAGTCCACCGTGATCGCCATTATGTTAGGGTGGCGATGAGGTGGCTAAATCGGATGGAATTCTAAAATTTAGCAAGGTAGTAAGTACATCTTGGAGGCTAGTGGAGTCGCCGGTGGAATTTTAGTTGTTTTGAGGTATATTTGTATGGTCCTACAATACTATAAAAAAACAATCTAAGGGAGTTTTTGTGGTTTTGAGTTTTATGTGCGGCCTAGGATGTAATAGTGTTATAAACTTTGATTCATCCTTTGCTAAGATGGTGAAACAGAGGATAGTTTACACTAAATGATTCTGAAAAGTGATGGTCGATTTTAAGTTGAAGGACTAAAGGAGTCTGTAAAGGTTAGCTGGTAAATGCATATACTCAATATGTCCCACCGTGATCGCCATTATGTTGGGGTCCGTGATTTTGCCGATTGGCTAGCCAAATGACGATGTAACATCAAGCCAGCTTTGGAGCCCAGGACCTAGCCTTCACGGACTCGAGAGGGGCTCTCTCTTATATGTGTAAAAGATGTCGGTGTGTTTACTTGCGGTGTTCTGATATTAGGCTAGTTATGAAGTATGTTTTTGGTTTTTTGGTTTTTTAAGTTTGTGAGGGATGAAACTGATCAAATACATAAACTGGATAACAAGATGTAGATAAATTGGGCTATGGGGTCAAACAGGTCAAGGAAGCTATGAGGTGATGATGTAAAGTTGCTGTAGGGCCGATTTGATTCACGGTAGAAGGGATCTTTGGGAAAAATGGATTAAATGGACAACAAGTTGGTGAAAGACAAGGGATTTCGAGTGTAACTAGTTTATAGAAGACATAAACATGTTATAGCAAGCCATTAATCATGCTAAATGCAACTATGAGCTAATTAATACATAGAAATCAAACATTCCAGCCATACATAGAGGTATAAGACCCTCTAACTTCGGGAAATGGCTATCAGACTTTGGGGAAAACATATAAGACAAACTAACAACTCATAAACTACGCTGGAACGCCTAAAAATAGTCTCTAAGTCATTGGGAACTTGGACAAACAAGTTTTCATAGTTTTAGGCAAAGGGCTAGATCGGGACTAGGCCTCCTTGGTTCAACAAAATGATAAACTAATCAGTTCAAGAGATAGTTTCATGGACAGAACTATGGGCAGCTAATAGGTAGGCATGGCACACCATACATCCTACTTAACATTCATAGAACTTATGAATGAAACTAGCAACAATACCTTAAGTTACTAAAGAGCAGCTAAGAATTCTTTAGCATAACTAAGGAAGAAGAAAACATCAAGCTATGAAGATTCAGGGATCTTGAGGTGCCTCCATGGGCATATCTCAAAATCAATCTCTACTAATCTATAGCAGCAAGAAACATGTATTATGAATGAAAACTAGAAGACAAAAACATATCAAGAAACACTATACCATTCTACCATGTCATGGAATCCATCAACAATCCTTCATCATTCCTCAAAAGCATCCAAGAGGCAGTCCAAAAATCATAACACAAGTGTATTCTTCAAAGCTCATATGACCAATGTATTAATTCTTCTCTCAAGTTCGGCCTCTTATTTACAATGAAACCCATGGAATAAATAGGCTTGAGGGAGGAAAACCTCATGGAGCAACTAGCTATCCCATTGGCCAAGTCAAAATATCTAAACTTGTCCTTGAGGCTTTGCAAAGCCCAAGGCACAAAATATCCCATAAAATATCTAAAAAACTGCTAAAAACGGAAATTATATTGAATTTACATCATTTCCCAAGGATAAAAATAGCTTAACGCACATTTGGGAAAAGCATATTTTTGAGGTTCAAAAATTACAAAAATACTTCATATTTATGCCTGAAAAAGGTCCCCTGAATTGCTGGATGCAATTGGCAGCCTTCTCGATGTCGAAATGGGGCTCATGAGGGCTTGCTGGAAAGCTCTCTGTGTCTACTTTCCGGCGCAACTGAAACCATCTCAATCCGAGGCCTGGAAGTCATCCAAAACTGTACATGTGTGCAAAAACCCAGAAAATAGCAGACTGCTGATATGGCGGGCAGAATGTGCAAAAAGAGGGTATTTTTCGCCAATTTGAGGGGGCGAATGATCTCCAAATGCCTTGAAAATCGCTGGAGACCTGCTCATGGAATTATGGCATCCATAGGTATCATCCTCCTCCCTTGAAAACTCATCAAACTGAAATGGCGAAATTATGAGTTTTCGGCCAAAAACCCAAAAAATGCCAAAAAACAAAAAGTTGCTGAAAAAGGCCCAAAATTGGCATGCATGACCCTCAAGGGTCTGTAGCAACATGCTCCGAAGATGAGGCCAAAATATCAAGGGCTGATATGCTTTTCCCTTCCCTCCGTGCTAGGCGCTTCCCCTTTACCTTCTTCAATTTTTCTTGTGCTGCCTTTAGTTTGTGCCGGGCAAACTGATTCAGCTTTTGGAAGTGGTGTGTCCTCTTCCTCTGCAGCTCTAAATCTCTATTCGCCCTCTCAAGCTTCATTTCCAAATGCTTGTTAGCTCTCTCAAGCCATGCTTCTTTGTTTTCCTCAATTTCCTGCTCAAGGAGTGCAGTGAGAGGAAAGGCTTGGAAATGGGCTTGTTCTTTTGCTCTCTGTTTTTCCAAGGCTCTTTTAAGCCCGATGGTCCTAGGCCTCTTCCGCCTAGGCTGGTCTTCCTCCTCTTCATCATCAAACTCACCAATGAGCTCTTCAATTCTTTCTTGCGCCCTTTCTGCCTCTTTCTTATACTTAATCGCCCTTGCCTCATGAATAGCTGCATGAAACTTCATCTGTTTGTTTTCAACCTCCAAGAAGTGGTTGAAATTCCTCGCCCTTTGAAGATCTTCCTATAATACCTCAATTTGCCCCTCTTTGTGAATGATGAGGTTTTCAAGGATGCGGGCCTCATTATCACTGTCATCGCTTGGGATAGGGATGACAGCTAATTCACCTCCATGCTTGGCACTTTCTCCAACTATGCTTTTGCCTTTGAAAGCCAATCTGGCGCTTTTCCTCCTTGGCAAGCTAGAAGGTGTCTTTTTGGGCAATTTCCTCTTGATAGGAACAATCTTTGTTACTGTTAAGGTGACTGCTTTAGCTTGCTATTCTTCCTCAATATCTTGTCCAGTTTGTGGCTCAAAAGGTGTTTCAATTTCCTGCTCAACTTGTTGCTCCTCAACTGCTGTCTGCTGCTATCCCTCATCCTGTATCTGCTGCTGTCCTTCAATATCCAACTGCTGCTGTCCCTCAACATCCAACTGCTGCTGTCCCTCAACATCCAACTGCTGCTTTTCACTGCCTTCTCCTTCTCCTTGTTGTTCACTGCCCTCTCCTTCTCCCTGTTGACTTGGCTACCCAGTAGTCATTCTGAGTCTTCTAGGTGTAGGCCTACTAGACAAAGGCACTGGGCGATGGACAGGCTGAGTAGGAGACACATGAACAGGAGGGACAGTGGCAAAATCTGAATGGCTGATGAATAAATCCCATGAAACCCCTTTCTTCTCTAGCTGGTGTAAGAAGATAATCTTGATCAAGGAATGATGAAAGAGAGAAGGGATTCGCTGAGGTGGAGCCTTCTTTCGGACAGTAGATGCCATTTTCTCTATGCTCTTGGACAAAAAGTAAGGAAGGTTTAGTTGCCTACTTCTGGTAAAATGCATCAACAAGCAGACATGGTAGGCATAAATTCGATTAAACCTCCCTTCACAAGTGAAATATCTCATTATGGCTTTCATCAGTGGAGCATAGCTGTCAAGAAGATAGGAAAAAGGGAAAATAGCAGTGATAGTTTCCCTATGTTCAGGCTTGATGAAAGGTTTATAATCCTCTAAGTCAAGATGAGCTTGTTTAAACCACTTTTCGCCATGATACGGGATCTTGGTAGCCTTGGACACATACCTTGGAGAAATTTTGAAATCAAGACCCGCCAATTGGAAGTGTTTTTCTTTGAATCTCAAAGCGCACAAGTGTGTTAATGGCGAAAAACTCTTGACTTCTTCTATCTTCTGGCAGAAATCAAGACAACCTACTTCATGGAAATTGAAAAGAACAGATGGGTGAGCATTGATTTCTTCTGTGGAGATAGGCTCATATCTCTTATGTGGACCGCTCCTGTGGTCTTGCCTTGGAGGCATTCTGACCTGAACAAGCTTTGGAAGAGGCAAACTGCCTTCACTGTATGTAAAATGCCCTTCTGGATTGAAACTGTGGCAATATGCTGTTTGGACAGATAAACAATGTGGTTAGGATAGATTGCAACAATGTCTCTTTGAATAAACAACCTCTGCTCTCCTTAAAACCAGCCCTTCACCTTTGAATGTACCTCAGCCAGGCAAAATTCTCAATAGGGTACCATATGTAAAGATGAGACAAACTGCTGTGTAGATTTCCTGTATACAGTGTTTAAAAAATCATTCTTCTTGTGAGTTTGTTAGATGCCAATCAACACTTGTATTTGTGTCTCCAAGACAGAACTCAAATATTAAAACCCTGCTCTTCAGAAAGTGGCCCTATTCATCTTTGGAAAATCTCTGTCAACAAATTCACAGTAGGAAATAATACAGTGAACAAGAGGGGCAGTCTGCTAGAAAGAGTTTGCTGTGAGAAAGTGCTAAAATCACCCTGTTCTTGAAGCCTTAGATGTCAACCAATACACCTTACTCCTTGCTCAAGGAGACTTTCAGTCATTAACAAACTCTGCCCTGTATAAGTGTGCCAACTTTCCACTGATCTTGCATATGTGAAATCAGCCCTTATGCAATTAAAAAGTCACTTTAACAATCCTGAGCAAAGATGACAGAGTTTGAAGGCTTCCAAGTTTTTAGGCAGAGGTTATGTGAGTTTTATCCCTTCAAAGCAATCAATGGCGCCTTACGAATGTAACCCTCTGGTTATGTTATAAAAACCTCTGCTTGGATGGATGGCAACTTTGTCAATAAGTTTTGAACAATACAAAGCAGCCAACTTAACAATACATTGAATACTGTCTTTTTATGAGTAATGTGAACAAGCTTCCTCCGAAGCTTCAACCTATACACTTCTGCTTGACCAAGAACCCTTTCTCCCACTAAACTTCACTGTTCTCTGTGTATGTCATTTCACTTAAACAAAAACATGCTCATTTTAAAGTTAACCTTGTTGTGAACATAAAGTCAAACTCATATTTCAAAGCGGAGGTAACAGGGTTTTAAAAGCTCCAAAGCTTGAGCAAAGGCTGTAAGGGTTTCCCTTTTTTAAAATGAACAAGGCCTTTTCAAAATGGAATATCAGTCATCTGTGGAAGAAAGCTTTTATGACTTCTGAAAATCCACTTGGCAGTGAGTTGTTAAAGAGCAGAAAAATAGTCACAAAAAATACAGTTGAACAGCTGTCTGGTGGCTGAGTAGGGTAACTTTTCCCAATGGTATTTTAAAGAAATGACACACCTTTGTCTTTGATTAAATACAAGGTGAAACACAAACCCTTATCTTAATCACAGTTTCTTCCCTTAGGTGCCTTAAATAACACATTCAACTTTTTACTACAGCCTTACATTTCAAAACCTCACACAGCAAAAACACTGTTCTTCCCTTTTTTTTAGCTAGGGTGACAAGGTTTTGAAAGTTTTTGTATGCTGGGGTGTGAAAGATTTGTAGTGGTTTCAACACACTCTTTCCTCTATAGGCCTCTTCAACAATACATCTATCACTCCAGCATGGTTTCAAACCAAGGCATACATAGTTTAACTTTAGTGTTCGAGATTTTCAAGGTCAGAGTTGAAATACCTCTTGAATTTGAGGGGAATATCCTTTGGAGGAAAGCTTGAGTAGCACCGGAGACTTTTAAACCTGCGCGGCACTCTTCAATGATAGAACGTCGCGCAAGAGAAACCGCCCAGGTGGCCTGTCGGGTCGGGCTGTCGGGCGTGTACAGGCGCGTCGCGCCACTGTACAGGCGCGTCGCGCGTACACGGGGCACCTTTGTAAATTCGCCCCCAGGCGCGTCGCGCGGAATGGCAGGCGCGTCGCTCGGATTTTTACAGTGCCACTTCTGAAAATTCGACCAGATCTTCCTTGTTTTTGGTGCTATGGAGGCACGGAGCTTCGTTTGAACCTTTTTAAAAACGACACTTTCACTCTCCTATTTCACTCTTATGATATTTCAAACATTTTCAACGGTTCCTTCATCTTTTTCTTGTCATGCCAAAAGAACTCGGTTGGTCTTTTAACACAGCGAGGCCTCTTTTTCAAACAGTGTTATTTCTTTCCCATTTTTCTTTATAGAAAACGAAACAGCAGGGTGTTTCGAATTGTTTCATGGGGAAAATAACTCCTTTAGTAATATTGAACTTATTATTTCAATAACCTTTCGACCATCTTTTCTCTTGTGTCAATAATGCTAGTGCTATTCCTTATATAACCTATTCTAACACTGTCAAGAGACATATCTGCAAACTGCTTTGCTCTTTGAAGGACAGGGCTAGTTTTGTCAACATGTTTTAAAATCTTTCTCCAGAAACTTGAAAATAGGCCAAATCATTCTTGTGCTTGATGAACCTGTAGACTGACCTGTAGGACCCCTGGTTTCAGAAAGATTTGATATGCTGCCTCAAAAAAAAAAAAAAACAACAGGGTTCATTGATACACAGTGATCACTTGATTTGATTGGTGCATTTGACCTCTTGTAATGGAGCCATTGCCAAAGCCTAACTCTGTCCACTGTTTTACCTCTTCTCCTTTGCAGGTGACATATTGTAGCTGATCTCTTTTCAAGCTTGCCAAATTTCTCAAAACTGGATGATGACTTGTAATAAAATGTCCTGACTGTCCCCTGCTTCGCAGAAATGCCTCCTCTTTTTAAGCTCGGTTTTGATAGAATCTTGTAGATGTCCGTTGATTGGATTTGCAATAGTGAAGTGCTTCATGGGTTTTGAGTGCTGCCCAGAGCTAATAAAACTCATTTCTAGAGACTCTGTCTTAATCTGCTGATGGCTATATGATGTGCAGGCTTTGGCAAAAGCTCTTTTTTGTACATGGTGTCAGTTCCTGCTTCCAGGTGATAAACAAGTTCCTTTTTGGATTGTAAGGGCTATATTCTAGCTTGCATCCCTTCATACCATATTTTCTCTGTTTTACTCAAAAAGAGCTCCTTTAGACTTCTGGGCAGGTGATAGTGGAGTACTGTTTAACCACTTCCTTTAAAGAAACTGTTCCTTTTTGGTATCAATGCATGCATATATTCAATATTGTCTCCTTTCCACTATAGGTACAGTTTGACAGACATTTCATTTAAATAGGAAAACCAATACTTTTGTATCATAAACACTATCATTTACCTGGTGTAAATACCTTTTATCTTTCTTCCTTTGTCCCTTTCCACTGTCTCTTAGATCAATCAGTTTTCAACAACCTGCAATGGCTTTGGCCATCTGCTCATACATGGAGGAGGCTTTTCATCAGGTAAAGTATCCGAAGGTTGCTTGACAAATCTGTTTGACACAGCTTTTCCCTGGATGTGATGGAAGGTAGACCACTTGAAAAACATCAATACTAGCATCTCTACTTGCAATCATCACTGTGTTTCAGAAGAAACCCTAGCCAAAGTGACACTGTCTCCCTGCACAGCTCTGAGGATGACTGAAATATCATCATTTTTTTTGGTCATCTCATGACAAATTATTTGAAGGATAGTCTCTGTGACTATGGAGGTTAGTGTCCTTTCAAAAACCAACAGCTTTTCTTTTACCTATGTAATGACATGTTTTGTCAGCACCTCTTCAATTTGATTTGGTGGACAAGCAGGCTGCTTATGATTGGAATTTTTACCAATGACATGCCTTTCTAAATTTCAACAATTCACATGATTTGAAAGCTTCAAATGACCTCCTTTATTATACCAGACTCTTTTTTCCTTTGAGATAGCATATTTCAAACTCTATCCCTGTTATGATCATTACTCTCATTCATAAAACCTGGAGATATTGTTTCACTTGTTCAGTAAAGGCAAACCTGGACTTCTGCAACCTTTAAAGTCAATACTGGCCAGCGCCTTCTGCTTGTAAATGAAGGAGGCGCCCTAACCCTCTTCTTGTAAATGAAGGAGGTTCTGGGCCATGACAATTTACCAGTTTGCTGAGACAGTGGTATCAATTTCAACAATTCACATGATTTGAAAGCTTCAAATGACCTCCTTTATTATACCAGACTCTTTTTTCCTTTGAGATAGCATATTTCAAACTCTATCCCTGTTATGATCATTACTCTCATTCATAAAACCTGGAGATATTGTTTCACTTGTTCAGTAAAGGCAAACCTGGACTTCTGCAACCTTTAAAGTCAATACTGGCCAGCGCCTTCTGCTTGTAAATGAAGGAGGCGCCCTAACCCTCTTCTTGTAAATGAAGGAGGTTCTGGGCCATGACAATTTACCAGTTTGCTGAGACAGTGGTATCCATTTCTTACTGTGATCTTCATGCTGGAAAGAGCTGTAAGTCTGGATGAGTAGCTTTCTGTTTTGCAGACATATCTCAGGCTCAAGTTACATTTAGAAGCAGCTATTCCTCTAACTGTAAATTCAAGCATTTTTTTTTTTTTCTAAATCTGACTAATTCTATTTATGTAAGTATAATGATACAAAACTGCCTCAGCTCAGCTGGACTAGCCTGAGACTGGGCTTGAAAGCCAAAAATAGTTCTGGTTCGAAAATTTGCCATATGACCGACTCGAGAGCAACTATTACAACCCATGTGCGAGAAGTCATCTCTTAAAGAGTGTTGCAGTGTCTCATCCTGTGTAAAAAAACCACTGTTAACCTCATAATGAAGCAGAGAAGCGCGATGTCTTGTAAAACCAACATTGCTAACAGGAAAAACGGGTTGAACGAGCCTACTTCGTCCAGACATTGCAAATTCAGATGGAGTAGGAAGGCAATGGCTGCTCCTCCACTATCGGGCAGCTGTAGGCAGCTCCAGGATCTTCTTCAATGCTTTGCTTGTTGTGCTCATCCGCAGCCTGTTCAGCTTCAGTGTTGCCCTGCGAAGGTGAGGGAAGCGCTACACCGGAGGGTGGTGTGGCAAAGGTTGTAGGTTCAGGGAAGGCTGTATTATGAGAGGGAGCAGGGGAGGGGCGAGGCTCGCCAGGAAGGGGGGCACGAGGAGACAGAGGAGCATCAGTCCAGGAGGGCGGATTAAGTGTGGCTTCCTCACGCAATGTGATGGTGATGTACGCAGTGATAGTTGGCCGATTGAAGGCGCTATCGAACTTCAATTCTGCTCTTTGAGTGGTTTGCCGAATAAGGCGACTACTAGCAGATGGAGTTGCAGGGGAGGTGGTGCGTTGAGGAGCAATGGGTGTATGAGAGGCAGGGGGAGGGCCATAGTCACAAGCCGGGGGAATTTCAGAAAAGAGCATGCTGGAAGAGGGGTTATCGCTTGTCGAGCTGCCTCTGGAGCTTCCGCGCCTCGCTGTCATGCGTGGCCTGAGTCGAGGCATTGCAATGTTGCGAGGCTGGGAAAGCTGGAGTGAGTCGATAGCAGTGATAGAACCCGGACCAATCTGCAAAGGAGCGCAGGGAGGATGCTGAGTAGCACTGTGCACACCCGAACAGAAATCACTGTGGGAGAAATGAGCGCCCGATTCAAACTCAATGCAACTGTAAATTGAGCATCTCCTGCCCGTGCTTGTGCGTGCGTTCGGCTCCGCGCAGTGAGGCGGGCAAGCACTATTCAAAGGCACCATATATACACTCAGAACACAGAGCAAGGTCACCATGCGAGCATGTCGAGAGACGGTGGTCTCGTTCAACCAGAGAGGGAGGTAAATTCAAGCATTTACTCTATGAGATGAAATTATATTTCCTGCCTTTGTAGAAACCATAGAACACTGTGAAAAACCTAATAGTCAGCTTGAGATTGGGTTTTATGCAGTGCTGAGATCTAGGGGGTGTGAGTGGCGCGACTTAGGGCTGTTTGTCAATTTCATTTGCAGAGTGGGAGGTCGTTCATGGTTGGTCTGTAGCAGATGGAGGCTTTTTGGATTTTTGATGATTGCCAAGGGTGAAATGTCTTAAAGCACCACTTCCTAACATAGGGGAGACTTTTGAAACAGATGTGGATTTTCCCTTTAAAGCTGATGGGCAGACCAATAAGGCTGAAGCTGAATAGGATAGTGACAATGAGGTTTTGATTTCGACAGGGGTGGACTGAAAAGTAGAAGGGCAAAAAAAGTTTTAGGAGGGTTTTCTAGATGACATATTGACATAAGGAAATCAGTTTCTAGAAAACTCAGCTGTAGATATAGTCATCACTAACATGTAAAAAATACTGATGGCTAACAGAAATCATTAAGAAGGCTGAATCCCAAACATTCGTAGGACCCAAAACCATTCCTAATCAGAGTCTTACTACACTCCCTCAGGCAACAGCCTCACCATGTGCAGCCCATGCCAATATTCATAATGAAATAGAAGGGTTTGAACAAAGACTTCAGACTGTTGATCACGTAAGTCCCGACCTTCGAGAGAGGGATGTTCTTGAAACTTGCAGGAAGGAGAGGGAGAAACCAGTAGTGCAGTATGGGTAAAAAACCCTGAGCCTGGATCCCCTGAGAGAGTGGTTGAAAGAGAGACACCCATCATCCGAGATCAGGGAAGTGTTGTAAGGCTTCCTCCACCTCCACTCCCTAATTCCACTGAGATTATTCCTCCATAACAATAAACCCCCGAAGATTATTGGCATATATTTGATCAAATGGAAAACAACCAAAACCAAAGGTAGAAATCAGCATTGGAGTATCCCATTGTTGTTCTGGTTGCAAATGTCCCTATGAAATCCATTCCATTACAAAACATCCCCACCTTCCATGGATTGACCTAGGAATATTTAGATGCATTCTTATTTGAATTTTATGTCTTATGTAGGGGATATGACTACACCACTGACCCTCAGAAACCGAAATTATTCCCCTCTACCTTGAAGGGAAAATCATTACGTTGGTTTATGGGGCTTGGTAGAGGAAGCATTAATAGCTGGGATCAGATGAAAAACTCTTTTCTTAATAAATATCAAGACTATTGTCGGACTCGAGAACTAAAAGATGAAATCTTCAATATGTATGAAAAGGACAATGAGACATTAGAAGAATATGTCAAAATATTTCAATACAAGTTGCAAAGGTCTCCATATACTGCACTGTCTAAAGATATTTTAAGAGACATAATGATTAAAGGAATGAAAGAAGAATGGGTCAAAGAACTTAAAATAATGGGAAAAGGGGAAATATATCAAGAATAATATGATGACATTATTTCACTGTGTATCAGGTGTTCTCATGGTAGTACACAAAGTAGGCCAACCGGGCAGGACTCAGCTACAAGGAATCCTAAGCAGTATGGTGGCAAGGTGACCAGAGAAGAATTTGGTAATATTTTAGAAGATTTTAAAACTGATATCTTAGGCACCCTGACAATGCAGCTAGATGTCCTACAAGGAAAACAGAAGAAAGCTATAGCAGATAAAAACTTGGTTGATTTTTTTCCACGCTGTCGGAAGAAGCACAACCAACTAGAATGTCCATTAGACATGGTCCAGACATGTGATATTTGTACCACTGACCATTCCACTAACCATTTTCACATCTTGGGCTGAAAATGGTTTTTAAAGAAGCAAAAGAAGAGGTAGAACCAGTCTATCTAATTAGCCAACATTGACAATGGCAAGCATGACCAAGTATGCCACAAGACCTGCCTCAGTTCTTTTCTTCTCTGCAGTTTAACCAAGAGAACCCTACAACAGCTTGGCAGAACCAATCACCTTTTTCTACTTTTCCATCTCAATTAATTCCTATGCCTCCTTGGCCAACACAACCCTCTTTAGGTAATAATTGGGCAAATTTTCCTTGTTCTCCCCCTTACTGGCAAAAAAATCCCTATCAGTCCCAGTGGTCTGCCTCCCCTTCGCAGACCACGAATTGGTCTCAAAACTAGCAGAAACCTCTGGGAATGACCAATATACCGATGGGGACAGGGGTTCAGAATCAACCTACATTACCAGCTCCATACCCAGTCCAACACAATCCTCAGCCTATCATACATCCTCAACTGTCGTCTCAACCCAATCCTAATCTTAACAATAGGTCATTTCAACTAATTTAGATTGTTGAAAACCCAAAAACCGAAACTGAATAGAAGCAATGCAATGAACTTAGGCTGAGATTCGGACATGTTATTTCACCAAAAAGAAAATACGACCCTTCCAAAACTTGAATATGAAATTCTGACAGCGCATATACAAACAACTATGATTGAAACAAAGGTAAAGCAGGGGAGGGACACGCTTGACCAAAGGAACCCTGAAAACCTTATGATTTCTCCCTCTTCATTCCATGAAAGATTAACATTGGCTAGACCGATAGTCTCTCCAGATTTTTATTTCCTAGGGGAATTGAAAAATATTTGCATTAAAATTCCTCTTCTGCAGGCTATACAAGACATTCCTATCTATGCCAAGACAATTAAAGAGTTGTGTGAAAAGAAACAGGTAAGGAAAGAAACAATTGTACCCACTGTACAGGTGGTAGGGGCACTATCAGACTTACTTTTGGGTAAAGAAAAACTCGTAAAATAAAATGATACAGGGAAACCCATAGTAACTGTAAAAATCTCTGGCCACTCCTTTCCAAACACATTGGTTGACTTAGGGGCAACCATCAACATCTTAACTAGAAAAACCTACGATAATTTAAGCATAACAACATTAGAACCCACGTCTACCTTGCTGGAACTTGCTGATAGATCTGCTATCAAACCAGAAGGAATATTACAAGACATCTTGGTTTCTATGGACTCATGGGAGTATCTAACTAAGTTTTTAGTTATTAACCCAAAAAGTAGGATGGATGGACACCCCCTGATACTGGTTCAACCTTAGTTAGCAATAACCGATGCTTACATAGGTTGTCGGATAGACAACATGACCATTGCTAGAGGTGATGCCATAAAAAATATTGTCATTTACCCGCCTTCCAAACCAAGTCTACCCACTGTAAATATTCATAGGCATCCACATACATACTGGGAACAAAACATTCGTTCACCAATGACAATAGTTGAAGCTCTTGAATTCAAAGATCAAACTGAAGATGATGTAATAAATAACTTCATGAATCAGCCATCTACATCTGAAAACTTAAAATGCCAAATGTTAAAAGTAGTCCTTTATGATGAAACACAAGAAGACCCCTTGGGAGACATTGATAATTAGCACATACCCACGACTGTTGTTCGCAACAACATACCAATCAAAATTGAGCCAGGAAAGGTTTTAAATATCAATGGTAGTCTGGATAGTAACCAAAAGAAAAATATCATTAAGGTTTTATAGAAATATCAGGGAGCATTTGCTTGGGACTACCCAGACATGAAGGGTATAGATCCTCAACTATGCACACATCACATTTATACCGACAAGAAGGATCGGCCTATTCAAAAGCCTCAGCGGAGGCTAAACCCACATCTGAAATAAATTGTAAAAGATGAGTTGAAAAAGCTGCTTGATGTAAACTTCATTTACCCTATCTCAAACAAAAAATATGTCTCTCCTTTAGTAGTCATTCCTAAGAAAAATGGGAAGTGGATAATTTGTGTGGATTACAGAGAACTGAATAAAGCAACACAGAAATACCACTTCCCCCTTGCTTTTATTTACCAAGTCCTTGATACATTGGCAGGTAAGCGGTTATTTTCCTTCCTTGATGGGTTCAACGATTAAAATCAAATCCAGATAGCCCCCGAAGACCGGGATAAAAAAACCTTTACCTGCCCATGGGGTACATTTTCCTACAGGGTATTACCATTTGGATTATGCAATGCCCCAGCAACATTAAAAAGAGCCATACTCAACATTTTTTATGATTTAATAAATGAAGGACTTGAAATTTACATGGACGACTTTACCCCATATGGAGATGATTTTGATCAAGCAATGGAAACACTAGAAAAGGTATTGGAACGATGTATTGCTACCAGATTATGTTTGAGAAATGAAAAATGACACATGATGATGATCGAAGGAGTAATCCTAGGATTCTACATCTCTGTAGCTGGAATACAGGTAGATCTAGCGAAGATAGAGGTAATCCTTTTATTAGCCACACCTTGTATGTAGACAGAGGTACGTAGTTTCCTTGGATATGTAGGGTACTATCACAGGATTATAAATAATTTCCCACAAATTGCTGGCCTTTGTATGCATTAACTAGAAATGTTGAATTCCATTGGTCTGATAAATGTGACACTTCTTTTTCAGATTTAAAGAAACTGGTCATGACAGCACCAATATTACGCGACCCTAACTGGGAGCTGCCCTTCCACATTTCCTCGGATGCATCTAACACATCAATAGGGGCTATTCTCGGTCAAGAAGAAGATAAAAATCCCTATGCTATTTATTATATCAGCAAGAATATCACTCCTGCCGAATTAAACTATATAGTGACTGAAAAGGAATTCTTGGCTGTCATTTATGCTATCAATAAATTTAGACATTATATAACTGGCTATCAAGTAATCTTGTATACTGATAACTGTGCCATTATATATCTAGCCAATAAACCTATTACAAATGGGAGAGTGACTTGTTGGTTGTTTCTTTTACAGGAGTTTGACATAACTATCAAATACCATCCAGGGAAGGAGAACGTAGTTGCATATTTCCTATCTAGAGTTCCAAAGTTAGATGACACACTAGCAATGGACGATCAATTCCCTGACGAACATCTTTTCGTTGTGGTAGTAAAAACACCATGGTATGCAGATGTAGTGAACTACTTGGTAGTAGGGAAGCTACCAAGACACTTGACATCAAAGGAACAGAAACTGATTGTTCAGCACAATGCTATATGCTCCTGGATCGATGGATATATTTTTCATACAGGACTTGATATGCATATACGCAGATGCATCCAAGAAGATGAGATTTATGACATCTTACGAGCCTATCATGATGAAGCATGTGGTGGTCATTTTTCAGATTGCAGGACGGGGCACAAATTATTGCAAATGGGTTATTATTTGCCTACAATTTTTAAAGATGCCAAGAAATATGTCCAAGCCTGTGATAGTTTCCAAAGAATGGGCTGCCCAGGCCAAGCTAAGGAAATTCCATTACAACCACAATTGGTAGTGGAACCATTCGAACAGTGGGCATTGCACTTCGTTGGAACATTCAACCCGCCATCGAACCAGAATATTTACATACTGGTTGCCACATATTATGTGACGAAGTGGGTGGAAATGGTGGCTTTATCAAAAGCTACGAAAGAATTTGTGATCAATTTTATTTTTGAGCTATTTGTACAATATGGCTTACCACGGGAAGTGATAAATGATGGGGTGGCACAGTTTGTGGGAAATAAAATTACGACCACCCTGAAGAACCACCATGTAATATTCCCAATTAGTCATGAGCTAATTGGAATATCCATTTTTGTTTTATTACTTTGTTTAAAGAATAAAAGAGCAAAGGAGGTCCATAATAATCCTTAATAATGAATAAATCAATGCCAAATATGAAAAGGTTAAATCTTGGCTATTAAATCAAGCACCCTTAGGTGTGAAAGGGGCTGGGACATTTTGACTGGGTCAACATTGACCAAATGTACAACGCTGTCATGGAGGAGTGGCCATCAATGAGGGACAACGCAGTTTTAGATGGAGGTGCCTTGTGTAAAAGAAGTAATCTCATTGGAAGTGGTTTAGGGTTTGCAAGCTCTTGTCTTCTAAAAGGAAGGGGATGGCAGAATTATAAGGTTGTTGATGTATATGATATTTTTTGAATATATGGTCTGTTTAGACATATATCTTTCTCTTGATTTTTAGCTGAGATTGAATGCTATTTAGCTTTGGGTGTTCCTGATCAGGAATCCCACCTCTTTCCATTGAGTAGCTCTTGGGAGAGTTTTTATTGCATTGTCCACTATCTGGCTTAGGGCCAAGTTTCTTATTTCAACTACAGCATAGATCCTGTTGAGGGTTTGGTTTTTTTTTCAAGATGCAGCAAGTGGAGTCTAGATCTTTCAGATCTAGGCCATTTCAGTGCCCCTTTTTAGTGGAAGAGGTTTCTACCTCATTGGGAGGACAATATTGGAGGGCTTGAGAATAATTTTCAGATATTGGCATCAAGCCAACCTTATTTTGATCCCTACAGCATATTTTACTTCTAGATCTACATTATTTATGTAGGAGGAGTTGCAGAGTGGTTCAACACACCATTTGGAGAGCTGATTTTCTAGTGTTGGGGATCTACCCTTCACTTTGAAGATATTTTGGAGGAGGCTATTCTATTTCTCTTATTAGTTCACCCACACTTTCCAAATCTGTATTTTTCATTAGATCTGTAGTCTTAGATCTCAGATCTACATATTGTTCTTGGTGTTTTGCTGAAAACCCCAGGGGGGTTCTATAGAGGAGCTTGTATAGTGCATGGATCTAATATAGATCTAAATTTTGAGGCACATATTTGCTCTAGATATGATGTGTAATCTATATTTGTTGCAGAGCCAATAAAATAACGTTGTATGGGTTTTCTAGTCTTTATATGTGGTTGCAGCACCTCATATTGAGGGATTTTTTTTCATTGGAGACTTGGTTTTCCTGTTATGCTTCTTATGGGTCATTTCTTACAAATTTTTTGCTGCTATAATAACAAATGAAAGGTCTCCTTATTGGCCTCTTAGTATTTAAATGATGATATACGTTATTTTTCCATCATTCTGCATTATACTGTTGTTTTTCCCATTTGGTAATATTACAGTAGTATCAGAGCATCATCTTTGCACAACCTGTGCATTCTAAAATCCAATATGTCTTGTGAATAAGGAGAGCCTCTTACTGACAGAGAAAAGAGGTATCAAAAGAGAAGGCACAGAAAGTTTGATTACACAAATTATAATGAAGACAAGGGTAAATCCCCTTTATCTGGAGGAGAAGATGAAGAGAAGGATTTCCCTAAGATACTTCTTAGAGCCATGCAAGACATTGCTAGAGAGATCAAAGATATGAGGATGGACATAATGAAGGAATCCCCTAAAGTATTTCATCGTGGAGAAGGCTCTGGCATGTCTCACCACTAGAATGATCAACCAGTGCATCAACCACAAGTTTCCCAATGCTCTACCATGCCTACATTTTTGGTTGTGGGAAATGAAGGGTTTTAGGAGCAAGAATCCCTTGAAGACTCTTTTGAAGAATATGAGTCTCAAAATCATAGATTCAAAGATCACTTGAGTTTTTCAGGAGTTTTGTCAAATAAAGGACAATAGAAGACCAAGGCATCATCATAGAAGTGGTGGATTCATTCAAAATCATGATCGACACCACACTATGGGAAGATTATTTTTACCCAATTTTGATGGGTCATCCAAGTGTTCTACCAAATCTTAGGTAGAAAAACTCATCTACTTTCAGTTGAACAAAGTTCCAAAGATGGAGGCCATTAAGATTGCAGTGCTACACCTTGAAGGTGAAGCACATGACTGGTGGTTCCATGGCTTGTCTACATTGGGTCATGCCAATGTAACTGCTTATTCAGAGTGTTTTGGTCCCGTGATTTGGCAGATTGGTAGAACAAACAGCAGGGAAACATCAGAACAGTCTTTGGAGTCCTAGGACCTAACCTTCCTGGACTTAGAGAGGGCTCTCTCTATTATGTGAAGGATGTGAACTTGTTCGCTTTAGATGATTGATTTTAGGCTAGTTGTTAAGCGTAATTTGTTTGTTTGTTTTGGGTTGGGGTAATATGATCAAGTAGGAGAGGTGGAAATGAGAGGTTATCAAATCAATAGGGCTATGGGGTCAGACGAAGTCAAGGGTGTCTAAATGATGAAACAGAGTGTATTTCAGGGCCGATTTAGCAAGGTTAATGGATCCTTTGGGTGATGTATGAGGTGTAATGAACATCAATTTTGGGAAAAAACTAAGAGGTCTTAAACATATATAGTCTGAAGAAATAACGCACAAGGTAGGGAAAACCATTAAACTCTATGAACAACACTCAAACTGATAAACATGTAAGATGAACATTCTGGAAAAACATAGAAGCATTAGAACTCCTAACTTTAGAAGTTCACCTTCATATTTTTGGGAAAACACATAAGATAAAAAACAACTCAATTTATGGAGAGGGAACTCCTAAACAACATATATCAAGCTATTGGGAACTCTGAAATAATTTTATAAGCATGGGCAAAGGGCAAGATCGAAACGATACCTATTTGTCTTAACCTAATAAATCAATATTCCATAGAAAAGCTTCAAAATAGGGTTTTGAAAACTTTAAATAAGAAGGGCATACCATGAATCATATTTATAAGCTAGCATAATAACCATTGATGAAACAAAAACAAGTTTTAGTGGGACTAAGGAGCAGTCAAGAATTCCTTAAGATGACTAAAAGGGGAAAACATCAAAGCTATAACAAACAGGAGGTTTGAGGTGCTTCCATGAGCATGTCTCAACCTATACTTTTCTAATATATATAAACCGAGAATAATGAAATAGAAATGAGGACAAGAAAACATTAACAAGTTAAGAAAACATCACCATTCACCAAGCTATGGAATCCTGCAAACATGCTTCTCCATCATCAAGCCAAACAAGCCATTCATTCACTTCATAAAACTAATTTCTTCTCCAAGCTCATAAAACCATGTATTTCTCTTAAACACATAAATTCCCAACTGTTTACAATCAATCCTCATGCCTTATATAACAAACAAGGAAGAGGAGAGCCAAAGAGAGTATCTAGAAGCCTATTGGTCCAAAAGAAATATCCTAAGTTGTCCTTGAGGCTTTGCAAAGCCCAAGGCACAAAAATATCTAATAAATATCTTTTCCGACTATAAATGGAAATAAAATTGACTTTTAGGCTTGACATGCCTAAGAAAAATTTCCAAACGCACATTCTGTCCAGTCACACACAGGAGCACAACACACTGTGTCAAAAATTTGAAAACTTGCTACGAGCGCAGTGCAGAAATAAGCCTTTTTGCAGCAGTGTTTTGGAGGCCTTCCCGATGTCGCAAAAGGCTCCGAGATGGCTTGTTGGAAAGCCCTTGAAGTCTAATTTCTAGATCAACCTTTATTTTTTCAATATGACCTCTACAAGTTTCCCAAAAAGTGGAAAATCCAAGACTAACAGGAGCACAACACATGCTCAGAAAAGTGGGTAGAATGGTGAAAAAATAAGTGTTTTTGACCCTTTCAAGGGGTCAAAACAACTCCAAATGAGCTGAAATTTGGTGATAATAATCCTTTAATGAAGTGAAATCAAAAAATTTAAGCTTCGCCTCCTGAAGTTTCCCTGGGAAAAATCGTAGCACAGGGTGCCTTGTGCTCCTAGCCTCAAAATTTGCAAAAAAAAAAACTTGTTCAATTGCTCTCAAAATTGGTAGGTAGGTGCCTCATGAGTCCTTGGAGACCTGTAGAGAAAATTGGGCCAAAATTCAAAGCCTAGCTTGGTCCTTTTCATCATTTGGTGTTGTTCCCTCATTTTGAGCAGTTTTGAGCTTTTTCCTTGGAAAGTGATCCCTTCGTTTATAGTGCTCAGTCATTCTCCTTTGCAAGCTCAAGTCTTTGTCGGCCTTCTCCAGTTTGGCCTCTAGATGTATGATGGCTATCTCAAGCCACGATTCCCTGTTATGCTCAATTTAAATGGAAAGGAGTTCGGTGAGGGGAAATTGTTGTGCTTGGGCCGATTCTTCCTCTCTATGCTTTGCCAATGCTTTCCTAAGACCCATAGTCTTAGGTCTCTTTCTAGTCTGTCCTTCTTCACCACTATCCTCGTCATAAGCGCCCATGTATTCCTCCAACTGCACTTGTGACCTTTGAGCCTCTTTTTTATATTTGAGCACCCTTGCTTCATAGATGGCTAGCTGGCCACACATTTGTTTGTTCTGCATCTGCAAAAAGTGAATGAGATCCTTAAACATTTCTAACTCAAATTCCAAGTCTTTGATCTGTGCATTCTGGTCTTGTAGAAGAGAGTTTACTATTCTTGTCTCATTTTCCTCATCACTGTCTAAGTGAATGAGCTCAAATTCTCTTTCTTCTTCATGATTGTCCTCTTCCTCTTTCACTTGTTGTTTACCTTTGTCTTTTATTGGAGTTGAGGAGGAGTGCATGGCCCCTTTCCCTTTGGAGGTAGCAAACACATGCCTCTCTCCTCTTTGATAGGTAAAGGTGAAAGGTGCAAAAAGTCTTACTTGCAAAGCTTGATCACTGGTGACCTTAGGATTGTTTTACTCTTCATGGATGATCTCTGTGTGTGCATCTTCCTTATCTTGCTCTTGGCTGCCCTTTTGATCAAAATATTCACTATCATTTATGCCATTATCACTGTCAAGATCCTTAGGACTGTCCTCCTCTGTTTTTGCAATGTTAGAGGTGCCTTGATCTTTGTTGGCCACATCTTCATTTCCATGACTGTCTTCTTCCTCATATTTTGACCCACTGTATTCATTGTCAAATTTATCCTTTGTATCATTGGTTGCATTCTTTGTAGGGTCACTGTCTTGGGTACCTTCATTAGTCTTCCCATCAATGTGAGGGTAATTTCTTTCTTCACTAGGTGAGTTCCTTTGGTTGATCTCTCCTTCACTACCCTGCTCATTATCTTCATTATTTGGCCCTTTGTCATCATTTTCTTGCCTACATAAAACAACTTGAAACTTTGTTTCTTGGTTGTCTTTTCCATTCTTGTCACTGTCATTTTTGTTTTCTTCATTTCCTTCATATGCCTTCTCTCCACTGTCTTCATAGGTATTCTCAGTGTCATTTTCTTCATCATAACACTCACTTTTTTGGCTCTTTTACTCATTGTGGGGCTCACTTATTTCAACTATGTTTTCTTCTTTATCAACACACTCATCTTTGTCACTGACTTTGTTAATTTCTTCTTGGCTATCTCCCTCTCTGCCACCTTCCTCTTCTTCACTTTTTTCTTCATTTTCATCATCATTTCCCTCACCGTTTTATTCTTTTTCATCACTTCTTTCTTCATGGCCATCACTGCTTTCTTCTTGGCCATCGCTGCTATTGACCATTTACAAAACATTCCTAAAAAAATGCTTGGACATGGTAAATTGCTCCTTCGTAGGCTTACTGCTTGATCAAGAGGATATCTTTGGAGGTCTTTGATATTATTTGGAAAATGATAAGCTTCATTCTTTTGTTCTCTTCACTTCACCTCTGAATATATGTGGAAACAATGAATTGAGACCCATGACAATGCATAACCTAGGTGACCCTATTTGACTTATTGTAATGCCCTTGGAATAGGTTTTTTGACTGAAAACTTGAATCAGGGTTTGGATGAGGAGACAGGGTTTTTGACACTCTATTATGCACTATCATCCTAGATAACTAGAAAACCTTGTTTTACTTCAAAGGGATTTAGAAAGGGAGTTTTGAAACCACCATTGCTTGAGGCACTTGGGAAGTAGGGGAAAACGTTCGATTTACTTGGCGAAACAAGGTGTGAAAATAGAGGGCTTAGGAAAATAGAGACAGAGTGTTATAGGTAGAGGTGGCAAACATAGTGAGAGCGAGGGACATCAGTTCAGGATTTGGTCTTATTTGGGTGATAGATTGGCCATGCTTTGGCAGAGAGGTGGGATAGTGAAAAATTTCTCTTTGAGGAGATTTCTGGAACTCACATGATTTTTGAATTATGTTTCTAGAAATCCAGGACAAAGCATCAGTCATATTAAAAAAGCAAAAAATATTGATGACTAACACAGAGTTCACTAGAAGGCTGGTGGAAAGATTTGATAGAAGAGATCCTGAAGCACCATTCATGAAGATTGCAAAGTTGAAACAATTAGGTAATCCAGAAACTTACATTTCTGAGTTTTTAAAACATTTTGTTATGGTTCCTGATTTGTCTGTAGCAATAAGGGTGTACATGTTCATTGATGGATTAGATGAACCTCTTCATGGGTTGGTCAAGTCTACCAAGCCCACAACCCTACAAGATGCCATTGACAGGGCTAGAAACCTTCAATATGCCTTGCCAAAACCAAAGGCAACTTTTCAGCATAAGCCCTCTTTCCCATCCAAGGGAAAAGAAGAAAGGGATGATCCTTCAAAGGAGATCACATGCAAAAAACCTCTTGATGGTGATGTTTGGAGAGATCTAAGAAGAAGGAATCTTTTCTTCACTTTCCAAGAATCATGGGCACCGAGACATAAATCTGCAGCTAGAAAAGAAAATTACATAGAGGTCTTCTCAGATGATGAGGAGGAAGAAGAAGAAGAACAAAGGAGGGATCACAACGCTGACATAGCAGGAGATGATCCACCACCACATGGAGGTGAGGATGGAGCAATTTCTCCAATCAGAAGCACTCTTTCATCCTTAAGAGTGATACCCAATTATCATGAAACTTCCACACAAGAAAAATAGATGAATTTGCGCAGTGGAAGCAACGATATGATGATCCCATATATTATGCACATGAGGATGATACATGAGACATCATTATCTTGTGGTAAACCCCTTGGGAGACCACCTGATTCAGATTTGATGAAAGATGTCTCACATCTTGATTCTCCTTTCATAGATCCAGGAAGGATGGGAGCATTAGAAGACCAAAATACAACGCTGAGAGACACGGGCAAGCTCAAGAAGGAGGAAGATATTCTTCCACTATCAGTTTTACCCACTCTCTCATCTCATACTGCGCTGAGAGAAAATGATGGAAGTTTGGAGGGTGACACCATCATGAGGAAAGGAGAGCATTCCTTGGCCATGGAGACTCGGAAGATGATCTCACTTGAAGAGAAATCTTCCATACATGATAAAAGATGGTGGCCATACATGCATACTTTGGCAAGACCAAGGAGGTTTTGGATAGATGATAGTCTTCCATGGGAGATTCACTTCCAAGAACTTCCATATTCATTTGAGCATGTGCATATGCAAGGAGGGAAGCAAGGAAGGAATGTCCTTCCAAAATGTACCTTTGGCATGGGAGATTTCAAGGAGGAGAGTAGCCATATGACAGATATTTCTGTTGACATATCATTAGCGCTGTCACTATGGGAGATTGATCCATATTGGAAATCCCAACTGTTGGTGGATTACTCTAAGGATATTCACACATGCATGATACTTGATGACCAGCAACATGAAGAGGGATATTCAGTCCAAGAAGGAGTCCTCTATTATCATGGTAGGATATTCTTATCTAGAGCTTCCAAGATCAAGGAGAAGTTACTACAAAGAGCTTATGAAGAGTTCTTTTTCAGCCACACCTATTCCATGATATTCTACAACATCATCATGAGGAGCTATACTTGGAAGGGCTTTGAAGGAGAATTACATCATCATTTTCAAAGATGAATGAACCATGTGGAGTTGGGATAGCAACATGACTCTATAAAAGAGTTAATTCAGCCATCTCTTTCTTCTTGTGAGAAAAGAGATAGATCTATGCACCACTCCATTTGTTTGACGAGGAATTTGGGTGAAAGACATGCTTGTGTACCTATTGTTTTATTTGATGATGCTAAACACACACATGGTGTAGGAGAAAATAAACACACACAAACGGAAAGATAAGCATTAGTTACTCATATTATTCACCATATATGTACATTTGTAATACAATGAGGTGACCCTTGGATTCATCTTCCAAGGTCACTTGGACTCCTTTGTGACTCTTCACCTTCCACACCTACCCATAGAGTATTAGGTGTTCAACATTGCCCCAATTAATCCGAAGGGGTATGTGTGAGTCCAAGAAGAGAGTTGTAATACAAATCTGCAAAATATGCATGGCAGCACTTAGGTTGAATCAGCTCTCTGAAATGATGTCATAAAAGGTGGTTTAAGGATGACCACCAACACTGGAACGCAATGCTTATTACAATTCCCAGAGCTCTTCCAAATCTGGCAAGAAGCTGAGGGATTCTGCTAGAGGAAGTGCCCCTCATATTTGAAGAGGGAGACCTTCAACCTAAAATAAGGGAAGTCTACAACCTATGATCATTAAGGGATAACCACCAACACTGGAATGCTTGATGAAATTCCTGGAACTCTTCCAAAGCTGGCAAGAAGATGAAGTCTTCTGATAGAGGAAGTGTTTTGAAAGAGGAAGAATATCAACCTCACATAGATGGTTTAAGGCTGTCCACCAACTGAAGGCATGCTCATGGGCATCCGTGTCTCTAGATACAACTCTGAATCTGGAATGACGAATTGTGGCTCAAGCTCGCTTGAACTATTGTGTCTCTGGCTACAAATCTGAATCTAGAATGAGAGATTGTGGCTCAGGCTCGCTTGATGTGGCATCAAAGCTTGTAGATGACCACCATTTTCCCCCTTGTCAAGTAAAAGGTGAGATGAATGCGAAAACTCAACTGCAAGATTGTTCAATATTCTAGAACAAGTTCTGACATGCGACTTAAAAATCTTCTTGGCTGTCGATGCCCATTTCCAAGAAGCGATCCATCCAAGATGAATCTTTTTTCTTGCAGGAGGCTTGTTTCTGAAGCATCTGTGTGAAGAATGGGTGTGTCGACAATAGTGCTTGCATGGGTGAATATCGAAACATTGATTTTCAAATGACCAACGCGATCACAATGTTGGCATTTTTCAATTTGTTTTTGTTGTTGTTGTGGAAGAAGAGCAGGATCTAGAACAGTTGAAGTTTATTAGTCATAAATAAATCCGGCACTCTGAAATTTGATGGGCTTGGATTAGTCTGAAATATGAAAGGAAAAATCCTTGTCATATCCAAGACCAGTTCTATACTTCTTGTGGACAAGCTCTTCCCAAGGTCTGATGATGGGCTTGGGAAGTGCAGACTGAGCTGCTATATATGTATGCAAATTTTCTCTTGTATAAGGAACTGAATGTGAATCGACTACAACTTTGTATTCTTACTGCTGATGAGAGTCCTTCTCAATTTTCTGAACAGAAACAGGTTCAGAATGATGACTCTTTTGTTGAAGTTCATCTTGATGAAGCTGAGACTCCAACTGCAAAAACTCAATCTTGTCTCAATGTGCATCTTGCAAGCAAGTTTGAATATTAAAAAGAGCGTTCTTGCTCATTTTTACCATTTCATGAACAGTGGAATGAATGAGGTTATATAAGAACTATAATGCATCATTGATTTTAGCCATTTTTCTCAACAACTCAAGTTCAACAAAAAAATATTCACAAGCTTGGATGCTTCACTATCGATGAGCAGATGGTCTTGAGCTTGTTATATTAACTCACAATAAAGACGAAGGAAAATTCCAAAAAAATCTTTATGGAAAATCTATGAGTGAATTTATGATGCCACTGCTATTTTGAAAATGATGACCAATTTTCAACATTTGCCTTCACATTTCAATATCTTTCAGAGAGTCACCCTTCTATACATGCCATAAATCTTGGTCATGTTTTTATAATAGAGAAACATACAACAAAAACTTCACTTTTCACTATATAGAAAATCCATATATCCATTTATTCATATACCATCTCCCCTCTCTTATTTCTTTCTCTCTCTCTCTCTCTCTTTTTTTCTTAGGTTGAGAGAAAAAAAAATTGGGGGAAAAAACAGAGGTATTATCTAGGGGAGGTGTTTTCTGGGGAAGGTATTTTTGGGGGGAGGTGATTACTAGGGGAGGCCAATCTAAAAAAAAAAAAAAATTATAACATTGGCCGAATTTAAAAAAATAGGGAACGCATAGTTTGGATGGTGTTATTGCCTAAATATACCTCAGGCTGAAGGAAGGAAGAGTCTAGGGTAACATCAAACCACCCTTAATCTGGTAGCTATCCCTACCAGATCGGGAGAGGGTTCTCTCCTTATCAATCTCAGCAAAAATAATCAATGAGGCTTGAGATGACTTAAAATAAAGGCTAATTTTAGGCTAGGTATATATGTAAGAGAGTTTGTTTTGATTTTGAAGGTGTTTGTTGGATCAAAGGGAAAGGCAGATTTTGGGTCTGGGAAATGATCAGTTTTACAGAGAGCTGAATGGGGCAAGAAAGGAAATTGTTTTGACACTTCAAATTTGAATGAAATGGATAGATCAGAATGGTGAGGAGTTGAAGAGGAAAGAGGCTTTCAGGAATCCTCTTCAAACAGTTGAAAACATAGAAAATTAAACAAAACTTCAAGGTAGAGCACTGCAAATCTAATGAATTCCACCTTTATTACTTATTTGTTTAACTTAGAAGAAATGAGAAGGAAGATGATACACATGAAACATCAGTAAAATTACAATCACAGAGAGAAATACATCATCAAAAAAAAGAGCCACATGGATCCCAAAGAGTGCTGCAAACCCTGGTCTATTCCTTTGCCAAAATGCAGAGATGAAATGTACAATGAAGCTCAAAGCAATCCCAAGTGTCCAACCCTGAAAATGACTGAAGAACTACAAGATATAGACAAGCCTAACTCATCCCCATGCCTCTAGGGGTCGAGCTCACTAGTTTAGAAGTTGTTTCAACAAGATCTAAACTAAGAAATGAAAAATAGGCAATGGAACAGCTTGCCTCTATAAGATAGGAAACTGATTCATTCAGTTACAATTCACTTTTTGGTGAATGAATATACTTACATGAGTAAAAATGTGTCAAAATTACATCAAAGCCATGAAATTACATCAAGTTACATCAATAGTTTCACATTTTGAGATGAAAAAGTCAAATTGGCCAAGACTAGGCGAAAAACTAAGTTACTGAGTGAAAACTAGGCCAAAATTCCCAATGCGCCGTGCCTGAAATCTCTATGCATCGCGCCACTTTGGAGCCGATTTTGAAGGCCTTTCCAAAGTCCAAATTGAGCGCAGGATAGCTCGTTGGAAATCTCTACCTGTAAAATTTCCAACTCAACCAGAATTTTTGAATTTGGTTTCCATTTGCCCCTCCAAAAATCAAATCTCCCAACACTGCTTCCTGTGTGTCCAAAAAGTGGCAAAAAGGCCATTTTTAAGGTGTTTTTGACCCTTCAGGCAACCCAAAACTTGTCAAAATCCTTAGGTAATGGGTAGGCATGCACAAATTTTGATGAAAAATCCATAAATACAAAGTTTTCTTCAAGAGGAGCTGCCAATTATAAGCGCACGCCAAGTGGCGCGACGCGTCGGGCAGGAAAATCTGTGTTAAGGCCAAAAAATTCAAAATTGACAAAAATTTTCCCAAATTTCTTGAAATTTGGGCTGAAGGTTCACCATCAAGAGCTATGCTGAGCCAAAGAAGCTTCGGCCAAAATTTTGAGTCTATCATGCCTTTTGTGACGCTTTAATGCCCTCTTTAACTTTGCCTTCAGGATCTTGATTCGTGCCTTGCAAACATGATTTCTTGCCCAATAATGATTCTTCATGTGCCTCAACATGATATTTTCCTTATTGGCCTTCTCCAACAGCTTCTCCAAATGAATATTGACCCTCTCAAGCCAAGTCTCTCGATCAGCCTCAATCTCTCGCTCAATGGATGTCATCTCGGTTTGGCAGCTTGTCGGTTTTGCCTTCATGTTTTTGAGCGCCATGGATGAGTGGGACTGATGAGGGGAGGGTTTGATGCTAGCTATAGTATTTTATGGAAGGAAAGGGTTTAGGGTATGACATCTAGGGTTTGGGATGGCAATTAGTGTTTTGGGGATATTTGACTAGGGTTTGGGATAGTGGGATTAGGGATTTAGGGTTAGTTGATTAGGGATATGGGAAATGTGGAATGGGTAGATGATAATGTAAAGAGAGGGATAAAATTATTGAGGAAATGAAGGATTGAGGGAGTGAGAAATGGCTAGGAGTGGAATTGATAGCAAAAACACAAAGACAAACTCTAAGCCATTGTTTTTTAGCACATCTATAAGGAGGTAGGGTTTGAGATTTTACACACTAAACCACCATAAATTCTGAGAAAAACTCTTCAATTACAATGGAAAAACTCTTAAATTACTTTCACACCATATATTTGAGCACATTTGGAAATTTTGGAGAAGTTTATGGTGAAATTGGGCTTGCAGCTCTATGCACCGCGCCACAAGCCCAACGCGTTGCGCCCTTTTGCAGGAGACTTTTGGAGACCTTCCCGGTGTTAAAATTGGGCGCGGGATAGCTCGTTGGAAATATTATTGAGTATAATTTCCAATACAACTATAATTTTTCAATTTGGAGTTCAATTTCCCTGTAAAAAATCAAATCTCCCAAGACTGGTCAAAATGTGCAAAATGAGGCTGCCTCAAGGCAGAGTGCTGTTGTAGTCAACTTTTGAAGGTCTTCCTAAACTAAAAATTGAGCTCATGATAGCTCATTGGAAATATATTTGTGTCTAGTTATCATTTGACTCATCAAGAAAGTAATTTGGCCAAAAAATATAGGAGAAATATTGATTTTTCCAAGGTCACTTCAGAGGTGCATCAATTCTCCTGAGGCAACTATATTTTTGACATTTATATAAAACCATGACACCTGTGTAAAAAGTGAAGGAGGTTTTCCTTCCTTGGCCTATTTTGGATAAAAACCTCTCTCATTTTTCCAAAATTCATCTTTTATTTCTCAGAAACATCATTGGAGTAAAACCTATCCCGATGTGTGGAACAATGGATTTGTCGAAATGAAGCGAAATGAAGGGGATAAGGGGCTTCTAAATTCTTGAGAAAATTTTTGGAAGTAGGGAGGGATATTAGGAAGTAGGGGAAAGTGGAATTTCAGATATTTGTTAAAACACTCAGAGGTGGTATTGCTAATAGACTTAGCCCAAACTTTTTACTTTTCCATTCACTAAAACCCATACGCTACTTTGCTGAAGCCAACTAGCATATACACGCGGATATCCTTCATAAAACTCACGTATACACAGAGATCTAATTATGCCATTAATTCTTCACTTATATCATTCCATCATTCATTCATTAGATGTTCTATAAACAGTAAACATGTGCAGTAAGAACAGAATAAACCATCACACATAAGCATCACACATTAACACCAGGATTTTTAGGTGGAAACCCAAGTCGGGAGAAAACCACCGCTGCAGTTGCTCAGCCTTCAATATTTTATTATAGAGAAAACATCTTACAACATATGTGCTGGTGCAGACTCTACCAGCACGCAGGCACCCACCTACGCTCGTTTACCAGCCTCTCCTGGAAGGGAGCTCCAACCCCCTGACTCGTTTACCAGCCTCTCCCCGATATGTTTAACCCCCGCTTCTCCACAATGTACCTCTCCCCGGAAGGGGGAGAGTGCGTCCCCCGCTTCCTCGTTTACTAGCCTCACCTGGAAGGGAGCTACGACCCCCTGACTGAAGGCTACGACCCTCAGCTCTACAATGGACCACGTTTCATCAATTTTCACACTGGATCCAATAGCTTCTTTTAGAACACAACTTGCAGGCCACTTTTCATCATATTTTCAAACTGGACCCACTCCACACATTTAAGCTCAATCATACATCAAACTTAAACTTATAACTCCATCACTTCATTCATTGAATCATCAAGCAATCAATCAACAACTTGATCTTTCATCAATATAACCAGCAGCATAATCATCATTCAAACAACCCAGATCTGTATGAATACATCATTGTCAGATAGTAGTAAAACAGCAGAATAGATCAGACATTTCATACCATATACTTCAGCAAACCCTAGTTTTCATACGCACTTTCCTTTCACTGATCCGGCGTATATACGCGCTTTCATGCATATAAACCTGCGTATACATCTACACATATTACAGAACTAATTTCACAACCCATACGCGCTTTCGCTTAATACAACCCACGTATATATGTGCTTCCTCTGTTACAAACTAGCGTATACATCTTCAGACATTTTAGGGCAGCACAATTCTTCAGAACAGATGCATAGCTCAGATTTTACTCTTCACTTCATAAACATGTTCGCCTCATCTCAGATCTAAACATTCCATAAACAGATCTAGAAAATACAAATACATTTCAGATCTAGATACCCTTCTTCATCATTCTCTTCATAGGTGCATTATGAATTCAGATCTATCATTCAACTGTTACCCATTCCATTCAGATATACTTCAAAGAGAAGTATTCATTCAAACCCAGGCATCTTACACACTCTTTGCACAATGAATTTCTTCTCCTTAAATAGATCTAGCCTTTGACAATACCATGAGCCAAAACCACACAACTTCCGATGGTATTCCTAGACGGGATCACATAGACAATCCAGCGCTCAATACAATGGGTCAATACCATGGTAGTAACCCCTGGTTTTATTCTTTTAGAGCGCAATTGAGCATACGCGACTTGGCACGTACTTTTCCGCGTGCATATGCTACTTCTCCTAAACAAACCCGCGTATGCTTTGTGTCACACACTTTTCATCATTGTTCTGGCCCTTACTGATATTTCTTTCTCTGGTACTTCTGAGCTACTTGTAGAACATCAAATTTACATCATTAATAAACTCATCAAGACATATTCCATCAGGGACAACTTCATCAAGTAGGTTGCCATCATCTTCATCAAGTGGGTTGCCATCAAGGACAACACTGAGCATCATATCACAACAATATTGAGTGAGGGGAAGGGGTCCAAAGGGGCAAAACACAGGCCTAGCCTAGAAAATTGCCAAGTTGTGGCAAGAAACTAGGGTTTGTGCAAAAATGAGGAATTTGGGGGATCTCAGTGATGGGAAGTGTTTAATAAGGTACATTAATGATAGGGGAAGGTGTATTAACATCAGGATACAAGTTTTTCTAATGATTTGACCATCCAAGAGAAATTACCTCCAAAACCCTAGGAGAGGGAAATGGACCTTACCTAGGCACAACTGAAGCATGAACAAGCTATAAAATGACCCAATGGAACTTGACATGATGATGACAACCCTCTGAATGATGGTACACTCAGCTGAATGGTGACATGGACCAACATTTGGACAACTTTGAAAAGAGTGAAAACAAACCCTAGACCTAATACCTAGTGACCAAATTTTACTTGAAGACTCACTGAAATGACAAAATTTGACCTTGACACCTTAAAATCACTTTGTAAGAGCATGTTTGATCACTGGAGGAAGGATGCAAATACTGACACTAACAGATGGCAGGGAAGGCCGAGTGACCGTGAGAGGGGAGGGGAGGGCCGAGTGAGGGGGAGCGGCTGTGAGAGGGGTCGGGGGTCGTGAGGGGAGGGGAGCGGAGTGGGGAGGGCGAGGAGTAAGTGGGGAGGGGATATCAAGGAGTAAGCAGGGAGGGGAGTGGAGCGGAGTGGGGGGAGCGGGGTGGTTGGGGAGGGTGGGGTGAGCAAGGGTGCAGAGGTGCGAGGGATGAGGGAGAAGGATAGGGAGTGCGGTGGGAAGGGTGCAGAGGGGCGATGGATGAGCGGGGAGGATTGTGAAAGGGGGTCGAGGGAGGTGTGGCTATGGGGAGCGAGGGTAGGGGAGAGGGGACAGAAGTGAGGTGGGGAGCGGTGTTGTGCGAGGGGGCGGAAGGATGTGAGGAGAGGGCCGTGAGGCCGAAATGTGAGGGTTGTGAGGGAGAGAGGGTGTGGGAGCTTTGCAATGAGCGGGTGAGCGGGGTTGGGAGTGGGCAGCATGGGTGGGATGGGAGAGCTCTGTAGTGAGCGGGGTTGGGATAGCCGAGAGGTGAGGGGGCGGGATTGCTGTGCGGGGGGGTGAGTGTGGAGTGTGAGTGATGGGTAAAAAAAAAATTTACAGTAAATTTTAAAAGTAGGTAGAAATGGTATAGATTGTACAATATTGTGCAGAAATAAAATTAGGCATAAATTGCAGGAAAAAAATGTAGAATTTGTAGTAAACAAAAACTCATAATTTTCCAGAATGCTGAATGGCACGAGTAGTAAAAAAAATTCCAGGAGCAGTAAAAACTGAATGCAGCACGGAGCAGTGAGAAAACCTGAAAAATTTAAAACGCACATACTTTCAGATTTAGGAATATGGCAGTACACAACGCTGCTCTTCGCAAAAATAATTTCTGAACGCTGCAAAAATGATTTCTGAATGTTGCAAAAATGCACAGGATTTTTGCAGATTTACACAAGCCACAAAAACAAGTGGCTCACACAAGATTGAGTTGGTTATGAACGTATCAGCTTTGATACCATGTTAAACACACACATGGTGTAGGAGAAACTAAACATACACAAAGGGAAAGATAAGCATTAGTTACTCATATTATTCACCATAGATGTACATTTATAATACAATGAGGTGACCCTTGGATTCATCTTCCAAGGTCACTTGGACTCCTTTGTGACTCTTCGCCTTCCACACCTACCCATAGAGGATTAGGTGTTCAAAAAATGAACATATGCATTCTTTTACTATGTTTATGCAGAACATATCTCCAAGAAGGAGTACTATACCATATAAACTTTATGGCCAACTTTGGGCCACAAAAATTTATGAACATGGCCACTGCCTTGCAGATCAAAGGGAGATTTTGTTTCATGATGGGTGAATTCCTAAGGAACCAAATATATCTCACACTTTTAGCCATACGGAGATGACTTGGACAACATGTAAGTGGCGGGGAAACCACTTACCACATCATGATCTAATGCAGTCAGGAGATGTACTGCATTGGTTCCACATGTGGGACTATGACCCACCTCCATATGCACAAATTTCTATTTGTATGTATGTAATTTTGATGTCATACATTGATGATGTACTTGTAATTTTTATGGGAATGTATGTAGGGAGGATGGGAGGTATGTATGTGTCCAATGGGATGGAGATTCTCCATGTACCTTATGCTACATGTTTGAGGGAGAACATTGGGAAAACCATGTTTGTTTCATTTGAGCTATTGTCTCCTTATGGGATGGATTATTTACATCTCATGAGAACTTTGGAGGAGCAGTTCATGGAGGGGTGGATTGGTGAACACTTAGATTATGGAGGAAGCTTATCACATATTGGTGTCACCATTGGAGAGGGAGAAGAGTTGCAACACTCACCTTGTTAGTTGCTTGAGGACAAGCAACATTTGGGAAGGGAGGACTGTAATATTCCCAATTAGTCATGAGCTAATTGGAATATCCATTTTTTTTTATTACTTTGTTTAAATAATAAAAGAGCAAAGGAGGTCCATAATGCTCCTTAATAATGAATAAATCAATGCCAAATATGAAAAATATAAATCTTGGTTGTTAAATCAAGCACCCTTAGGTGTGAAAGGGGCTGGGACATTTTGATTGGGTCAACCTTGACCAAATCTACAACGCTGCCATGGAGGAGTGGCCATCAATGAGGGACAACGCAATTTTAGATGGAGGTGCCTTGTGTGAAAGAAGTAATCTCATTGGAAGTGGTTTAGGGTTTCCAAGCTCTTGTCTTATAAAATGAAGGGGATGGCAGCATTAGAAGGTTGTTGATGTATATGATATTTCTCTGAATATATGGTCTTTTTGGACATATATATTTCTCTTTCTATTTAGTTGAGATTGAATGTTGTTTAGCATTGGGTGTTCCTGATCGGGAATCCCACCTCTTTCCATTGAGTAGCTCTTGGGAGAGTTTGTATTTCATTTTCCACTATCTAGCTTAGGGCCAAGCTTCTTATTTCAACTACAGCATAGATCCTATTGAGGGTTTGGTTGTTTTTGTAAGCTATAGCAAGCGAAGAATAGACCTTTCAGATCTAAGCCATTTCAGTGCTCCTTTTCAGTGGAGTAGGTTTCTACTTCATTTGGAGGACAACATTGGAGGGATTGAGCATAATTTTCAGATCTTGGCATTAGGCCAACCTTATTTTGATCCCTACAGCGTATTTTACTTCTAGATCTGCGTTATTTCTGTAGGAGGAGTTGCATGGTGGTTCAACACACCATTTGGAGAGATGATTTTCTAGTGTTGGGGATCTGCCCTTCACTTTGAAGATATATTGGAGGAGGATATTCTATTGCTCTTATCAGTTCAGCCAAACTTTCTAGATCTATGTTTTTCAGTAGATCTACAGTCTTAGATCTCAGATCTACATCTTGTACTTTGTGTTTTGCTAAAAACCGCAAGGGGGTTCTATAGAGGAGCTTGGATAGTGCATGGATCTGATATAGATATAAATTTTAAGGCACATATTTTCTCTAGATGTGATGTGTAATCTAAAGTTGTTTCAGAGCTAATAAAATAACATTGTATGGTTTTTCCAGTCTTTATATATGGTTGCAGCACCTCATATTGAGGGATTTTTCTCATTAGAGACTTGCTTTTCTTATTATGCATCTTATTGGCCATTTCTTACACACGTTTTTCTCCTGTAATAACAAATGAAAGGTCTCCTTATTTGCCTCTTACTATTTAAATGATGATCTACATTATTTTTCCATCATTCTGCATTATATTGCTTCTTTTCCCATTTGGGAATATTACACACCATATCATCCATAGAGTCACATCTCCCTAACACTCGCAGGAAAACGAGCAGGTTGAAAGTACCAACAATTTCCTTGAGGAAATTCTCACTAAAACAGTCTCAAAACATCGTTGGGAGTGGGCTACTAGACTACCAGAGGCCTTGTGGGCTTACCGTACAACATGGTGAAACACCACTGGATATTCTCCGTACCATCTGGTATTTGGAAGAGAACCAATTTTTCCTATCGAATTTGAAATAAAGACTCTAAGGATAGCCTAGGAGGTGGGGCTGGATTTGACGAAGGCCTAGATTAGAATACTCTAGAAAATAAATGAATTAGATGAAATATGGCTACTAGCTCTACAACGCACTGCAATTATCCAACAACAACGAGCTAAGTGGCATGAAAACCTCATAAAAAATAAGGCATTCCAGAAATGATATTGGGCACTTCTCTACGACTCCATATTCGAAGACTTCCCAGGAAAGTTACAAACAGGTGGCTCAGTCCATACAAAATTCAATAAGTACACAGCAATGGTACCCTCACTTTGACTACCATAGACGGATCTGGTTCTACATTCTGATTCAATGGACACAAAGTGTGCCTCTATCACAAACCACTTACAAGGGAATCTTTTTTCCAGCAGATGCGCGATGATCCCACCATCCAAATTTTAGGTTCAGGAGGTGATGGCCCCGCAGCTTTAAATTCATGAAAAATGGGTACTTTCTCTTGTAAATATTATATATATGTCCCCTGCAATTTATAGTTATTCTCATTTGTTGTACATTCTTCATACTCAAAGATGTATTATTTTCCTTTATTTTGTGTGTTTACTTTTTATGTTTGATCTGATTGAAGAGATGTTGTTCAATCGGATTGAACAACAATATGTTTGTGTGTTTATTTGAGTTTTTCAAACCTTTGAATGGATACTATTCAATCCAATTGAATAGCTACTGTTCAATCAGATTGAACAACCATGTGTTGTTTATTTTTTCTGTTCAAACTTTTGAACGACTGTTGTTCAATCCAATTGAACAACTGTTGTTCAATCAGATTGAACAACTGTATGTTTGCATGCTTATTTTTTTTGTTCAACCCTTTGAACGACTATTGTTCAATCCAATTGAACAAATTTTGTTCAATCAGATTGAAGAACTGTGTGTTTGTGTGTTTATTTGCATTGTTCAAACCTTTGAACATCTACTATTCAATCCAATTGAACAGTTGTTGTTTAGTCAGATTGAAAAACCGCGTTTCGTTTATTTTTTCTGCTGTTCAAACTTTGAACGGCTGCTGTTCAATCGGATTGAACAACTACTATTCAATTGAATTGAACAACTGATTTTTTTCTTCTTTCTAAGTATGTTTTTTTTTTATGATCTATTTTTGAATATCCACTCCTCATCACACACCCTGGCCATAAAAGTCATTTTTGAGCAGGAATTGGAACCTGAAAAGGAGAAAAGTAGTGATACTACTAATATGATGATACTTTGAAACTTTGATGGAAATATCTACTCCGAAAGTTGACATGGTCTATATATGTAATGAAGGGCTAGACATCTCTTGTTCAAACATATTATTGCAAAACTCATTTATAGTCTTATGATGGTATATGTTTCTACACTCTCGAGTAGTATCTTCCCTTGACATAAGGATATAGGAATAAAGAGTATTAATTGTATTGTCATTATTTTTACTTCTCACACCATCCCTAACTCTTAAGGAGTTAATGAGCCTCCATTCATGTATAACTAACAAGAAAATATTATGTTTATATGCAAATTTTTAAGAGAGAATAGGGGGTCTCATCAGGAGCCAAGCTACCATGATCATAAGGATTTAACAGGTGAGATGCCCACAATGGCTAACACACCGGGGTAATGACCTTCTCAAAAACTTAAACTGCTTGAAGGACAGGAGGTCTCATCACGAGCCAACCTGATCACTTTGTTACAATTCTAGTGAGTGGCATTGTGACCATCTGGCCACCATACCAGCACAATGGTCTCTCCATAAAACAAGCAAAATGCCTACTTTTAAAAAATAAACGCTATGTTTACATGTAAATTTTTAAGAGATAATAGGGGGTCTCATCACGAGCCATCATACCATGATCATAGGGGTTTAAAAAGTGACATGCCCACAATGGAAAACACACCAGGGTAGTGACCTTCTAAATAGCTCAAACTGCTTGAAGGACAGGAGGTCTCATCACAAGCCGACCTGATCGCTATGTTACAACCCCAGTGAGTGGCACTTTGGCTATCTAGCCACCTCACCAGCACGGTGATCTCTCCATAAAATTGGCAAAAATATCTAATTTTCCATAAGAGGATTCTGGCTCATTTCCGGGTTAAAATAGAAACCTTGTCGAGGCTACAAACTTCTTCTGGCAGCGGTGGTGCTGCTTGTCGTATGGGAGTATTTTTCTAATAATAGCCAATTAATTTTATAAGCCTTATTTCCTATTTTATCCATTCCCAAGACAAATGCACTACTCGAATAAATGTTAGCACTATCTACCAGCATAATTAACTATAAATGAATTATCGTTTCATGTTTGAGTTAAGGGATGACAACACCAATCATAATCCATAATTTTCATGCTTCTGTCATGCTACACCATCAAAATAAGGACATCCTATCATAATAATTTCAATACCTCTTTTCTCCCTTCCTTCGGTCATTTCCGCCTGATGTACACTTGTGATAATTACTGATTCTGACCTTTGTATCACATGCATTCATGATTTTTGCAAAATCTCCTCTTTTCTTGAGCTTCAAGACCACGGACGCCCTTCTCCCGAGCGAGGGGCTGTAAATATCCATAATGAATAAGCATGTGAATTCCCCGCACAACTTCCTTTGGATACTGTTATGTGGATAAATCCCTCTTGCAGACAAAAGCGATCTTCGTAGTATCCTACGGATAGCTAGAAACAAACATCCAATTGTAAATCATATTCTCTAGATCATTTTCAATTCATAATTATTATAAACAAAGAAAGAGGACATGCCCCTACCTTGAAATCCAATGCTCGGTGCAATCTTTTATCCAGTCACTCCAAAGAGGCTTCTTTAGTATGTAGAACCTGCAATCAAAGATAGAAAAAAGAATTAAAAGCACCCACAACATATAATAATTAAGAAAAACTAATCTAACTTAGTGATCAAGGAATCTAAGTATTGAATTATTCAAATAGACACAAGAACAACTCAATGAGAAAAGGAGATCCATATGTATTATCTTGAATGAAAAGTGTAAATTTACAACCTCATGACTTGATGTCATACAAGTTCCTCCCAGGGTCTTGAACAATCGTTCCTCCTTCATATTGACAAGCCTTCCTCTCTCTAAAATAGCATGAATTTATGGACATGTGTGTGTGATAATTCTCATATCAATAATGACTAGTGTAGAGAGCATGCTCTCTTGGGAATTTCTTCAGCAATTACCTTATACAAGCTAGGTACAATCTACCCTTGAGACTGAAACATGAGCTCAATTTATAGGGAAATGGAGGTAGTTTCAGTTCCATGAAGAGGGGGATGGATTCCTCTCATGAATGGATTTGAGCTCCATATACCAAGGGATGGAGCTCCATGTGTGGAGGGATAAAGCTCGAACTGATCGCGCCTCTAGCAGCTTCTAATTGGGAGAATATTCGTCCAGATGGGCTTCTAGAACTTACTTTTTCATTTATTTGACTATTTACGGGGATCCACGGGTTTTATAAGCAGAATGTGCGAGATGTGCCACAAGCTATAGAACAAATATTTGCGGATCCGCAAGAAAGTGCTAGGAAAAGTGCGGAGTTAGACTTTTTAAGGTTTTAATGAGCTTTTGTCCAATTCCAAGACTTGGTTTAGGAACATTAGGGTTTTTGACCTCTAAGGGAGCATAATATAGGTAGTGATGAACCTATATGGATAGTCAAATGTCATGGTGATAGAATAACGTGTAACAGATTTCCCCCTAAAGTGCGAATTCTGAGGTAGTTCTGAAGAGTGAAGTGATTTATCATTTCAAGGATTGGATTGTGGACACACTAGTCAAAAACCTGTAAAAACATTCAATGTAAACATATATATGTATATCATCACTGAGGTAGGGATTCCCATACTCAGATCAAAACTAAATAAATGACTCGGTACATAAATGATTTTAAAATTACATCAAAAGTAAACACAGCATGGGCGCAACCATCTGTCATAAGTAGTCTATTGTATCATGAACAATAAAACTCCTCGTAGTCTGGATGGTGGAAACTAGATCCATGGTCTTGATTTCCACTTCCTGAACTAGTACGATTCTATCCATGCAATTTATTGTGTCAAAGTCGAAGATGGTAGAAACCACTTGATTACCAATCAATGATGTGAACTGTTAACAAGTGTGAGAGAAACCACCACTAATGACAATGGCTCTCAAAGTACTTAGTACAATCCACGAAGTGTGAATAAATGATTTGCAGTCGAACACTTCACGGAATCATTCGATCGAATTTCAATGATGTAACCTATCGTCGAAGGTGAGAAACCTACCATTAAGGCATGCAGATCCCAAGGTATTAATAGGATTCTAGATCAACTTTCTAGATGATGAGCTGTCATCGATAGAAAGAGACCCGTCGCAGGAAAGCCCATGACGCGAAACCTTTAGATCAAGTTTTGAATAAATATTTGCAAGGACTGACTCAGGGATGGTCAACGCAAATGGAGACAAATTTTTTCAATGAATGGTTTATTTGAACTGTCCCTTGAACACATAACGACACTGCAGATGGTTTGGTAACAATTGACCTAAAGCTAATACCTAGAAATTGGTTGAAGACTTTCAATGTGGTTTGATTAATTGTTAGGCAAAGGATTTTCCTAACCCAGGTACAAGTGTGACAAAAGTGTCATATTAAAGAGTGGTAAACTTATTTTAAAACAAGGGTGACCACTGAATTCCTTTTCTCCTTTTTCCCCCACCATTACTGGCAAGTACCTCTTTATTTTTGACAAGCTTGAAGAGGATAAAATTTCCTTGTTGTGTAAGCTCATCCTTCGGATGAGTCCATATTAGTATTAAAATTTAACCCTAAGAAGGAGTGGTTCGGTCCTATTTGTAATCGACAAGTCCTTTACTATTAAATTTTAACGAGTCCAGTATAGGAGAAAATCGGTGTTTTTAAGTTTTAGGGAGTCAGAAGAAAAACATAAGTAAACTCCGTAGTTGTACTTTTTCATAATTTTAGTCTCTTAAGCCCGAAAAATAATAAAATAATGCAGGTAAGAACTCTATTGGCCATGATTAGTCAACGTATACCTTTTTCCTAAATAGTCCATTTCAGTCCGAAAAAGGGGTAAACTTATACTGAATGGACAAATGTTCATTTCCTTTAACGAGTTCGAATAGTCAAGTACTCAGAAATATTTTCATGTTTAGAGAAAAGGGCTTAAAAGAGTACTCTAGGGTTTCACTTTTTTTTAATTTTCAAGAGCCTGAAAAAGTGATAAAAGTGTACTCAGCAGCAAAATAATTATTTTCACAAAAAAAAACCTGTATTCTACACAAAAACTAGAAAGATTAAACATACATGTTTCCAATAAGTAAAAAAATTGAAAAATAATCTTTTGAAGTGAAAAATAAATAAAATATTATATTTTATTCATTAAAAAACTATAAAAAGGAGTTTAACAAAGTCATTTTCACCTTTTGCCTTCAGAGCTGTAAATTGAGAGCTTTTGGAAAAAAAGTTTCGAAGTTGATAACAAGAGAACTGACCGCTCAAATCGTGATTCGTCAAAAACAGGTAATCCAAAACACTCTTCTCTTCATTTATATCCGATTAAATTCTCTTTTTTGGATTTAAATTCATTTTTTGGGGAGAAATTATGTTCAAAAATGCACTCTCGGGGGTCCGCAGTCATGCGCGCGCTGTTTTAGTTCGATAATTTCTAAAGGAAAATTATCTAAGCACCGCGGTTTTTGTGTGGTTCGTGTGGACGTTCGCATCGTCTCCGTGTTAGGTCTCTGTAATAAGCAATATTGGCAAAGTCCAATCACAGAGTTAACATCATTTCAACCAACTTTGGGATTCTAGGATCTAGCCCTCCTGAATCCGGAGAGGGATCTCTCCAATATGTACAAAGATGGATTTGTCTTTGAAGTTTGGGGTAATAATATTAGGCTAGTTATGAAGTCCAAGGGTTTGTTTGGTTTTTTGGATGGTTGAACATAGTTGTTGTCTGAGGCGGAAAGATCTATATGCAAATAGGTTCAAAAGTGAGAAGTTGCAAGCAACAAGAGTAAGCTTCGATTAAGATGAAAGATGGTGGCAGTTTTCAATCCATTGGGCTATGGAGTCATAAGGGGATTTAATTGGAACAGCAAGAGGCAAGAGTGGTCCATGGGGCAAGTCATCTATCTCTAAGGATCTCTTTAAGGTTTGATTTATGGAATGGAGTGATACAATAAGAAAGGGAAATGACAGATGCAGAACAAAGAGCAGCCCAGGATCTGGTAAGTACTTTGAAACTAGCCAGCCTTTGACCAGGCACTTGAGGAAAACACAGAAGCAAACTAGGATCTGGTAAGTACTTTGAAACTAGCCAGCCTTTGATACACTTCCAATAGAAAACATATAAAAAACAAAGGGAAACTTGAAGGCAACCTTTGGAGTAGAGACTAACGGGCCAGGCTCACCACAAATCCTCTCCTAGCTCTTCTTTACTTGGTTGCTTTCAGGACAATCACAAAGATAACACAGAATGGCCTAAGATCTGATAAGTACTTTGAAACTAGTCAGCTTTTAACACATCCTAAGGGAAACAATCAAATAGTTGAGCAAATAAGAAAGGGACTCAGGGCTAACCTTAATTTCCTCAGTTCATCTTCACACAACATATATTGAAAGTAAAATTTAAAAATAACATTCAGTCAAGGCAATAAGATGAGGGAACGCCAACATGACTATGCTTAAACTGAATTTATTATTTCCAAATAACACAGATAGAAGAAAACATCTAAATAAATATTTCTCAGCCAGAGAAGGTTACTGGTATACAATAGGTCCTAACTCTGTTTAAACTGTTCTTTACAGCAGAAAATGAAACAAAATGGAAACAGAAATAAAACAAAAGTTACAGTAAGAACAACATCACCATCAGCATAGACCAGGATCCCATAAGTCAACTTGTATTGATGCTCCAAACCGGTTACAATCTTCAAATCCAGTGTGTCAATTCATCTTTCTTTCAAAACCTGACTTATCTATTACAAGCAGAGCTCTAAGAGCCAGTGAAATCCTATCTACAATCAAGAGTCTTCAGCTCAGTTACAATTACAATGCTTCAGCAATTACATTAACAACCAACCCCTCACTCATCTTCTATTGAAGTATTTATAGAAGGATGAGGAGGTGAGATCTAAATCAAGATCTCAAATACAATTAATGCAGAGTTAATGTCTTTCTTGGCCCTTGGGGGCTCAATGAAGAAACCATACAGGTGTTTCACTGCATTAATTGATTTACACTCATGATTCAAGCTCGGTGGGAGCTTTTGTTGACATTTGCGGTTTTTTGTGATGATAGGGTTACTTTGCCATCCTTCTGTCATTAAATCCCTTGGAGAAATAACCCTTCGACTGCTTTTGAGGTAAAATATCTGACTTTGATCAATAAATTCAGTTCTTGATTGAATACTTTGAGGCACAGGTGGCGCTTTAGTTGCTTGGAGGAATGAATCTGTCTCTTTTGGTGACGGTGGAGAGTTTCCTGATAAAACACTTTAGGTTTTCCTTCAAATTGTGTTTTTAGATCAGGGATTAGGCGATTGATAACTGTCTTAGCCTTAATCCCCACCAATCTGTCCACTAACCTGCTGTTATGGTTCATTCTTGGTCTTCAACATCTGATACTCTTTCTATGCATTGAACTTCATGGTTTTTCTGTCGTGCAGGGCCGTGAAGGGTATGTAAGGCATCAATGCCTGTGAAAACATCAATATAACGTGATTTTGAACCTTGTGGATGATTTCCTCGGAGGAATCGAACAAGGGAGGGTCGTCACCCTCTGTCGCCGAATCTTCTTTGGAAACAATAGAAAATACATTTAAACCTGCAAAGAATACGAAAAAACGTTATATAATCCTGCGTATAGGTCAATCTGCATCGGGGACGGATGAGGCGAGGGTGATCGAGCCCCGTTGATCGCTTGTTGTGATCAACGGTCGAGGGCGATTTGAAAAGTCGGCGGAAGAAAAGGTGGTGAAGCCGTGGAATCAAGCACGCTGAATGTGGACAGGTCGATCTACAAAGATCGACGACGAGAGATTGATTCTTGGCGATCTTGGGGCCCGGCTAAAACGCACAACTTCGTTAAAGAGTGGGTGTGGGTGCTTTAAATGGATGAGATCCGTTGGATGCGAGTCGAATCGGACAGAAGTATCGTTGATTCCGTTGGGCGGTCATGGCGGAAACGAATAGCGCGCGATTAACTATGTAGGCCGGGATGAGCGGTTTTAGAAAATGGTATGGGGACACGCGGTGTGCGCGTATGGAATGCGTGGGCCCGATGGAGAAACGACCTTTGGCTCGAAGCGATGCGCGGAAAAATTGTGGTATTTAAAAACAGCGCAGGGAATGGCGGGGTCCACAGGGCAAGTAGCGCTCCACGCCGTCCGATCTGGTTTTTGATTGGATGGCGGAGATGAACTGCGGGGGGCCAAGGTGTACGGACACGAGACTTTTGGAGCAACCCCCCGTAGCGAATGGCAGCCGTTAGATTAAGTCTTCACCCATCTCGAGGAGTCAACTACGGGGGCATCAAGGTTTGGCCCTATGGATAGAGTAAAGCCCTCGCATGGGAAACGCTTCGGTCACGGCGTCGGGTCACATGGAGAGAAAAAGGCGGTAGGGGCTTAGCCTGAGGGGCTTAAGTCCAACGCATAGAAAAAGTGTGTTTTCTATGGTTTTTAATGGTTTTTTTAAGGAGATAAAGGCTTTCGGTAAGGTCAAAATAGTGGGTTTTAACCTTATAAAAGGGATTTTAATGAAATTAAAAAGGGAGAAACATGAAATTGTGGGGTTTTCATGGGAAATGGAGAATAGAAAATGAGGTTAATGGTGGAAAGAAGAAAAAGGGAAAAGGGTCCTTTGCAGAAGTACTTTGGCTTTTAGAAATCAGCAGGATTTCTGAGTTCTGAATGGAAACAGTAGTGAATATTAACCAAGGATAGGACATCATCAAAAAGACTTCAAGCACCAACAATTTCAGGACTGAATTTGTTTCTTGAAGGCTGCAAAAATCATTTAGCCACCAGCTGATATGATAGAAAAATATGGGTGGCTAACAGCGGCTCCACTTGGGGATGGTGCCTTCTTGAAGGCATCAAGAATTCAGGCTTGATTTCTCTAGGAGGCTGACTTGTGCCTGATCCTTTGGATTTGTCTTGCTTTGCTTAGAAAAATAATATCAGTCATGAAAGAAACATGAACTTCATCAATACAACTTTCTACCTACCCAATCCTACTGATCTAACATTTTTTTCTTCATTAGAGTGCACTTGGATTGGAAAACTCTATTCACAACATTTTATTCTTTTGAAAGCATAAAAACTAATCTAATGCTACTCCTTATTTCTCCCTGAACTCAGATTAAACAGTTGAGCTCAGATATTTCTCTACCTAATCTACTGTCTGTTGGGATTAAACTGTCCAACAGACTTTCATTCCCTAAATTATACAACAGAAATTTAAAAACAGTCAAGTCAAGATTAAGCTGTTTGACTTGCTCTGATCTATGGCATAAAAACAAGCTGCAAATAGATTATTATTTGTAGAAAAATAAAAACAAAATGGAAGGCTTAAGATCTGAAAGTCTCTTATCATGGCCTTCTCTTTTCTTCACAGCTTTGTTTTTGCTTTGCTTTTGAGCTGTCTTTGCTTTTCTTCTGGTTCAGATTTTAAACTGATTAGAACCAGATCTTTACTTTCTTTGACTCAGAATTGAACATAGATTTGAGTCATCTCCCTTTGGAAACTTTGGTTCAGATTTTGAGCTTGCTTGAACCTTCAATTTCTAACCTAATCTATCTACTGAAAAGCCAAGATTGAACAGTTTGGCAAATCAAATTCACTATCCTATCAGCCGAAAAATTTAAAACTAATTAGTCAAGATTAAACTATTTGACTAACTAGAAGGGTGTTTTTGAGGAGTGGTATTTGAGCTTACACACTTTCAGATTTATTTCTCTTTTTGGCATGGGGCTTTGCCTTTCTTGTTTTCAATTCTGCCCTCTTTTCTTTCTTTTCTTTGTTTTTGTATTTTTTGATTTTTCATAACTTTGAATGCAATGGTGGATGGACTATTCATAATGGAAAAAGATAAAAAGGCTTCAAAACATAAAATGGATCAAGAGAAGTAATGCTTAAGCATCCTGCCATTGACAGGACCCCCAAACAATTCTGTTCCATCCAGTTCCTGTAAGAAAAATGCATTATTAACAGCAACTGAATGAATAGAGTAAGGGCCAAGCCATAGGTTGTCAAATTTTCCATGCTTGCCATTTTCTTCCCTTCTTGAGTCCCACTTCAAAACTTTATCCCCAATCTTGAAATTGCTAGCCTTTGTTCTTCTATCAAATATCTTCTTGATACTGTCTTGCTTCTGCAATGCTTTGTTATACACTTCCTCTCTGGTTTGCTGAAGATGAATGGTTTGATTTATTCTTCTGATTATGTCATTTTCTTCAGTCTGCAACTCTTGAATTAACTTCATAACTAGTACACCAAGGCTGTTAGGAAAAATTGCATCTGTACCATACACAAGCTGGAAGGGTGACATACCAATAGATTTCTTCAAAGTTAATCTGTCAGCCCAAAGTGCATGGATCAGCTTTGTGTGCCAAGACTTTTTATTGTCTTCCAATAGTTTCTTGATTATGTTCACTAAGCTTTTGTTGGAAGATTCTGCAAGTCCATTACCTTGAGGGTAATAGGTTGTGGAGTGTCTGAATGTTATCTGATACTTGTGACAGAATTCAACCATTTTCTTTGATCCAAATGCTGCTGCATTATCTGTGATGATCTTGGTAGGACAGCCAAATCTGGAGAGGATGTTAGTCTCCATAAATTTTATGATAACTGAATCATTGGCCTACCTACAAGGAATGGCTTCTATCCACTTAGTGAAGTAGTCTGTGGCAGTAAGAATCCACCTATGCTGAGCAGAAGATGGTGGATGGATTTCTCCTATGAAGTCAAGTCCCCACTGTTGAAAAGGGGCTTCAACAGTGATTGGATGCAGAGGCAGGGGTAGTAATTTTCTCTTGCCTTCAAACAATTGGCATTTATGGCAAGTAGTGGTCATCTTGTGTATATCAGGAAAAAGAGTAGGCCAATAGAAACCAGCCCTCAAAATTTTGTTGGCTGTTGACTTCCAGTACAAATGACCACCACACTCTCCTTCATGGAATTCTTGCTTAACCTTTTCTGCATCAAACTCAGGCAAACATTTAAGCAATATACCACTTGCATTTTTCCAATAAAGACATTTATCAATAATGCAATAGTTTACAGCCTTTAACTTTAGGAATCTTGCCTTTGTTTTTGATAAACCAGGAGGTGTATTCAGATTAAGAAAAACATAAACAATATCAGTATACCAAGGAGAATTCACAAAATGGTCTTCAATAATGGGAGCTGAGAATTCTTCTTGGTCATCCAAAGCATTAATCATATTAATATCAAGAACTTCACAATTTGATTCGGCCATTAATTTAGCTAGACCTTGGCCTTTGATGAGCTTAGTGGGTTTTATCTCTAAATCATATTCAAGAATAACAACAATCCACTTACCTCTCTTACCATCTGGGTCTTGTGTTAGAATGTCTTTAACAACTGAATTTGGGACAAAGGCAATAATGTGTGAGTGAAGGATGTATACTCTGAAGTCTTTCAAAGCCTTTACCAAAGCAAAAGCTTGTTTTTCCATAATGTTATACTTCAAAGGGGCATCCCTCAATGCCTTACTAAAGAATGCAATGGGCTGCTCTTGTCCTTGTGGATTTTTCTGTAAAAGGACAGCAGCTATGGTATGTTCTGATGCAAACGAGAAGATATAAAAATCTTTTGAAAAATCAGGACTTATGAGAACCGGTGTTTTGGTTAATGCTTGTTTTACCAGTTCAAAGGATGTCTTTGCTTCCAAGGTCCATTTCACCCCTTGCTCCTTCTTCAGCATATTTGTGATATTCCTAAGGAGCTCAGCTAAGTTGGGGATGAACCTTCTCAGAAAGTTGATCTTTCCAATGAAAGACTGCAACTCTTTTATGTTTCGAGGATGAGAGATTTGCAATATGGCCTCAATCCTTTTGGGATCAATCTTAATACCCTCCTCAGAAATAATGTGCCCAAGAAGTTTACCTTCTTGGAGACCAAATAAAGTCTTCTTAGGGTTTAAAGATATCCCAAACTTTCTGCACTTCTCGAAAAATTTCCTCAAATGTTCTAAGTGCTCTTCATCTGTTTTTGAAAACACAGTGACATCATCAAGATAGATAATGATGAAGAAGCCCAATTCTTCCGAGAATGCTATGTCCATGGCTCTTTGAAAGGTTGCTCCAGCGTTCATTAGACCAAAAGGCATTTTCACATACATGAAAGTGCCCCAAGGTGTAGTAAAAGCTGTCTTTAATTGATCAGCAAGGTGAACTAAAACTTGATTGTACCCTGAATAGCCATCTAGCAAAGAAATTATTTTAGATCCTACCACCCTTTGTAAAATATGATCCATTTTTGGTAAAGGGTAGTTGTCTTTTAATGAAGCTTTGTTTAAGTCTCTAAAGTCTATACAAAGCCTGATTTCTCCAGTCTTTTTCCTAACAGACACTAGATTAGATACCCATTCAGAATACCTAACAGGGACAATAATACTAGCATCATGCATCTTCATGATTTCCTTCTTAACCAATGGCAACTGGACAGGGTTTATTCTACGCAGTTTCTGTTTGAATGGTTTTTGGTTTTCTTTAAGAGGGATTTTGTGTTGTATTATTTCAGTGTCATAGGCCTTAAGATCTTCGTAACTCCATGCAAAAACATCAGAAAATTATTTGAACAGCTCTATGTATCTGAGTTTAACGTGAGCTGGCAAAGTTTTGGACAGTTTGATCATTTTTGGTTTTTCCTCACTGCCTATATTGCATTCCTCCACTTCAATTTCTACAGGTTCCAGTTTAGGTTTATTGGCCACATCATTAAAATCAAACAATTCTTCTAGAGGGGTCAAACCCTTGGGCAAACTATCATTATTAGAATGCAGAGTTTTCAACTCCTCTGTTTCAGATTCTGCACTTAATTCTGTTTGGTTTCTAAGTTTGCTAGTCTGAAGGTTAATATCTACAAGCTCAGGAGAAGGTTCTTCTTCACCAATAAAATTTTCTTCATTGCAGTCTGTATCATAGTCTGAATCTGAGCTATGGAGTTCAAACTCATTTCTGAATTGCATGAAGTCTTCTATTTGTTTATCTCCATCAAACACCTGCCAATATTTCTTGTTATCCGGGACAGCTGGTCTGAATTTTATCTGAGATGTGTCATCATATAGCATTGGGCAGGTTCTAGCAGCATAGGCCAAATTGTGGGCCATAAGATTTCTTTTCCTCGGGACAAAACTTAAGTTGGATTCCTCAAATGTTTTTAAAAGATCCATGACATCATTCCTATAGGCCCTAAGTCTGGGATGATTTGCATTATACTCCCCTTTGACTTGCCTAATGATTAACTCAGAATCCCCATATACATTGATTCTCTTGGCACCTAGCTTTTTCAAGAGATGCAAGCCTAAGAGAAGGGATTCATATTCTGCTATGTTGTTGGAACACTGAAAGTTTAATTTACATGAAATACATTCTGTGTGCTTGCTTTCAGTGTTAGTAATCCAGACACCTACACCAGCATTTGTTCTAGTGCATGACCCATCAAAATGCATAGTCCAGAGAGGATCATTTTCAGTTTTATCAGTTTGGTGCATGTCCTTTGTATGATTTGACTCCTTAGGTTTTTCATCGGGTTGAGGATTGTTCTCTTGACTGTCAAGATTTAAGTTTAATGGATTAATGATTTGTAGTTCAGGACCTGTGCTTGGTTTGCTAAGGTTTTCGAGTACAGCAAACTGCTTGGACATTTCAATGTTGTATTCCTCTTCCTTCGTTTCATCCATTGATCCTGTTAAAGTGATTTTTTCTGTGAGGGTTTCATCATTAAACATGATGAAAGAATCGAGGCATATACTCATGGAATACAGAGGGGAGTTTTGAGGTTTGCCTTGACTTGTAACTGTGTATTGCATATGAGACTCCCTGTAAAGTCTTCTAGTCTGATTGAAAACAGGGATAGTCGCATAGGTCATGTCCATCTGCATAGTCCCCTGTAACTTAGCCCCCCAAGATCTTGATAAAAGAATTCCATACTTTGGGGGTACATCAGCCACAACAACATCCATAACTAAGCATTTGGCTGGAATCTGGGCTAAGTTAACACAAAGGTCTTTGATCAATCCTAAACACTTGACTCTGCTCGAATCAAAGGAGTAAATATTTTTATAAGGTCTGGTGATTTCAAGACCCAGGCTCTCCATTACAGCTTTTGGCATTAAATTATGAGAAGCGCCTGAGTCATGCATAGCGTTGTGTAGAATTTTGTCATGAACATTCAAACTTACATAAAAGGGAGGGACAAGTCCCTCTTGAAACTTACCTTCAATCTTTGGACCAAAAATAAGCTCTGGCTGGTCGTCATTAAGATTGAGTGTATCCTCATTTTCTTCTATGTTCAAAGCCTTCAAAATTTTGGACCTATATACATGTTGGGCAGCTAACTCAGTCAAAGGAACAGAAATTTTGATCTTTGAGATTTCCTGTTCCAGACTGAAAGGAATTTGATTATATAAGGTGCTGGTTTTAGCCTTGTTTACTGCCACTTTATCAGCAACAACAACTTGCTGATTTTCTTTATTTACATTTGATACAGTTGTTCTAACAGGATTACTAGCCGAGGTGTTAGTACTGCTAATGTCTGCACTCTATTTTTCAATATTTTGAGTGTCTTTCTCTTTACCACTACCAGAATTATCAGCCACTGTTTTGTCTTTTTATTTGACTGTCTTAGGCTTGGTTGTAGTACTTTTTTGAGAAGATTGGTCAGAGGTTTGGTTGTTGGGGGTTTGTTGACTCGATCTACTTCTGAGTTCATATTATTTTGAAGGTTCTGTCATGGCATTCTCCATGTCTTGACAACAATTTTCATTATCATCCCTTTTGTCATCATAAGGTGTGTAAATACCCCCTTTTCTATCATAATTAACCTCGAAGTCATCATCATCTACCCCAAATAGGTTCATATCATTATCCTCTGTTATTTCATCTGTTTCCTCAACCTCACTTACATAGTTTTGATGAAAGGGAGGAGTGATATGCTGATCATCTTCCCTAGGTCTATTTGGAGGTTGGTTCCTTCTAACATTCTGATTCTGGTTTTGGTTTGTATTTTGAGGAGCGTTTTGATTTAGAATTGCTTGCGCTCTCTCTAGAATGCTCATTTTCTTCATCATTTCTTCCATCATTCTTTCCATTTTTGAGCTTGAGGTAGTAGGGGTGGATTCCTCTCTAAAAGATACTCTCTTTTCAGCTTTCATCCTTGCTCTCTTCTCCATAAGGTTAACTTCCACAGAAAGAGCACCTCTTTGCATATCTTCAAGGGTTGCAAAAACTCTTTCTCTGAGTGAATATGTCATGTCAGGATCAAACCCTTCAGGAAACTTATTCAAAGCAAAGCCCTGAGGAGGTTTCAGTTCAGGAGAAAGTGCATTATACACACTGTTAAATCTGGTACAATAAGCTTGTACACTTTCCCCAGGGTTCCTATGGAGATTGTTATAGTCGGCAAGGACTTGGAGAGGATTCTTACTTACTTCCCATTTGTTTAAGAATGTTTGATGGAAGCCTTGGAGATCATTAATACTGTGGGGGGCTAAACCTTTAAACCATTTTCTTGCTTCTCCCCCCAAACTTTGAGCAAATAGTCTAAGCTTGACAGAATCATCATCAATTTCATTTTTGTCAAAGTAGTCATTCATCTTGTCCACATGTTGAGATGCTGTTATAGTATTGCTAGCATCATACAATGGAATTTTGGACTGATAGTCCTGTGGAAGATTGACTAATGGTACAGGAAGGACTAAGGGAGCATACCATGCTGCCATGATATGTGGTGGGGGTGGGTTGACAAGAGGAGGTGTGGGCTGAAGTGGAGTGGTTTGAACAATGGGTGAAGGATGAACAGAGGTGGATGGAACAACGGTAGATTGCTGAGCTGATCTTGGATGAGAGACACCTAGATTATGAAGAAAATGTAAATCAGGAGGTGTTGATTCTCTATTCCCAAGGTGTTCACTTGTTTCCGGAGATGAATGTGAAGAATCAGAATCTAACTGATCTAAATCATCAAGGGACCTAGTTCTAAATGGATTTAATAGGTCAGCTTGTGATTGTTGCAGAGCTGAAATATTTTCAGGGACTGAATTAGCTCTTAGGGATGATCTGAAAACAGTTGAAGATTCTATCTTAGGAGACTTCCTAAGGATTCTTTCTGGGTTATCAACTATCTCAGGTGGATCAGGGTCAGGATGGGCTCTAGTGTGAATATTTCTAGGAGCCACTATGCTATGTTTTTAGACCCAAATAAACAAGAAAAACTCAACCAGGTATGACAGTCTTTGAAAGGTCAACTGATATGTTTTCACAATTTTAATCCTACAACCCTCTAACTGAATTTGAAAGATATTATGATGATGAGGGTTCTTCCCAGTGGAGTCTTAAGGTCTTTTCAGGATTATGGAGTCGCCAGGTGGAAAGTTTATAGTGTTTTCAAAGAGATGCACTGTCCACCACAATGCTTGTGAAACATCCCTTTTCAAGGATATCCCAAAACACAACAAACTCTAACCAGAGATTGACTGGGAGGGCATTTACCAGATATGTCACCTCTAAAAGAGGATGAGATCCGGAGGCTACCTGGCCCTTTCCAGACTCTGTCTAAGAGTATGAAGTAAAACACATCCAATGGTAAGTGAAATGTAAGAGCAAGTGTTTTACTACCAATCTGAAATTCTTTTTGGTATTTTCTGAATTGTTTTTATTTGTGGTTTGCAAGAATTTCCTAACTTTGCTTCAAAACTTAGCTACGGTTATGAGACAAAGACAGTCTACTCTTATGGCTAAGCCAGCTGATTTTTCAAGGTTAGATAAAAGCTTATAAGAATCCTAGGGTTCACCTAGTTTGTCACTGATTCAAACAATTTTCATCATGATTACCATTTCTGTGGTAGTGCTTGAAAAGGCTGCTTTTTACTCACAAAGTTTTCTTGAATCAAGGGTTTTCTGAGGTCTCTAAGGTCTTATACAAACACTCATTCCCCAGTGGAATTGCCAGAAATGTTAGGTCTCTGTAATAAGCAAGATTGGAAAAATTCTGATCACAGAGTTAACATCATTTCAACCAACTTTGGGATTCTAGGATCTAGCCCTCCTGAATCCGGAGAGGGATCTCTCCAATATGTACAAAGATGGATTTGTCTTTGAAGTTTGGGGTAATAATATTAGGCTAGTTATGAAGTCCAAGGGTTTGTTTGGTTTTTTGGATGGTTGAACATAGTTGTTGTCTGAGGCGGAAAGATCTATATGCAAATAGGTTCAAAAGTGAGAAGTTGAAAGTAACTAGAATAAGCTTTAGTTAAGATGAAAGATGATGGCAAGCTTTCAGTCCATTGGGCTATGGAGTCATAAGGGGATTTAATTGAAACAATAAGGTTCAAGGGTGGTCAATGGGGCAAGTCATCTATGCCTCAGGATCTCTTTAAGGTTTGATTTATGGAATGGAGTGATACATTAAGAAGGGGAAAATAAACAGATGCAGAACAAAGAGCAGCCTAGGATCTGGTAAGTACTTTGAAACTATCCAGCCTTTGACCAGGCACTTAAGAAAGACATGAAAGAAAACTAATATCTGGTAAGTACTTTAAAACTAGCCAGCCTTTGATACACTTCCAATAGAAAACACATAAAAAACAAAGGGGAACTTGAAGGCAACCTTTGGAGTAGAAGCTAGCGGGCCGGGCTCACCACAAATCCTCTCCTAGCTCTTCTTTACTTGGTTGCTTTCAGGACAATCACAAAGATAACACAGAATGGCCTAAGATCTGATAAGTACTTTGAAACTAGTCAGCTTTTAACACATCCTAAGGGAAACAATCAAATAGTTGAGCAAATAAGAAAGGGACTCGGGGCTAACCTTAATTTCCTCAGTTCATCTTCACACAACATATATTGAAAGTAACATTTAAAAATAACATTCAGTCAAGGCAATAAGATGAGGGAACGCCAACATGCCTATGCCTAAACTGAATTAATCATTTCCAAATAACACAGATAGAAGAAAACATCTAAATAAAGATTTCTCAGCCAGAGAAGGTTACTGGTATACAATAGGTCCTAACTCTGTTTAAGCTGTTCTTTACAGCAGGAAATGAAACAAAATGGAAACAGAAATAAAACACAAGTTACAGTGAGAATAACATCACCATCAACATAGACCAGGATCCCATAAACCAGCTTGTATTGATGCTTCAAACCAGTTACAATATTCATATCCAGTGTTTTAATCCATCTCTCTTCATAACCTAACCTATTTGTTACAAGCAGAGCTCCAAGAGCTAGTGAAATCCTATCTACAATCAAGAGTCTTCAGCTCAGTTACAATTACAATGCTTCAGCAATTACATTAACAACCAACCCCTCACTCATCTTCTACTGAAGTATTTATAGAAGGATGAAAAGGTGAGATCTGATTAAAGATCTCAAATACAATTAATACAGAGTTAATGTTTTCTTGGCCTTTGGGAGGCTCAAGGAAGAAAATGTATAGTTGTTTCACTGTATTAATTGTTTTACACTTATGAATGAAGCTCGGAAGGAGCTTTTGTTGACCCTTGAGGCTCTGTGTGATCTTAGGGTTACTTTTCCGACATTCCTTCATTAAATTCCTGGCAGAAGTAACTCTTTGGCTGCGATGGGGCAAAATATCTGACTTTGATCAATAAATTCAGCTCTTGATTGAATACTTTGAGGCACAGGTGGCACTTTAGTTGCTTGGAGGAATGAATCTGTCTCTTTTGGTGACGGTGGAGAGTTTCCTGATGAAACACTTTAGGTTTTCCTTCAAATTGTGTTTTTAGATCGGGGATTAGGCATTTGATAACTGTCTTAGCCTTAATCCCCACAAATCTGTCCACTAATCTGCTGTTCTGGTTCATTCTTGGTCTTCAACATCTGATACTCTTTCTCTACATTGATCTTCATGGTTTTTCTGTCGTGCAGGGCTGCGCAGGGTATGTAAGGCATCAATGCCTGTGAAAACATCAATATAACGTGATTTTAAACCCTGTGGATGATTTCCTCGGAGGAATCGAACAAGGGAGGGTCGTCACCCTCAGTCGCCGAATCTTCTTTGGAAATGACAGAAAATACATTTAAACCTGCAAAAAACACGAAAAAACGTTATATAATCCTGCGTATAGGTCAATCTGCATCGGAGGGCGTACGGATGAAGCGAGCCGATGAGAGCCATTAAATCACGGTTGTGATCGACGGTCGAGGCGATTTGGAAAGTCAACGAGAGGAAAGGTGGAGTGACGATGGAATCAAGCATTTGAATGTGGACCGTTGATCTACAAAGATCGACGAGGCGGAGATTGATTCTCGACACCGGCGGGGCAGGCAAACGTGCAGCTTCGTTAAAGAGTGGGTGCTTTAAATGGATGAGAGCCGTCGGATGCAGTGTATCGGACGGTAATCGTTGATTCATTGGCGATCATGGCCGATGAATAACGCGCGGGGATTAACTTTATGCGAGTGGGCAGCGGTTTTAGAAAATGGTGCGAGGACATGCGGCACGCAGCGTATGGAATCAGCGGCCGACGGGAGAAAACATCCTTTGGCACGAGCGGTGCGGAAAAGGTTGCCGGTATTTAAAAACAGCGCGGGGAATGATGGGGTCCACTCAACAATTAGTGCTTGCCGCCGTCCCGGTTGTTCAGCGGTTCTGCCGGCGGAGATGAACTGCGGGGGGCCAACGTGTACGGACACGAGACTTTTGGAGCAACCCCCCATAGTGAATGGCAGCCGTTAGATTAAGTCTTCACCCATCCCGAGGATTCAACTACGGGGGCACCAAGGTTTGATCCTACGGATAGAGCAAAGCCCCCGCAGGGGAAACACTTCAGTCACGGCGTCGGGTCACATGGAGAGAAAAAGGCGTGGGGCTTAGCCTGAGGGGCTTAAGTCCAACGCATAGAAAAAGTGTGTTTTCTATGGTTTTTAATGGTTTTTTAAGGAGATAAAGGCTTTCGGTAAGGTCAAAATAGTGGGTTTTAACCTTATAAAAGGGGATTATATATGGTGTTTATAAAAGATAGTTTTAAGAATCTGTAACTTTTAAAGTGACTACTATAGTGATGATGAAAATTCATGTTTATGTTTCTTTAAATAAAATAAATTTTTTTATTTTACAAATGATATTTTATATCTATAAAAAAATTATATATATAGTTTGAATTAAAAATAAATATGGAAATATTTTTATTTTTTTATTTTTATTTGATTTAAAAAAAATTATTTGATTTATATAATTATATAGATAAAATATTAATATTATGAGTTAATATGTTATTAAATAATATTACTAATAATAATGTGAAATTTTTTAAATATTAAAATTATAAAAAAAAATTACATTTTTATTTTTGTATTATAAAATATTATAAAAAATATTTTTCCTTTCAAGAAGTTTTTAATTTTTTATTAAATATAATTTAATTTAGAATTAATTGTGGGTTTATATGATATTATCTTTTTTCTTATTATTTATTTCTGAATTGTATGATAACTTTAATTTTAATTTAATTGCAAGAGCATTTGATAGTATTAATATTTTGAAAAGTGACTTCTTATTTAGCCAAAAATCAACATCTTTATGTAAGTGATCTAGTGATTGCTAGAAAGTTTTTGAATTTCATGTTAATTATTTATTGCTTGTATTTTAACTACCTAAACATAACTTTACTCTTAATTAATAGAAACCCATTCTTCCAAAAAAAATAAAAAAAATGAATGTGGTATATTACTTTTAATTTTAGTATTATCCATTAAGAAAAAAAAAATATCACTGAGTATATCTTTTACTAGAAATGTCACTACTAAGATTTATGCAAGATTTAATTGAAAACAAATATCACTCAGTATTCTTTTAGGTTTGGTAAGGTGGCATATATTAGCGTTTACGGTATAAGTGAAAAACGTACGACAAACTAGATGCAAATCGTAATAATATTGACCCATTGACAAACGCACTGTAAAGCCAACAAAATTTCTAATTAATCTATATAATATTTGCACGGTACATCATGTGTATCTTTTAAAAGATTGTGCATTCTAAATTTCGAACATTCTTGCCATTGTGCTAACTAGAAAAACCCAACCAATCTACATCCATGGTGGAGTTGGTGAATGTTGACATCAGCCAATAAAGGTCACTGGTAGTGGGTGGATTAAATCAACTTTACGAAGGTGTCAAAGTCGTCGGTACAGTCATCTGCATCCGCGTTTGCGGTCTTTTATTGCGTTTTCAGCAACCACCACGATTGTGGAGGCAACTTCAACTTTTCCGTTATTCGAATTGATAAAGGGATGACAATATTTGGAACAATCTACATACTAAATGCAATTAACATTTTTTTCTAAATAATTATATGTTATTTATGAAAATTGTTTTTAAAGTTTATATGATTTAAAGTGATTATAATGATAAGTCACAAAATTTGGTTTTATGAATGATGTTGAAAGTCCATCAAAGTTTGAATTTTTTTTTTTTTCTTATTTTTGTTTGAAGGAAGACCATAATTCTGTTAGGATGGTGTTTGAATTTGGGATATATTTTTTTTAAATATCTAAAATCGAGTGTTTGATCATTTTTTAAATAGCGAAATGAGATCAATACCTTAAAAAAACCAGAGCACTTAAAATTTTGAAACTTGATAATTGTCATATAAATTTCCAAAAAAATTTACCAAATTTCTTATACTATTTTTTTCTTAGACTAAATCATAGTCTACTTATTTAGGATTTTGAAAAAATAATATATATATATATATATATATATATATATATATATATATATATATAGTGTGGGGAATTAAAATGTTGTGTATTGAATTATAAAGAAAAATATATTTTATTTTTATTCTTTAATATTATGCAAATTACATATTCTTTTCTTTCTAAAGATTTTAAGTTTTATTAAATATAATTTAATTTAGGATTAATATTGTGTTTAGAAGATATTATCTTATTCTTATTATTTATTTATGAGTTGTATCATATTTTTATTTTTATTTAATTGTCCAAATACATTTAATGGTATTAATATTTTGAATATTGACTTCTTATTCAACCAAGAATCAACATCTTTATGCCAATAATTTAGTGATGATAGGAATCCTCTTGTGCTGCATACCAATTATTTTATACTTTTACTTTAACTACCTAAACATAATTTTACTTTCAATTGCTGGAAACCCATCCCCAAGCTGAAGATTGACTCTGATATATTAATTTTAATTTTAAAACCTTCAAAAAAATATAAGATTAGAAAACGATATAAGTGTATTGGTCATCTTTTTAATGTTATATTTCCAATAGGCTTGTGATGAAAGTAAACTCTAACATAGCCCTAGTAGTTAACTCTATCCAAGTGGCTTGTGATGAAAGTCAACTCTAACATACCCTTAACAGTTTACAGTTTACCCCATCTAAGTTATTACTCGATGTAAAAATAAAGTTAGTGACTTTGTCATTCATAACCTTTGTCCCGTTAAATTATTCACTCACATATAAAGTTGGACATAAATATTTAATGATTTTTAGTTGTTTCTCAAGATTAAGGAGATTCTTAAAAAATTATTATTTTGATCTTTAATAAGAAGTTGGGCGATTATTTCAATCAAATTAATGTTAGAGAAAATTACTTTTTCAAAACATGCCTCAAACTTGTCAATATAAATTCCAAAATTGATAGAGTATAGATAAATTTTTTATTTTTATTTCGTTTTATTTTGTAAATTAATTTTCTATTATAATGAGAAAGTAGTATTTTCCCCACAACCCTTCCTACCAGTGGCCTACCACTTGGGAAGCCATACCACTTGCAAAATATAAGGGAACCAGTCCAAAAATAATATATATGTCCAAACCAAATGTTCATCTATATATATATATATATATATATATATATATATATATATATATATATATATATATATATATATAGAAACCCAAGTATAGAAGGTTTGATGCGTATAAGAAGCTATAGATTAATTATAAGATAGACTAGACAAGCCAATATTCAAGGGCCTAACAAAACAAGAAAACTAAACAAATAGAGAAACCAAATTCATATTGAAACTAGGTAGAAGTGGAGACATCCACCTCAATGGGGTTGGTATTCCCCTAGCCGCAACCACTTGGACCTGGAGTATGAGCGACATGGGATTCAATTGGCTTGAGTCTCACTCTCATTTCCTTCTGTTGGAGAACTACCTTGTCTATTATCAAGAATATTTATTCCTTTTCATCATTCGTATCCATGATTACCCTACCCAGTAGCATCCTCATTCTCCAATATAATTCAATTGTCGAAAGGTATTGCCTCTACTTTCCAAAAGTATTCCCCCAGGTTAGGAACTATATCTATCATCAATTAATACTTATAAATATGATATACATCTACTCTCAATATCTACATACACTTCAAAATCATGCAATTCATGTTCATCCTTCATGGGAAACTTTTCCTTGAATATGCAAGTAGAAGTATATGCCCTTAAGAAAGCTTGAGATCCTCCAATCCCTCCTTGGATGCCACTATACCACTTTAATCATGCCCCCTTCCTAACCATTTATGCAAACTAATGGAGATAAATTGGACACACATATTGTAGTAGGGGCTGCAAGCTAGAGAGTTGAATAAATAACAAGGCATGGGAGAATCACGACCTCTCCCAGTTTCCGTCGAAAGAAAGAGAGAGCATGAATCGAAACAAATGTAGAGAAGGAAAAACCGAAAAAAAATACCTTCTGAATGATAGGTTTGAATCCATAAACATACAGAGAGATGAGAAAATGAATGTGAATGATGGGAGAGGAATCATTTTCACGATCCCATCAAGTTTCTCTATGCGGAAAATTTGTCATCCCAATATGGCCCATAAAATACCCATAACCACTCCCATGCTACTCCAGTAAAACACTATGAATGTATATTAATTAAGGCTAGTAGGGTGATACATATAACTTAATTATAGAGTGAGGTGATGGAACCCATAGTGTGCCTCGCCTCACTTTATTTGGGGGAGATAAATCATAATTTATAATGCATTAAAATACATATATAAGGGCATAGCTTGAGGTAGATTTCTTTAAGAATGATGCAAATTAATGTAATAGGTTGAGTAGCCTAGACTAGCTATATTATCAACCAATTTACTCCCTTTTTAGCATACATGAGAGGGGTGTAGAACTCAGATGGAGGGAATAATATTTGTAATTATGAAAAGAAAAAATTCCAACCTCCAACGACAAGATATTTTTTTTTGGATCAAATCCATTAATGATTCTTTTAAAAGAAGAGAATGTCTCATGATAATCCCCCTTCATTTAAATAATTTACAAAAGTTGTTTAATTTCACATATAAGAGACTTTTTTTTTCTATCACATAGAATTTGTCCTTGTAATTTTAGTTGATTCCAAAGAATTGTAAGTAAAGGAAGAGAATTCTTCCTTTCCCATATCTAAACACTGCTACAAAATGCTGTGTACTAAGATTTTGCACTAGAGGCCGCATTAAATTTAACTTGATGAACCTTTGGTTCAAATAATATCGAAAGTTTGGAGAAGAGATCAAGATAAGAGGAGCTAGAAGTGGTCAAAGAAAGAGGAGAATAATGGAGGTGTTCTAAATCAATGCATCTACTGGGGAAGCTTTCTTGTCTTCATTGGTCCAATATTGGAGGAAGGATGTTTCAAGAATGCCTTGTTTGATCTTACCATAAACTATTTTTGGAGTTGAAGCCTTATTCTAAAATATTATTCCATTGTATTCTTAAAATTTATTCCATAAAAAAAAACTTGATAGAAGGAACTATGCTCTATTTACTATAGGGTTATAAAATTCCATTTTCCACCATAGTTCAAGTATAAGTAAGAGTTTGGAATACTTCTTATTTTATTTCCTTAATAATAGTAATACATTATTCTATAGCTCATTAGAGAGTGGGAAATAATTAAATACATGCTTAGAATCTTTTGAATTATCCTAATAGAGTAAATAAATGGATGGCCCTTCAAATCCCTTACAATTATATCACTACAAGGAAAAGACCCTCTAGCGGAGGTTATAAAGGAGGTTTTAGTGTTATAAAATTGGCCAAAATTTTCAAAAAAACATTTTCTACAACATTCGTTTATGGTTACTAAGGTTTTGGCGGAGCTTTTAACGAAAATTCAACACAACTAAAAAAACTAGGTGGTCGGAGGTTATTACGAATGTTTTTTTCATCGGTGCACTACTAACGTTTCAACGCATCGATGTGTGTCATCTAGATGGTGGCCCTGGGGTGGTCTAAGGTTCCTACATCGGGCTGTCAAGGTATAAAACCACACTAGGCGCACTGTTGGTGATACAACGCATGGGGCCGTACCAATTGGTCTTGGGATTTGTGCGGTGCCCATAGGTCATCTCAACACACCGGTACGTAGACTTATAGAAACGCACTGGTGCGCTGTATTAGACAAGCACCGATATTTATAATTGGTATTGGTATTTGTGCGGTGCCCATACGTTGTACAAAGGCACCGGTGCGTAGTCTCACATAAAAGCACCGATGTGCAGTATCGCACAAATGCACCAAGATTTTTAATTGGTTTTGGTATTTTTGCGGTGCCCATAGGTCATAGAAACGCACTGGTGCGGTGAAACATACAAATTCACAGGTGTACAGTAACTGACACACACAATGGAAAATTTTAGGGGCTAATATTCACAAGTGGGCTAGTTTTTCATCATTTAAAAAAAAAAAGATTCGCCAATTTTCATTTTTTCTAAATGTTATTCGCCCAAATTTTATAATATATTTTTTTTTTACGTTAAAAATCACCAAAAATTTATAGAGACTAGATATAAGATCATTATAAATTTGAATATTTTTTCAAATATGTCACCGAACATTTTATAGTTTGCATATTGATAACCATTAAGATTCGCCAAAGTTTCTAAATTTCAAGATACACTTCCATTCTTAAAATTTTCCCCGACACACACCGATGTTCATTTTGTATTTTTTAGAAACATCGACCTGTGACAGTGCAATTATTGTGACTTTTCTAAATTCATTATTCATCAAAAATCGACAAATCTTATAACAATATTCATATTAATTAAATTTTTATTAATGCATTTGAATGTGATGTGTTAGCCACCAATAAAATTTGTCATATCAAATGGTGGCTAAAACATTTTTTTGAGCCTTCAAGAAACACTTTTATTGCTAAAAATATTATCTCTTGAAGACTCATGAAGACATCATGACTTTTGTCCAAATCTTCACTGTTGTTTCCATCTTAAAAACTCTGAACTTCTGCTGATTTCATTGAGGAAATACTGCTGCAAAGGCCATTTTTCCCCTCCTTCCACTTCCAAAACTAACCTTCTTTTTTACCCCTTTCATTCCCATAAAATTCCTCTATTTTCTCATTGTTTCATTTCATCTTTCATAAAAATCCTTTTCACTGAGTTTAAAACTCCTTTTTAGACTCTGGCGAAACCATCAAATCTCTTGAAAACTTGAAAAAATTCATTAAAAATGCCTTTTTGAATTTTAGACATAAGCCCCCTTGGGCTAAGTCCTAACCACTCCCCCACCGTATGGCCATGGTGCTAAGACCAAATGCTAAGTCATTTTCAGTGCTTATCGCATCGCACAAATCCAAGTGCACAAGTCTTTGTGCCATGCCGAAAGTTCCGATGCGATTAAGCCCTGTGCTTATATCCTCCGATCACATTATTATCTCATAAACCCTTTTGGCCCTCACCCGGCGCTTAAAACGTTGAAATAATCCATCTCTGATGTGTTTTTCCCTTTGAAAAATAAAAAACCCACTTACCTAAGGTTTTGGTCTAACCCACCAGAGCCATGTGTTATTATTAAAGTGGGTATATTGAAAAGTCCCGAAGCGTAATCGCATCGGATAAATTTACAATGGGTAGATTGAAAGACCTGCATCGAAACTTCCGATGCGATTAAGTCCCTTTGTTAAAACCCCACCCCCTCCGCTTTCTACTCCATATAACTTTCACTCGGGACCAAATGTTAAAGATCCCAAGGCGCAAATCGCATCGCAAAATTCCAATGGTTAGATTGAATAGCTCGAAGGCCCGACCTTCCGATTTTGTTTGGCCCTTTACTATATGCGCCCCGGGCATATTGCATTTGATATAGACCATGGCCCCGCAAATGGGCGCCAAGCCATATATATATATATATATATATATATATATATATATATATATATATATATATCCCACCCATACCATAAACCTTTGTTTTATTTAAATTTTTTGGGTTTTCATACATTATAAATGGTTTTTTCCAATTCACTTTTGAAAGCAATCTCCGCCATTGATCTCGAGCTGATAAAACATTCCGCGCTACATCGCATCATAAATAATTAAAGGCACATTTCGCGGATGTTGTTTCTCCCCTCCGATTGACGATTCCCCGATTAGTTATCAGCCGCTGATCTCCTCCTCCCTTTCCTTTGATCCAACAGCCCTCGTTTGCTCCAATCACAAGTCTTTCCTCCGCTTTTTGAACCCCTCTGATTTAACTCCCACCGTCGATCTGATCTGCAGATCGACGGTCTACATTTAATCGCATCAGATCTTTTCATCGAGAGCATTTTTTAACATTTGTTTTTCCCCCACCGATTGTGATCCTCCGATTAGATCTGGACCGTCCACATGTCCAGATCGGACGGTCCCATTTCTTCCCCTCATGGTTTCATCGCCCTCCGCCTTTCACCAAGGGGCTTTTAAAAAGTAATCTTCGCCATTGATCTTGTAGGCCGATCTTATCCGACGGACCACGATCATCCGAAGCCCCAAACTTCATTTTTAACCCTTTTTCCTGCAAAGCAAAGGTTTTAAAAGCTTTTTCACTGCATTTTCTCACATTTCACTATGAAGCGGCCTTTCCACTTTATGTTTCCTCGACTGATCACCGTCGTTGATCACTGCATGATCAACGGGTCCGACTTATTCTTCCCTCTGCTCTCCTTTAACCTTCGTAAACAGATCCCAACCGTTGGATGTTTCCATCCAACAACCACGCTCCTCCCCACACCCTCTGAAGCAGTAAAACCCAAATAATGCAGGATTTCATAATTAGTTTTGTATTTTGCAGATGTTTAATGGTTTAATCATTGTTTTAGAGAAAGGTCGAAGGCTGGGAATGACGGTTCCCATGCTATTGATTCATAAAAGGAAAACCATTCGCAAGGTTCAAGATCCACATCTCGTCGATGCCTCATGGGCAAGGATGCCTTGTGAGCTCTGCGCAGCACTGCACATCAACAAGACACAGTGAATGAAATCACAATCAAAGAGTACCAGTGTCGAAGACAAAACATACCAGAACAAAAGATTGAAGACAGATTGTGGGGATTACAGCTAAGATTGATTATCAAAGGCCTAATCCTCCAAACTAAAACACAATTAAAATAAAATCATAAGTTTTTATCACATAGAAAGGCCTCCACTGCCACATCAGAGGCCAATTGATTCCTCCTAGCTACCACAAAGCCACCCCCGCCTTAAAGCATACAAACATAGGCCGAAGTTATTGATCAAAATCAGATATTTCCCTCAACACAACCAAATAGTTAATTCTGCTAAGGAACTTAATGCAAAATATCAGCAAAGTTACTACAATATGACACAGAGCCTCAAAAGTCAACAAAGGCTCCCGCCGAGCTTAATTCATAAATGTAAATCAATTAATACAGACCGAACATCTGTAAACTTCTTCATTGAGCCCCTCAAAGGCCGAGGAGTACTAATTCTGTATTAATTGACTCAAGAGATCTTTTATTAGAGCCCACCTCCTCATTCTTCTATAAATACTTCTGTAGAAGATGAGAAATTGTTGGTTGCAGAAATTTGAAATATACTTTAGTTTGAAACTCCTACTTGTAAATAGTGTTCACTGGCTCTTGAAGCTCTTCTTGTGATAGATAAAGTTAGTCTGGGAAGTGTAGGTGATTGCTAAACTAAAGCATTGGACTTAAAGCTATAACTGGTTTGGAGCATCAATACAAGCTTATTTATGGGATCCTGGTCTACGTCAACGGTGATGTCATTTCTTATTGTAAAACGTTATTTTATCTCTGTTTTCACTTTGTTCACCTTCTCTTATAAAGAACAACAATTATAGAGTTAGGATTTAATGTATATTAGTACCCTTCTCTGACTGAAAATCTTTATCTATATGTTTTCCTCCGAATTGTGTTATCTAAGAATGATTTAATTCAATTTAAGCAGTGGGAATGTTGGCGTTCCCTCATCCTCTTGTTTTAGCTAATTACTATTCTTATAAGTTATTTTCATTTCATGTTAAGTAGAGATGAACTAAAGAAGATATGGTGTTCCCTGGTCCTAGTTTTATCCCAAAATACTGTCTGAAAGTTTCCCTTGGAATGTGTTAAAAGTTGGCTAGTTTCAAAGTACTTACCAAATTTTAGACCATTCTTTGTTATCTTTGTGTTTGTCTTGAAAGTTTACCAAGTAAAGCAGAGCTAGGAGAGGATTTGTGGTGAGCCCGGCCCGCTAGTTTCTTCTCCAACAGTTTCCTTCAAGTTTCCCTTTGTTTTTATATGTTTTCTATTGAAAGTGTATCAAAGGCTGGCTAGTTTCGAAGTAATTACCAGATCCTAGTTTAATTTCATGTCTTTCTTAAGTGTATGTCAAAAGCTGGCTAGTTTCAAAGTACTTACCAGATCTTGGGCTGCTCTTTGTTCTTCATTTGTTTATTTTCACCTTCTTGTTGTATCATTTCATTCCATAAATAAAATTTTAAAGAGATCCTTAGACATAGATGACTTTCCCCATGGACCACTCTTGCCCCTTGTTGCTTCAATTAAACCCTATTATGACTCCATAGCCCAATGGACTAAAACCTGCAATTATCTATCTTTTTGGCCTAACCTTACTCTGATTTCTTGCAACTTCTCACCTTTGAAACTTTTTCCATTTGAGACTTTCCCTCAAACAATAATCATGCTCAACCATCCAAAAACAAAAGAAAACCCTCGGCCTTCATAAATAGCCTAATATCATTAACCAAAACTTCAAAAAAAAATCCATCTGTGCACTTATTGGAGAGATCCCTCTCCGGATTCAGGAGGGCTAGATCCTAGGATCCCAAAGTGGTTGAAATGATTTTCTCCCTGCAGTCGGACTTTTTCCAATCTTGCTGATTACAGGGTGCTAACATTTCTGGCGACTTCGCCGGGGACCTTTTTGAGTGTTTTTTCGGCCTAGGTACCTTTAAAACCTCAGGAAACCCTTCATTCAATAAAATTTTGCAGTGAGTAAAAAGCAGCCTTTTCAAGCACTACCAAGTAATGGCAATCATGATGAAACTTGTTTGAACCAGTGACAAACTAGGCAGACCCTAGGATTCTCATAAGAGTTTATCTAACCTTGAAAGATAAGCTGGCTTAGCCATAAGAGTAGACTGTCTTTATCTCATAATCGTAGTTAAGTTTTGAAACAGATTTAGAACACTCTTAAAAACCAAAAGGACTGAAAATTAACTTAGAAAACCCAAAAATATTTTAGATTGGTATTCAATAAACATGGTAGTGGACCATAAAACCTTTTACCTCTGAAAAGAGCTAAAAAATTCCACTTGGCGACTCCACAATCCTTAAAAAACCTTAACACTCCACTGGGAAGAACCTTTGTCATTGTAACATTGTTTAAAACTCAGTTAGAGGACTGTAGGATTTGAATTTGTGAAACAGATTAGTTGACCTCTTAAAGTCTGTCATATCTGGTTGAACTTTTCTTGTTTGGTTGGGTCTAAAAACACAAAATAGTGGCTCCTAGAAAGATTCATACTAGAGCCTATCCTGACCCAAATCCACCTGAGATAGTTGATAACCCAGAAAGTATCCTTAGGAAGTCTCCTAATATAAAATTTTCAACTGTTTTCAGATCACCCTTGAGAGCTAATTCAGTTCCTGAAAATATTTTAGCTCTACAACAATCACAATCTGACTTAGTAAATCCATTTAGAACTAGATCATTCGATGATATAATTCAGCTAGACTCTCAGTCTTCACTTTCATCCCCGGAAACAAGTGAACATCTTGGTAGTAGAGAAACAACACCTCCTGATTTACATTTCCTTCCCAATTTAGGTGTCTCTCATCCGAGATCAACTTAGCAATCTACTACTGTTCCATCCACATCTTCTCATCCTACATTCACTATTTAAACCACCCCACTTCAACCCACTTTACCTTTTGTTAATCCACCTCTTGTAGATCCACCTCCACCCCATATCATGGCAGCATAGTATGCTCCCTTAGTCCTTCCTATACCATTAGTCAATCTTCCATAGGACTACCAGTCTAAAATTCCATTATATCATGCTAGCAATGCTACAACTACATCACAACATGTGGATAAAATGAATGACTACTTTGACAGAAATGAAATTGATGATGATTCTATCAAACTTAGAATATTTTCTCAGAGCTTAGGGGGAGAAGTAAGAAAATGGTTTAAAGGCTTAACCCCCCACAACATAAATGATCTCCAAGCCTTCCATCAAAAGTTCCTAGACAAATGGGAAGTAAAGAAGAATCATCTCCAAATCCTCTCTGATTACAAGAACCTCCACAGAAACACAGGGGAAAGTGTACAAGCTTATTGTAATAGATTTAACAGTATATATAATGCACTTCCCCCAGATCTAAAACCTCCACAAGGCACAGCATTGAACAAATTTCTCGAAGGGTTAGACCCGAAGATGGCCTATCAACTGAGAGAGAGAGACCCTGCAACTCTTGAAGATATGAAAAAAGGGGCTCTTGCTGTGGAAGTTAACTTGATGGAGAAAAGAGCAAGAATGAAAAATGAGAAGAGAGTGTCCTTCAGAGAGGAATCTACACCTTCTACTTCCAGCTCAAATATGGAAAGAATGATGGAGGAGATGATGAAGAGAATGAGAATCTTTGAGAGAACACAAGCAAATCAAAACCAAACTACTCCTCAAAATAGAAACCCGAACCAGAATCAGAATTTTAGAAGAAATCAACCTCCAAACAGACCTAGGGAAGATGATCAACACATCACTCCTCCCTTTCACCAAAATTATGTGAGTGAGGTTGAGGAAACAGATGAGCAAGTAGAGGATGCTGATATCAATATGCTGGGAGTAGATGATGATGAATTTGAGGTTCACTATGATAGAAAACAAGGTGTGTACACACCTTATGATGACAACAGAAATGATGATGAAAATTATTATCAAGACATGGAGAATGTCATCATAGAGTCTCAAAGAGAATATGACCTTATAAGTAAAACCAGTCAACAAAATCCCAACACCAAAACCTCTGACAAAGCTTCACAAAGCAGCACTGTAAACAAGCTGAAAGTTGTCAAACAGAAAGACAAGACAGTGGCTGTAAATTCTGATAAAGGTAAAGAGAAAGGCAATCAAAACAGTGTAAAATAGAGTGCAAACCTTAGCAGTACTAACATTTCAACTAGTACTCCTGTTAAAACAATTTTGTCAAATGTAAATAAAACGAATCAGCAAACAGATTTTGCTGACAGGGTAGTTGTTAATAAGGATGAAACAAGTTCTTCAAAGAATCAAATGCATTTCAGTTTAGAGTAGGAAATTTCAAGAATTAAAATCTTTGTTCCCTTAACTGAGTTAGCCGCCCAAAATGTATATAGAACCCAAATTTTGAAGGCTTTAAACATAGAGGATAATATTGTCACAGTCAATCTTAATGATGACCAGCCAGAACTTATTTTTGGTCCAAAGATTGAAGGTAGATATCAAGAGGGACATGTCGCTCCCTTTTATGTAAGTTTAAACGTTCACGACAAGATCTTGCACGACGCTATGCACGACTCAGGGGCTTCTAATAATTTAATGCCAAAAGCTGTGATGGAGAGCCTGGGTCTAGAAATCACCAGACCTTATAAAGATCTTTACTCCATTGATTCAAGTAGAGTAAAATGTTTAGGATTGATTAAAGACCTCTGCGTTAACTTAGCCCAGATTCCAGCCAAGTGTTTAGTTATGGATATAGTTGTGGCTGATGTGCCCCCAAAGTATGGAATGTTGTTATCAAGATCTTGGGGAGCTAAGTTACAAGGGACTATGCAGATGGATATGAACGACGCAACCATCCCTGTTTTCAGTCAGACAAGAAAACTTTACAGGGAGTCCCATATGCAGTACATGGTGACTAGTCAAGACAGGCCTCAAAACTCTCCTTTCTATTCTGTAAATACAAGCCTCGATTCTTTTATCCTGTTTAATGATGTGTCTTTCACTAAACAGGTCACTTTAACAGAACTGATGGCCGATAGAGAGGAATAAGAAAACAATGTAGAAGTGTCAAAACAGTTTGCTACATTTGAAAACATTAGCAAACCCAACATAGGTCTTGAGCTACAAGTCATGCGCCCTTTGCTTTTGGAACTTGATAGTCAAGAAAACAACCCTCAACACAGTGAAAAACCTGAGGTGTTGAAACGAATTCAACTAAGTACTGATATTCAAAATTCACCCAAGAGCACTTTAGTTGAAGAGGACAGCCACCAAATAGATGAAACTGAAAATAGTCCTCTGTGGAGTATGTATTTTGACGGATCATGCACTAGAACCAACGCTGGTGCAGGTGTCTGGATTTGCAACACTGAAAATAACCACAGAAAGCAATTCCTGTAAATTAAACTTTCAGTGTTCTAGTAACATAGCAGAATATGAATCCCTGCTTTTAGGATTACATCTATTGAAAAAATTAGGAGCCAAATGAATTAAAGTTCATGGGGACTTAGAACTAATCATTAGTCAAGTCAACGGGGATTACAACGCTAATCATCCCAGAATTAGGGACTACTGAAACGATGTGGTGGACCTTTTAAAAACTTTCGAGGAGTCCCAATTGATTTTTGTCCCAAGAAAAAGAAATAAAGTGGCCCACAACTTAGCCTATGCAGCTAGAACATGCTTAAAGCCATATGAAACCACAGACTACACAACTCAGATAAAATTCAGACCAGCCATTCCTAATAACGAAAAATATTGGCAAGTGTTCGACAGGGACAAACAAATAGAAGACTTCATGCAATTCAAAAATGAATTCGAACTACACAGTTCGGATTTAGATTATGTAACAGATTGCAACATTGAAGAAAATTTTCTTGGTGAAGAAGAGTCGTCTGCCGATCTTGTTGATTTAAATCTTCTGACGAGAAAACTTCAAAACAAAACAGAATTGAATGCAGAGTTAGAAACAAAGGAGTTAGACACTCTGCAGTCTAATGATGAAAGTTTTCCAAAGGGTCTGGCACCTTTGGAAGGGTTTTTTGATTTTAACGATGTGGCTAAGAAGCCAAAACTGGAACCTATAGAGACTGAAGTGGAAGAGTGCAATATAGGCAGTCAAATTAAACTGAAAATGATCAAACTTTCTAAGACTTTACCAGCTCACATTAGACTCAAATACATAGAGTTGTTTAAATAGTTTTCTGATGTTTTTGCATGGAGTTACGAAGATCTTAATTCCTATGACACTCAAATAATATAGCACAAAATCCCTCTCAAAGAAAACGAAAAACCGTTCAAACAGAAACTGCGAAGAATAAACCCTGTACAGCTGCCTTTGGTTGAGAAGGAAATTAAAAATATGTATGAAGCTGGTATTATTGTCCCTATTAGATATTCTGAGTGGGTGTTTAATATGGTGTCAGTCAGGAAGAAAACAGGTGAGATTAGGCTTTGTATAGACTTTAGAGATTTGAACAAAGCGTCACTCAAGGACAACTACCCTTTGCCCAAGATGGACCATATATTACAAAGGGTAGTTGGTTCAAAAAGAATTTCTTTGCTAGATGGCTATTCAGGGTACAATCAGGTTTTAGTCCACCTTGATGATCAATTAAAGACGGATTTTACTACACCATGGGCCACTTTCATGTATGTGAAAATTCCCTTTGGTCTAATAAATGCTGGAGAAACTTTTCAGAGAGCCATGGACATAGCATTCTCAGAAGAACTGGGCTACTTCATCATTATATACCTTGATGATGTCGCTGTGTTTTCAAAAATAGATGAAGAGCACTTATAACATTTAAGAAAAGTTTTCGAAAAATGGAGGAAGTTTGGAATATCTTTAAACCCTAAGAAGACACTATTTGGGCTTCAAGAATGTAAACTCCTTGGGCACATTATTTCAGAAGAGGGTATAAAGATAGATCCAAAGAGGATTGAGGCCATATTGCAAATCTCTTATCCTCGAAACATCAAGGAGTTGCAATCTTTCACTGGAAAGATTAACTTTTTGAGAAGGTTCATACCCAAATTGGCTCAGCTCCTTAGGAATATAAAAAAAAATGCTGAAGAAGGAGAAAGGGGTAAAATGGACCTTGGAAGCAAAGAATTCCTTTGAGCTAGTGAAAAAAGCGTTAACCAAAACACCGGTCCTAATAAGTCCTGATTTTTCCAAAGATTTTTATATTTTGTCCTTCGCATCAGAACATACAATAGCTACTGTCCTTTTACAGAAAAATCCACAAGGACAAGAGCAGTCCATTGCATTATTTAGCAAGGCATTGAGGGATGCTCCTTTGAAGTATAACATTATGGAAAAGCAAGATTTTTCTTTGGTTAAGGCTTTAAAAAATTTCAGAGTATACATCCTTCACTCACACATCATTGCTTTTGTCCCCAATTCAGTTGTTAAAGGCATTATAACACAGGACCCAGATGGTAAGAGAGGTAAGTGGAGTGCGATTATTCTTGAATATGATTTAGAAATAAAACCCACTAAACTCATCAAAGACCAAGGTCTAGCTAGGTTAATGGCTGAATGAAATTTTGAAGTTTTGGATATTAATATGATTAACGCTTTAGATGGCCAAGAAGAATTCTCAACTCCCATTGTTGAAGACCAGTTTATGAATTCTCCTTGGTATGGTGATATTATTTATGTTTTTCTTAATTTAAATACACCTCGTCGTTTGACAAAAACAAAGGTAAGGTTTTTGAAATTGAAAGCTGTAAACTATTGCATTATAGATAGATGTCTTTATTGGAAAAATGCAAGTGGTATATTGCTTAAATGTTTGCCTAAGTATGATGTAGAGAAGGTTAAGCAGGAGTTCCACGAAGGGGAGTGTGGAGGCCATTTATACTAGAAAACAACAGCTAACAAAATCTTAAGGGCTAGTTACTATTGGCCTACTCTTTTTCTTGATATACACAAGATGATAATTGCCTGTCATAAATGTCAAGATTTTGAAGGAAAAATGAAGTTGCTACCCTTACCTCTGCATCCAATCACTGTTGAAGCTCCTTTTCAACAGTGGGGACTTGATTTCATAGGTGAAATCCATCCACCTTCATCTGCTCAGCATAGATGGATTGTCACTGCCACAGACTACTTCACTAAATGGATAGAATCCTTCCCTTATAGGCAAGCCAATGAGTCTGTTATTATAAAATTTATAGAGACTTATATTCTCTCTAGATTTAGCTGTCCCACCAATATCATCACTGATAATGTAGCAGCATTTGGATCCAAGAAGATGGTTGAGTTCTGTCACAAGTATCAGATAACATTGGGGCATTCCACGACCTATTACCCTCAAGGTAATGGAATTGCAAAATCCTCAAACAAGAGTTTGGTGAATATAATCAAGAAATTTTTGGAGGACAACAAGAAGTCTTGGCGCACAAAGCTGGTTCATGCACTTTGGGCTGACAGATTGACATTGAAGAAATCTATTTGTATGTCACCATTCCAGCTTCTGTATGGTACTGATGCAATATTTCCAACCAGCCTTGGTGTACCAGTTATGAAGTTGACTCAAGAGTTGCAAACTGAAGATAATTACATGATCAGAAGGATAAATCAAACTATTCATCTTTAGCAAATCAGAGAGGAGGTTTATAACAAAGCATCGCAGAAGTAGGATAGCATCAAAAAGCTTTTTGACAGAAGAACAAAGGCCAACAATTTCAAAGTTGGGGACAAAGTTTTAAAGTGGGACTAAAGGAGGGAAGACAAGGGCAAGCATGGAAAATTTGACAACTTATGGCTTGGTCGTTACTTCATTCATTCGGCTGCTAGTAACAATGCCTTTTTCTTACAAGAGTTGAATGGAGCAGAATTGTTTGGGGGTCCTGTCAATGGTAGGATGCTTAAGCATTACTTCTCTTGATCCATGTCATGTTCTGAAAGCCTTTTTATATTTTTTCCATTATAAATATCTCATCCACCATTGCATTCAAAGTTAGAAAATACAAAAATGCAAAAACAATACAAGAAAGAAAAGAGGGAAGATTGTAAAACAAGAAAGGTATAGCCCCGTACCAAAAAAAAGAGAGAAACAAGTTATGAAAGTGTGAAAACTTAAATGCCACTCCTGAAAAAAAACTTCTAGTTAGTCAAACAGCCTAATCTTGACTAATTGGTTTTAAATTTACTGCTGATAGGATAGTGAATTTGATTTTCCAAACTATTTAATCTTGGCTTATCAGTAGGTAGTTTAGGCTAGAAATGAAAGGTTCAAACATGCTCAAAATCTGAACCTGAGTTTCCAAAAAAGAATGACTCAAACCTGTTCTTATTTTTCTGAGTCAAAAATAGATGTAAAAATGGTTCTAATCAGCTTAAAATCTAAACCAGAGAAATAAGGAAAACAACTCAAACAAGAGTCAAAACAGATATGTAAAAAGATGAAGGAAGTGCTTTCAAAAGTGCCTTCCATTTTGATTTGATTTTCTGCAAAATAATATCTATGTCAAGCTTTTCTTTTATGCCATAGACCAGCATCAAGTTAGACTGTTCAATCCTGACTTGTATGCTTTTAAATTTCAGTTGTAGAAATTAGAGAATAAAAATCTGTTAGATTGTTTAATCCTAACAGATTAGTAGATTAGGTAGAGAAACATATGGGCTCAACTGTTTAATCTGAGTTCATGGAGAAATAAGGAGTATAATTAGATTAGTTTTATGCTTTCAAAAGAATAAAATGTTGTAAAAGAGTTTTCCAATCCAAGGGCACTCTAAAGAAGAAAAAATGTTAGATCAGTAGGATTGGGTAGGTAGAAAGCTTGTTGATGAAATATCCATTGTTTTTGTAGCTTCTAATATGTTTTCAGACCAAAAGAAGATCATTCAAGTAAAGAAAGACAGCCCAATGGATGAGGCACTAATCAGCCTCCCAAATAATGCAAGTCTGAAGTTCTTCATGCCTTCAAGAAGGCACCATCCCCAAGTGGAGCCACTGTTAGCCACCAATAAAATGTCATATCAAATGGTGGCTAAAACATTTTTTTGAGCCTTCAAGAAACACTTTATTGCTAAAAATGTTATCTCTTGAAGACTCATGAAGACATCATGCCTTTTGTCCAAATCTTCACTGCTGTTTCCATCTTAAAAACTCTGAACTTCTGCTGATTTCATTGAGGAAATATTGCTGCAAAGGCCATTTTCCCCCTCCTTCCACTTCCAAACTAACCTTCTTTTTTACCCCTTTCATTCCCATAAAATTCCTCTATTTTCTCATTGTTTCATTTCATCTTTCATAAAAATCCTTTTCACTGAGTTTAAAACTCCTTTTTAGACTCTGGCGAAACCATCAAATCTCTTGAAAACTTGAAAAAATTCATTAAAAATGCCTTTTTGAATTTTAGACATAAGCCCCCTTGGGCTAAGTCCTAACCACTCCCCCACCGTATGGCCATGGTGCTAAGACCAAATGCTAAGTCATTTTCAGTGCTTATCGCATCGCACAAATCCAAGTGCACAAGTCTTTGTGCCATGCCGAAAGTTCCGATGCGATTAAGCCCTGTGCTTATATCCTCCGATCACATTATTATCTCATAAACCCTTTTGGCCCTCACCCGGCGCTTAAAACGTTGAAATAATCCATCTCTGATGTGTTTTTCCCTTTGAAAAATAAAAAACCCACTTACCTAAGGTTTTGGTCTAACCCACCAGAGCCATGTGTTATTATTAAAGTGGGTATATTGAAAAGTCCCGAAGCGTAATCGCATCGGATAAATTTACAATGGGTAGATTGAAAGACCTGCATCGAAACTTCCGATGCGATTAAGTCCCTTTGTTAAAACCCCACCCCCTCCGCTTTCTACTCCATATAACTTTCACTCGGGACCAAATGTTAAAGATCCCAAGGCGCAAATCGCATCGCAAAATTCCAATGGTTAGATTGAATAGCTCGAAGGCCCGACCTTCCGATTTTGTTTGGCCCTTTACTATATGCGCCCCGGGCATATTGCATTTGATATAGACCATGGCCCCGCAAATGGGCGCCAAGCCATATATATATATATATATATATATATATATATATATATATATATATATATATCCCACCCATACCATAAACCTTTGTTTTATTTAAATTTTTTGGGTTTTCATACATTATAAATGGTTTTTTCCAATTCACTTTTGAAAGCAATCTCCGCCATTGATCTCGAGCTGATAAAACATTCCGCGCTACATCGCATCATAAATAATTAAAGGCACATTTCGCGGATGTTGTTTCTCCCCTCCGATTGACGATTCCCCGATTAGTTATCAGCCGCTGATCTCCTCCTCCCTTTCCTTTGATCCAACAGCCCTCGTTTGCTCCAATCACAAGTCTTTCCTCCGCTTTTTGAACCCCTCTGATTTAACTCCCACCGTCGATCTGATCTGCAGATCGACGGTCTACATTTAATCGCATCAGATCTTTTCATCGAGAGCATTTTTTAACATTTGTTTTTCCCCCACCGATTGTGATCCTCCGATTAGATCTGGACCGTCCACATGTCCAGATCGGACGGTCCCATTTCTTCCCCTCATGGTTTCATCGCCCTCCGCCTTTCACCAAGGGGCTTTTAAAAAGTAATCTTCGCCATTGATCTTGTAGGCCGATCTTATCCGACGGACCACGATCATCCGAAGCCCCAAACTTCATTTTTAACCCTTTTTCCTGCAAAGCAAAGGTTTTAAAAGCTTTTTCACTGCATTTTCTCACATTTCACTATGAAGCGGCCTTTCCACTTTATGTTTCCTCGACTGATCACCGTCGTTGATCACTGCATGATCAACGGGTCCGACTTATTCTTCCCTCTGCTCTCCTTTAACCTTCGTAAACAGATCCCAACCGTTGGATGTTTCCATCCAACAACCACGCTCCTCCCCACACCCTCTGAAGCAGTAAAACCCAAATAATGCAGGATTTCATAATTAGTTTTGTATTTTGCAGATGTTTAATGGTTTAATCATTGTTTTAGAGAAAGGTCGAAGGCTGGGAATGACGGTTCCCATGCTATTGATTCATAAAAGGAAAACCATTCGCAAGGTTCAAGATCCACATCTCGTCGATGCCTCATGGGCAAGGATGCCTTGTGAGCTCTGCGCAGCACTGCACATCAACAAGACACAGTGAATGAAATCACAATCAAAGAGTACCAGTGTCGAAGACAAAACATACCAGAACAAAAGATTGAAGACAGATTGTGGGGATTACAGCTAAGATTGATTATCAAAGGCCTAATCCTCCAAACTAAAACACAATTAAAATAAAATCATAAGTTTTTATCACATAGAAAGGCCTCCACTGCCACATCAGAGGCCAATTGATTCCTCCTAGCTACCACAAAGCCACCCCCGCCTTAAAGCATACAAACATAGGCCGAAGTTATTGATCAAAATCAGATATTTGCCTCAATGCAGCCAAATAGTTAATTCTGCTAAGGAACTTAATGCAAAATATCAGAAGAGTTACTACAACATGACATAGAGCCTCAAAAGTCAACAAAGGCTCCCACTGAGCTTAATTCATAAATGTAAATCAATCAATACAGACCGAACATCTGTAAACTTCTTCATTGAGCCCCTCAAAGGCCGAGGAGTACTAATTCTGTATTAATTGACTCAAGATATATTTTATTAGATCCCACCTCCTCATTCTTCTATAAATACTTCTGTAGAAGATGAGAAATTGTTGGTTGCAGAAATTTGAAATATACTTTAGTTTGAAACTCCTACTTGTAAATAGTGTTCACTGGCTCTTGAAGCTCTTCTTGTGATAGATAAAGTTAGTCTGGGAAGTGTAGGTGATTGCTAAACTAAAGCATTGGACTTAAAGCTATAACTGGTTTGGAGCATCAATACAAGCTTATTTATGGGATCCTGGTCTACGTCAACGGTGATGTCATTTCTTATTGTAAAACGTTATTTTATCTCTGTTTTCACTTTGTTCACCTTCTCTTATAAAGAACAACAATTATAGAGTTAGGATTTAATGTATATTAGTACCCTTCTCTGACTGAAAATCTTTATCTATATGTTTTCCTCCGAATTGTGTTATCTAAGAATGATTTAATTCAATTTAAGCAGTGGGAATGTTGGCGTTCCCTCATCCTCTTGTTTTAGCTAATTACTATTCTTATAAGTTATTTTCATTTCATGTTAAGTAGAGATGAACTAAAGAAGATATGGTGTTCCCTGGTCCTAGTTTTATCCCAAAATACTGTCTGAAAGTTTCCCTTGGAATGTGTTAAAAGTTGGCTAGTTTCAAAGTACTTACCAAATTTTAGACCATTCTTTGTTATCTTTGTGTTTGTCTTGAAAGTTTACCAAGTAAAGCAGAGCTAGGAGAGGATTTGTGGTGAGCCCGGCCCGCTAGTTTCTTCTCCAACAGTTTCCTTCAAGTTTCCCTTTGTTTTTATATGTTTTCTATTGAAAGTGTATCAAAGGCTGGCTAGTTTCGAAGTAATTACCAGATCCTAGTTTAATTTCATGTCTTTCTTAAGTGTATGTCAAAAGCTGGCTAGTTTCAAAGTACTTACCAGATCTTGGGCTGCTCTTTGTTCTTCATTTGTTTATTTTCACCTTCTTGTTGTATCATTTCATTCCATAAATAAAATTTTAAAGAGATCCTTAGACATAGATGACTTTCCCCATGGACCACTCTTGCCCCTTGTTGCTTCAATTAAACCCTATTATGACTCCATAGCCCAATGGACTAAAACCTGCAATTATCTATCTTTTTGGCCTAACCTTACTCTGATTTCTTGCAACTTCTCACCTTTGAAACTTTTTCCATTTGAGACTTTCCCTCAAACAATAATCATGCTCAACCATCCAAAAACAAAAGAAAACCCTCGGCCTTCATAAATAGCCTAATATCATTAACCAAAACTTCAAAGACAAATCCATATGTGCACTTATTGAAGAGATCCCTCTCCGGATTCAGGAGGGCTAGATCCTAGGATCCCAAAGTGGTTGAAATGATGTTCTCCCTGCAGTAGGAATTTTGCCAATCTTGCCGATTACAGGGTGCTAACATGATGTTTGGATTAATTTGTTATATCATATCATAATTATTGTGATTTTTTAAAATTCATTATTCATCAAAAGTCGACACACATATATCTTATAAAAATATTCATATGAATTAAATTTTTATTAGTTCATTTGAAAATGACAATGGAGAAAGCAATAGAATAAATTAAAACATATTTTATTATATATATATATATATATATATATATATATATATAAAACTGTCTTTGTCATACAAAATGGTACAGTTATTGGTATCCCTTTGTCTTTCAATTGGGACACTGTCCATTACATTAAACAAAATGTCTGATTTGACACACAAATATTTCAAAAAATACAATGCCTTGCTTTGATATCCAAACATAGTGATCATCATTCTTCGCTTGAACTGTTGTCACTGCTAGAGCTACTTCCATGACTTGGGTTATTTTCAGGAATTTTTTGTTCACGGTGTTGATTATTTTCTTCTTCACCTTCCATATATAAACATAAAAATAAACTGAAATGAGTGTATATACATTGGTGAGAATAATGAAAATTTCAATATTAAATAATATACGTCAATTTAAATCGAAAAGAAAAATGATGTACCATAGCAACAAATGACTCATAAACTATGCACATTCTTTCAAAACCATGTACCATGCCATATTTCAAAATTTCATCTGTTGGCGCAGTTCCATACTTTGTTTCCTGCAAGTTTTATACCCCATAACAAATCATATATTTAATATAAAAGATTTTTTTGTTCTATTACTTATAGATGGAGCTAAGTAAAACAAGATCGATACATGCTTACAAATTCCACAATTAATTTCTAATATGCCAACATATACTCATAACTCATATTTAATCCAATTTCAATCAATTTGTCTGATGGTTCTTCTTTGTATGTTAGCACCTGTGTGAAGACATTCAATGATGATTTTTGTAAAACAACTTAAAAAATAAAAAAATGAAATTTAGTTAAGTTGTTATAAGGAAGTAACATTTACTCACAAACTTAGATATCAACCCTTTTCTTCTTTGTCGTCCTATTTTATGTGCTGAATCGGTTCCATTTTGTTTTCTTTTCTCCAAGAAAATTCTTGAAAATTAATATTTAATGCTAAAGTGTTTATTTACTATACCTAATGATCAAAAAATTCAATGATTACATATTACATTTGAAGAACATTGTTGTTGAGATGGCTCCTCCTGCGATGCAATTATGTCCATTTATTTGACCATCTTCTTGTAAACCTTTTTGGACATTCCTACTGGCATATTTCTGGTATCACCTCGTTTATATTTTGAGATTTTCATAATATTCTTGAAAATGTAACATGACAATAAACTATTTAGTTTTTATATTGATATATGAAAAGTAAATATAACAAAAGTGATATTTTTAAATAATTCTAGACAAACATTTAAAGGAATATTACTTTTTCATTCCCTCTTTTTTGTTGTTGTATGTTTTTTATATTAAAAGTCTGACATGTCTCATTGACCAATTCTCTGGCAACTCTTCCTGTAGTTTCGATAAAATTTGGTTCTTGGAATCATTGGATTGATTTTTGTATTGTAAATGGAAATAACGTCTATACATTCATTCCACTAGATCCCTCAAGCTTTTGTAAAAGCTTTTCCTCCTTTCGTTAACCTCCAACACCACTCCACATGAGCTAAGGAGCAATTCATTTTCATTTGCATGTTCTATTTTTTTTCTTTTCCTAGAACAATATTCCTTTTTTTAGTTGTTGGTCCTTGTAGAACATTAAACATATGTGAATTAATAGACTGTTTGACACATGTTATCTAATAATTGTAATTGTATTATTAATGAAAACTAAAAAAAGAATCTCATATTGGATCGATAGTATTTTTTCATTCACCTGATTCATCATTTTGCAATTTTTCCATCAAGCTTTTACGCTCTTCTAGTCCTAGATAAAAAATAATCTTATAGAGCTTCGTCATTTTGTGGCTCTGCATGATACACAGTAAACAATACATATTAGTTAAACTTACATATAGTTCAAAAATAAAATTTTTTCTAAAGAATTTACAAAGAACTTGGCTTTTTGGCTTTTCTTGATGTGTTATCAGTATTTTTATTACTTGATCTCTTGTTAGTCATTTATTTATCAATCTAAAACCTGTACCATATCATTCATTAATATATTTATAAATAAATTGTCAAATTTTCAGGTAAAAAATAAATCTCAAGAAACTAGTGCGCCTTTCATGATGTACATCGACATCGGTGCATGGGGGTACTATAAACGCACCCCAAAAATAGTATAATAGACTGTACGGTGTGTGGGGGTATTATAAATACACCACACAAACAATATAATAGACCATACAGTGTTATCCTCGTAACATAAAGCACTAGTGCCCTATTTTAGATATGGCGCATTGATTTAATTTATTTTTTTTTAAAAATTTTATTACTCAGTACTTGCGCGGTGCACCATATAATACAACGCACCAATGCGCTCGGTTATGTAGGGTGCACCAATAAAAAAAATCCATTTTTTCAAAAATTCACACAAGGGTCGACATGGATTGGGATCCGACTATGCAAGTCGTCCCGTCGGTTGGATGTCAATCTAAAATAAAAATCCCTAATTCTAAAATCACAGAAACAGGGAGAAGAAAGGGAAGAAACCAAAAAAATGAAAGGTTTAGGGTAGAAATGGATAAAACTACAGAAAAAGTAAAAAAAGAAATTCAAATTTAATCATGAGATCGTTTGAAATTCTATTCTACAAGGTTTGAATCACCAGAGATTTGGATTCTGATTATCTGAATACTTCTATTCGAACATATTTCGCTACTCCACAATGATATCGTGCTCTCTTGCTCCAGGTATGTCTCCTGCAAATCTCTAGCTGAAACTTTTAGCAAGAATAGTGAAATAGTGAAAAGTGCTTAGTATTTAATGATAAAAAAATTCAATGATTACATATTACATTTGAAGAACATTTTTGTTGAGATGGCTCTTCCTGCGACGCAATTATGTCCATTTCTTTGACCATCTTCTTGTACACCTTTTTGGACATTCCTACTGGCATATTTCTGGTATCACCTCGTTTGTATTTTGAGATTTTCATAATATTCTTGAAAATGTAACATGATAATAAACTATTTAATTTTTATATTGATATATGAAAATTAAATATAACAAAAGTGATATTTTTAAATAATTCTAGACAAACATTTAAAGGAATATTACTTTTTCATTCCTTCCTTTTTGTTGTTGTATGTTTTTTATATTAAAAGTTTGACATGTCTCATTGAACAATTCTCTGGCAACTCTTCTTGTAGTTTAGATAAAATTTGGTTCTTGGAATCATTGGATTGGTTTTTGTATTGTAAATGGAAATAACATCTATACATTCATTCCACTAGATCCCTCAAGCTTTTGTAAAAAAATTTCTCCTTTTCGTTAACCTCCAACACCACTCCACATGAGCTAAGGAGAAATTCATTTTCATTTGCATGTTCTATTTTTTTCTTTTCTTAGAACAACATTCATTTTTTGAGTTGTTGATCCTTGTAGAAAATTAAACATATGTGAATTAATAGACTGTTTGACACATGTTATCTAATAATTGTAATTGTATTATTAATGAAAACTAAAAAAAGAATCTCATATTGGATCGATAGTATTTTTTCATTCACCTGATTCATCATTTTGCAATTTTTCCATCAAGCTTTTACGCTCTTCTAGTCCTAGATCAGAAATAATCTTATAGAGCTTTGACATTTTGTGGCTCTGCATGATACACAGTAAATAATACATATTAGTTAAACTTACATATCGTTCAAAAATAATATATTTTTTAAAGAGTTTACAAAGAACTTGGCTTTTCGGCTTTTCTTGATCTGTTATCAGTATTTTTATTACTTGATCTCTTGTCAGTCATTTATTTATCAATATAAAACTTGTACCATATCATTCATTAATATATTTATAAATATATTGTCAAATTTTCAGGTAAAAAATAAATCTCAAGACACTGGTGCGTCTTTCATGATGTACACCGACATCGGTGCATGGGGGTACTATAAACGCACCCCAAAAACAGTATAATAGACTGTACGTTGTGTGGGGGTATTATAAATGCACCATAAAAACAATATAATAGACCATACAATGTTATCCTCGTAACATAAAGCACTAGTGCCCTATTTTAGATATGGCGCATTGATTTACCATATAATACAGCGCACCAATGCGTTCGGTTATGTAGGGTGCACCAATAAAAAAAAGTCCATTTTTTCAAAAATTCACACAAGGGCCGACATGGATTGGGATCCAACTATGCAAGTCGCCTCGTCGGTTGGATGTCAATCTAAAATGAAAATCCCTAATTCTAAAATCACAGAAACATGGAGAAGAAAGGGAAGAAACAAAAAAAATGAAGGGTTTAGGGTAGAAATGGATAAAACTGCAGAAAAAGTAAAAAAAGAAATTCAAATTTAATCATGAGATCGTTTGAAATTCTATGCTACAAGGTTTGAATCACCAGAGATTTGGATTCTGATTATCTGAATACTTCTATTCGAACATATTTCGCTGCTCCACAATGATATCGTGCTCTCTTGCTCTAGGTATGTCTCCTGCAAATCTCGAGCTGAAACTTTTAGCAAGAATAGTGAAATAGTGAAAAGTGCTTAGTGCTTTAATTTTAATTTAACTGCAAGAGCATTTAATAGTATTAATATTTTGAAAAGTGACTTCTTATTTAGCCAAAAATCAACATCTTTATGTAAGTGATCTAATGATAGCTAGAAAGTTTTTGAATTTCATGTTAATTATTTATTGCTTGTATTTTAACTACCTAAACATAACTTTACTCTTAATTAATAGAAACCCATTCTCCCCGAAAAATGATAATAATTCAATGTGGTATATTACTTTTAATTTTAGTATTATCCATTAAGAAAAAAAAAATATCACTCAGTATATCTTTTACTAGAAATGTCACTACTAAGATTTATGCAAGATTTAATTGAAAAAAAATATCACTCAGTATTCTTTTAGGTTTGGTAAGGTGACACATATTAGCGTTTATGGTATAAGTGAAAAACGTGCGACAAACTAGATGCAAATCGTAATAATATTGACCCATTGACAAACGCACTGTAAAGCGAACAAAATTTCTAATTAATCTATATAATATTTGCACGGTACATCATGTGTATCTTTTAAAAGATTGTGCATTCTAAATTTCGAACATTCTTGCCATTGTGCTAACTAGAAAAACCCAACCAATCTACATCCATGGTGGAGTTGGTCAATGCTGACATCAGCAAATGAAGGTCACTGGTAGTGGGTGGATTAAGTCAACTTTACGAAGGTGTCAAAGTCGTCGGTACAGTCATCTGCATCCGCGTTTGCCGTCTTTTATTGCGTTTTCCGCAACCATCACGATTGTGGAGGCAACTTCAAGTTTTCCGTTATTCGAATTGATAAAGGGATGACAATATTTGGAACAATCTACATACTAAATGCAATTAACATTTTTTTCTAAATAATTATATGTTATTTATGAAAATTGTTTTTAAAGTGTATATGATTTAAAGTGATTATAATGATAAGTCACAAAATTTGGTTTTATGACTGATGTTGAAAGTCCATCAAAGTTTGAATTTTTTTTTTTTTTTTTCTTATTTTTGTTTAAAGGAAGACCATAATTCTGTTAGGATGGTGTTAGAATTTGGGATATTTTTTTTTTAAATATATAAAATCGAGTGTTTGATCATTTTTTAAATAGCGAAAATGAGATCAATACCTTAAAAAAAAAAACCAGAGCACTTAAAATTTTGAAACTTGATAATTGTCATATAAATTTCCAAAAAAATTTACCAAATTTCTTATACCATTTTTTTCTTAGACTAAATCATAGTCTACTTATTTAGGATTTTGAAAAAATTATATATATATATATATAAATATATATAAAATGGGGAATTAAAATGTTGTGTATTGAATTATAAAGAAAAATATATTTTATTTTTATTCTTTAATATTATGCAAATTACATATTCTTTGCTTTCTAAAGATTTTAAGTTTTATTAAATATAATTTAATTTAGGATTAATGTTGTGTTTAGAAGATATTATCTTATTCTTATTATTTATTTATGAGTTGTATCATATTTTTATTTTTATTTAATTGTCCAAATAAATTTAATGGTATTAATATTTTGAATATTGACTTCTTATTCAACCAAGAACGTCTTTATGCCAATAATTTAGCGATGATAGGAATCCTCTTGTGCCGCATACCAATTATTTTATACTTTTACTTTAACCACCTAAACATAATTTTACTTTTAATTGCTGGAAACCCATCCCCAAACTGAAGATTGACTCTGATATATTACTTTTAATTTTAAAACCTTCAAAAAAATATAAGATTAGAAAACGATATAAGTGTATTGGTCATATTTTTAATGTTATATTTCCAATAGGCTTGTGATGAAAGTAAACTCTAACATATCCCTAGTAGTTAACTCTATCCAAGTGGCTTGTGATGAAAGTCAACTCTAACATACCCTTAATAGTTTACTCCATCTAAGTTGTTATTACTCGATGTAAAAATAAAGTTAGTGACTTTGTCATTCATAAGCTTTGTCTCGTTAAATTATTCACTCACATATAAAGTTGGACATAAATATTTAATGATTATTAGCTGTTTCTCAAGATTAAGGAGATTCTTAAAAAATTATTATTTTGATCTTTAATAAGAAGTTGGGAGATTATTTCAATCAAATTAATCTTAGAGAAAATTACTTTTTCAAAACATGCCTCAAACTTGTCAATATAAATGCCAAAATTGATAGAGTATAGATAAAATTTTTATTTTTATTTCATTTTATTTTGTAAGTTAATTTTCTATTATAATGAGAAAGTAACATTTTCCCCACAACCCTTCCTACCAGTGGCCTACCACTTGGGGAAGCCATACCACTTGTAAAATATAAGGGAACCAGTCCAAAAATAATATATATGTACAAACCAAATGTTCATATATATATATATATAGAAACCCAAGTATAGAAGGTTTGATTCATATAAGAAGCTATAGATTAATTATAAGATAGACTAGAGAAGCCAATATTCATGGGCCTAACAAAACAAGAAAACTAAACAAATAGAGAAACCAAATTCATATTGAAACTAGGTAGAAGTGGAGACGTCCACCTCATTGGGGTTGGTATTCCCCTAGCTGCAAGCACTTGGACCTGGAGTATGAGCAACATGGGATTCAATTGGCTTGAGTCTCACTCTCATTTCCTTCTGGTGGAGCACTTCCTTGTCTATTATCAACAATATTTATTCCTTTTCATCATTTGTATCCACGATTACCCCACCAAGTAGCATCCTCATTCTCCAATATAATTCAATTGTCGAAAGGTATTGGCTCTACTTTCCAAAAATATTCCCCAAGGTTAGGAACTATATCTATCATCAATTAATACTTATAAATATGATAGACATCTACTCTCAATATCTACATTCACTTCAAAATCATGCAATTCATGTTCAACCTTCATGGGAAACGTTTCCTTGAATATGAAAGTAGAAGTATATGCCCTTAAGCAAGCTTGAGAGCCTCCAATCCCTTCTTGGATGCCACTATACCACTTTAATCATGCCCCCTTCCTAACCATTTATGCAAACTAATTGAGATAAATTGGACACACATATTGTAGTAGGGGCTGCAAGCTAGAGAGTTGAATAAATAACAAGGTGTGGGAGAATCACGACCTTTCCCAGTTTCCGTGGAAAGAAAGACAGAGAATGAATCAAAACAAATGTAGAGAAGGAAAAAACAAAAAAAGTACCTTCCGAATGATAGGTGTGAATCCATAAACAGACAAAGAGATGAGAAAATGAATGTGAATGATGGGAGAGGAATCATTTTCACCACAATCAAATTTCTCTATGCGGAAAATTTGTCATCCAGTATGGTCCATAAAATACCCATAACCACTCCCATGCTACTTCAGTAAAACACTATGAATGTATATTAATTAAGGCTGGTAGGGTGACACATATAACTTAATTATAGAGTGAGGTGATGGAACCCATAGTGTTCCTCGCCTCACTTTATCTGGGGGAGATAAATCATAATTTATAATGCATTAAAATACATATATAAGGGCATAGCTTGAGGTAGAGTTCTTTAAGAATGATGCAAATTAATGTAATAGGTTGAGTAGCCTAGACTAGCTAGATTATCAACCAATTTACTCCTTTTTTAGCATACATGAGAGGGGTGTAGAACTCAGATGGAGGGAATAATATTTGTAATTATGAAAAGAAAAAAATCCAACCTCCAACGACAAGATATTTTTTTTTGGATCAAATCCATTAATGATTCTTTTAAAAGAAGAGAATGTCTCGTGACCCTTCATTTAAATAATTTACAAAAGTTGTTTATTTTCACATATAAAAGACTCTTTTTTCTATCGCATAGAATTCGTTCTTGTAATTGTAGTTGATTCCAAAGAATTGTATGTAAAGGAAGAGAGTTCTTCCTTTCCCATATCTAAACACTGCTACAAAATGCTTGTACTAAGATTTCCACTAGAGGCCCCATTAAATTTAACTTGATGAGCCTTTGGTTCAAATAATATCGAAAGTTTGGAGAAGAGATCAAGATAAGAGGAGCTAGAAGTTGTCAAAGAAAGAGGAGAAAAGTGGAGGTGTTCTAAATCAATGCGTCTACTGGGGAAGCTTTCTTGTCTTCATTGGTCCAATATTGGAGGAAGGATGTTTCATGAATGCCTTGTTTGATCTTACCATAAACTATTTTTGGAGTTGAAGCCTTATTCTAAAATATTATTCCATTGTATTCTTAAAATGTATTCCATAAAAAGAAACTTGCTAGAAGGAACTATGCTCTATTTACAATAGGGTTATAAAATTCCATTTTCCACCATAGTTCAAGTATAAGTAAGAGTTTGTACTACTTCTTATTTTATTTCCTTAATAATAGTAATACATTATTCTATAGCTCATTAGAGAGTGGGAAATAATTAAGTACATGCTTAGAATCTTTTGAATTATCCTAATAGAGTAAATAAATGGATGGCCCTTCAAATCCCTTATAATTATATCACTACAAGGAAAGACCCTCTAGCGAAGGTTATAAAGGAGGTTTTAGTGTTATAAAATTGGCCAAAATTTTCAAAAACACATTTTCTACAACATCTGTTTATGGTTACTTAGGTTTTGGTGGAGCTTTCAACGGAAATTCAACACAACTAAAAAAACTAGGCGGCCGGAGGTTATTATGGATGTTTTTTCATCAGGGCACTACTAAGGTTTCAACGCACCGGTGTGTGTCATCTAGAGGGTGGCCCCGGGGTGGTCGAAGGTTCCTACATCGGGCCGTCAAGGTATAAAACCGCACTGGGCACAGTGTTGGTGATACAACGCATGGGGCCGTACCAATTGGTCTTGGGATTTGTGCGGTGCCCATAAGTCATCTCAACACACCGGTACGTAGAATTATAGAAATGCACTGGTGCGCTGTATCAGACAAACGCAACGATATTTATAATTGGTATTGGTATTTGTGCAGTGCCCATACGTTGTACAAATTCACTGGTGCGTAGTCTCACATAAAAACACCGGTGTGCAGTATTGCACAAACGCACCAAGATTTTGAATTAGTTTTGGTATTTTTGCGGTGCCCATACGTCATAGAAACGCACCGGTGCGCTGTAGCATACAAATGCACCGGTGTACAGTAACTGACACACACCATGGAAAATTTTAGGGGCTAATATTGACAAGTGGGCTATTTTTTCATGATTTAAAAAAAAAATATTCGCCAATTTTCATTTTTTCTAAATGTTATTCGCCCAAATTTTGTAATATAATTTTTTTTTACGTTAAAAATCACCAAAAATTTATAGAGACTAGATATAAGATCATTATAAATTTGAATATGTTTACAAATATGTCATTGAACATTTTATAGTTTGCATATTGATGACCATTAAGATTCACCAAAGTTTCTAAATTTCAAGATACGTTTCCATTCTTAAAATTTTCCCTGACACACACCGACGTTCATTTTGCATTTTTTAGAAACTTCAACTTGTGACAGTGCAATTATTGTGATTTTTCTAAATTCATTATTCATCAAAAGTCGACAAATCTTATAACAATATTCATATTAATTAAATTTTTATTAATGCGTTTTAATGTGATGTTTGGATTAATTTGTTATATCATTTCATAATTATTGTGATTTTTTAAAAGTCATTATTCATCAAAATTCAACACATATATATCTTATAACAATATTCATATGAATTAAATTTTTATTAGTGCATTTGAGAATGAAAATGGAGAAAGCAATATATATATATATATATATATATATATAAGACAGTCTTTGTCATACAAAATGGTACAGTTATTGGTATCCCTTTGTCTTTCAATTGGGACACTATGTCCATTACATTAAAAAAAATGTCTGATTTGACACAGAAATATTTCAAAAAATACAATGCCTTGCTCTGATATCCAAACATAGTGATCATCATTCTTCACTTGAACTACTGTCAATGCTATAGATACTTCCATGACTTGGGTTATTTACAAGAATGTTTTTCTCACGGTGTTGATTATTTTCTTCTTCTTCACCTTCCATCTATAAACATAAAAATGAACTGAAATGAGTGTATATACATTGGTGAGAATAATGAAAATTTCAATATTAAATAATATACATCAATGTAAATCAAAAAGAAAAATGACGTACCATAGCAACAAATGACCCATAAACTATACACATTCTTTGAAAACCATGTACCATGCCATCTTTCAAAATTTCATCTGTTGGCGCAGTTCCATACTTTGTTTCCTACAAGTTTTATACCCCATAACAAATCATATATTTAATATAAAAGATTTGTTTGTTCTATTACTTATAGACGGAGCTAAGTAAAACGAGATCGATAGATGCTTACAAATTCCACAATTAATTTCTAATATGCCAACATATACTCACAACCCATATTTAATCCAATTTCAATCAATTCATCTGATGGTTCTTCTTTGTATGTTAGCACCTATTTGAAGACATTCAATGATGATTTTTGTAAAACAACTTAAAAAATAGAAAAATGAAATCTAGTTAAGTTGTTATAAGGAAGTAACAATTACTCGCAAACTTAGATATCAACCCTTTTCTTCTTTGTTGTCCTATTTTATGTGCTGAATGGGTTCCATTTTGTTTTCTTTTCTGCAAGAAAATTCTCGAAAATTAATATTTAATGCTAAATTGTTTATTTATTGTACCTAATGATCGAAAAATTCAATGATTACATATTACATTTGAAGAACAGTTTTGTTGAGATGGCTCCTCCTGCGATGCAATTTTGTCCATTTCTTTGACCATCTCCTTGTACACCTTTTTGGACATTCCTACTGGCATATTTCTGATATCACCTCGTTCATCTTTTGATATTTTCATAATCTTCCTAAAAATGTAACATGATAATAAACTATTTAATTTTTATATTGATATATAAAAAGTAAATATAACAAAAGTGATATTTTTAAATAATTCTAGACAAACATTTAAAGGAATATTACTTTTTCATTCCTTTCTTTTTTTGTACATTTTTTATATTAAAAGTCTGACATGTCTCATTGACCAATCCTCTGGAAACCATTCCTTTAGTTTAGATAAAATTTGGTTCTTGGAATCATTAATTTGGTTCTTGTATTGTAAGTGGAAAGAATGTCTATACATTCATTCCACTAGATCGCTAAAGATTTTGTAAAAAAATTTCCCCCTTTCGTTAACCTCCAACACCACTCCACATGAGCTAAGGAGAAATTAATTTTCATTTGCATGTTCTATTTTTTTCTTTTCTTAGAACAACATTCCTTTTCTGAGTTGTTGGTCTCTGTAAAAAATTAAACATATGTGAATTAATAGACTATTTTACACATGTTATCTAATAATTGTAATTACATTATTAATGAAAACTAAAAAAAAGAATCTCATATTGGATCGATAGTATTTTTTCATTCACCTGATTCATCCTTTTGTAGTTTTTCCATCAAGCTTTTACGCTTTTCTGGTCCTAGATCAGAAATAATCTTATAGAGCTTCGTCATTTTGTGGCTCTGCATGATACACAATAAACAATACATATTATTTAAACTTACATATAGTTCAAAAATAATATTTTTTCTAAATAATTTACAAATAACTTGGATTTTTGGCTTTTCTTGATGTGTTATCAGTATTTTTATTACTTGATCTCTTGTCAGTCATTTATTTATCAATATAAAACATGTACCATATCATTCATTAATACATTTATAAATAAATTGTCAACTTTTCAGGTAAAAAACAAATCTCAAGAGCGCCTTTCATGATGTACACTGACATCAGTGCATGGGGGTATTTTAAACACACCACAAAAGAAGTATAATAGATCATACGGTGCGTGGGGGTATTATAAATGCACCACACAAACAATACAATAGACCGTACGGTGTTATCCTCGTAACATAAAACACTAGTGCCCTATTTTAGATATGGCGCACTGATTTAAAAAATTGTTTTTAAATTTTTTATTACACAGTACTTGTGCGGTGCACTGTATAATACAACGCAAGAATGTGCTCGGTTACGTAGGGCGCACCGATAAAAAAAATCCATTTTTTCAAAAATTCATGCAAGGGCCAACATGGATTGGGATCCGACTATGCAAGTTGTCTCGTGGGTTGGATGCCAATCTAAAATGAAAATCCCTAATTATAAAATCACAGAAATGGGGAGAAGAAAGGGAAGAAACCAAGAAAATGAAGGGTTTAGGGTAGAAATGGATAAAACTGCAGAAAAAGTAAAAAAAAAAATCAAATTTAATCATGAGATCATTTGAAATTATATGCTACAGGGTTTGAATCACCAGAGATTTGGATTCTGATTGTCTGAATACTTCTATTCGAACACATTTCACTGCTCCACAACGATCTCATGCTCTCTTGCTTCAGGTATGTCTCCTGCAAATATCTAGCTGAAAATTTTAGCAAGAATAGTGAAATAGTGAAAAATTTTTAGTATTTAAAGAATTGTTTTATGAAATTAGATTTTCGAAAATATTTTTCCACCCATTTTTCAATTTGCGTTTTTTTTTTTCACTTAAAGAAAATAGAGCTGCACTTTTTTTATTTGCATTTATTCATCACCAGTGCATCATTTAATAGCACTGCACCGGTGCGTCCATTGGTAACATGACATTGGTGCGTAGTAACTAAAATGCACCGCTGCGTAGTAACTAGAACACACTAGTGCGGTTATCTGTACATTAGCACCGATTTGCGGTTGACGCACTGAAATTACGTATGTGTGTACACCAAAATTAGACATGTTGTGTAAATTTTGTTATGAAAATATCTGGGCCATTTCTTTTAAAAAATACAGCTCTTCTTCTTTCAGAAAAATAAACTTGAACCTTTCCATAAACTGCAACAAGAAAAGGTGCCCCATGATCTACTTGTTGACCCATGATTTTCTTGCTCATTTGTAAGTTCCTCCTCCATCTTGGCATCCAATTTCCTCTTTTCTCCTTTGTGCTTTATATCTTGATCTTAACAAAATTTATACAACCTCTGTTGTACGAGAAACTGAACTTGAAATTTTTGGGAGCAATGACTACGAGTCCTTCATTCTGCATTTGTTAGAAGATGAAGACTGATTTTTATCTAGATGATGCAGTTATTACACGTGGAGGCAATGGTTTCTAGTAGAAAATGAGTATAGGGTTCAGCAGAGGAAAGACATTGCAAAATGGGCTATTACATTAGCTTTTCCAATGGGAAACCGATTTGCAGGTGAAAATATGGTAGCTACAGGTATCTATGCTTTTCTTCCCACAGAAATGGTCACTAGATTTCCATCTATAATACAAGCATAATTTTTACTGGTTTTATCCAAAGAGAGCATCATTTTCAATAACAAATGGAACTAGGGAATCCTTAAGTGTATCCCATTCGCATTTTTTTCGGCATTTCATTCTTTGATAAGTGTTAATTCACCTATACTTTCAAAAATTTGGATTTTTGGGTACCTTCCATGTGATATTCCTCATTATCCGTAGGACCAAAGCTCAGACAAGTTAGAGATGCCATTCAGGTTCAATTTAAAGCCGAAGATGTGATTTTATGCGACGTCATATTTACTGGTAAAATTTTATGTATGTCAAATGAAGCTCGAACAATACTCCCAAATTATTTTAAATTCATTCTGGAGAATATTTCCCTTTATGGGACCTACTAGCCCAATCAACAACGTCAATTGATCTTTCTCTGTTGTCCTTAAGGGAATGAGTATCCTTCCCTTCATCGTGCCTCTTGGCTTTATCGACTGCCTCGATTGATCTTTCTCTATTTTCCAATATTTCCCTACCATCCTTGTAAGAAAGAGAATCGTTACCTTCATGTGATCTCTTAGCCCGTTCAAGAGACTCAATTGATCTCTCATGTGCGTCTCAGATTTTTCATAAACCTTTCCTCCTTTTGTACTCTGTCGAGCTCTGTAGCCGTCTGCATCCCTGTAAGCATCTTTGTCTGTCTTTCTGTTTGAATCACTCATTTTCTCTACTATAAACTTCTCAGCTGAAATTCAAACTCTCGTCTTTTCAAACTCTCATCTCCTAAAAAAAATTATTGCTTGCGATTCGGACCCTTCGCTGCTCCAATACTACACTTTAAAGAATAAATTTTCCTTCTTAGAAAATATATTTCAATTAAAATATGCTTCGCACGAGGTTTTATTTAACCATGTTCCGGTGCGCGGGGTTTTATAGGCGCACCGGTGCGGTTCATAAGATCGCAGTTTATGTTTTGGCATGGTGTTTTATGATGCACTGGTGCAGAAGAGTTGTGAAGCACCAGTGTGTCTTATTACTAAGATAGACTAGTGTGGGTTATGATTACAAGCACACTGGGCGAAAAACTAGGAATCTTAGTTAGAAATGGCGTACTGTATAAAGTTCTTTTTTCTGGTATGTAAGATCATAATAAAATAATGATAATTATAAAGTACATGAGTTTATTTGCATTATTTTGTAAACTTTATTATGTTACAAAAATTCATATTATTCAAGATTTATTATTTTACAATTATTTACAAATTTAAAAATTTTAATAAAATCATTTCACATTAATACAATTAAAATTTTCACAATAATAAAATTAAAATTTTACAAATATTTTACATACAATAACAATTAAAATTACAATTAGAATTACAATAAGAATTACAATTACAATTTTACAATTTCACATACAACTACGATTACAATTACAATTACAATTTTGGAATTTTACATACAATTCCAATTACAATCAAAATTTTACAATTACAATCATTTCACAATAATACAATTAAAATTTTACAAATATTTTACGTACAATTAGAATTAGAATTAAAATTAAATTTACAATTACAATTACAATTTTAAAAATATTTTACATACAACTATAGTTAAAATTACAATTGCAAATACAAATACAATTTTACAATTTTACATACAATTAAAATTTAAATTTCAATTACAATCACGACATAATATTTAATAAATATCATGGTCATTTAATATTATATTAATTAATAAACTTCACGATCATGATAACCATTGTACAAACATCATATTCGACTAAAAAACAAATTCAAATTTGCTAACATCATCGTGATCATGATCATCTAACAAAACACAATTAGCATTATATACATCATCACAACACAAACATAAAATATACATCTCATGTAAAATAACTCATGCTATCACATACACAGCTATGTGCAAGCTGCACATTAAATGAACATATCTAACATGACCTAACAATATACACATCATGATGATCACCAAGATGTAAATTAAGTACAACTGCAGCATGAACATAAAATACATGGACCATATCTATATATATATATATATATATATATATATATATATATAGATATAACTTTATAATGTTAAAAATATACAGTTGTAATATAAAAGTCATGGATCAGTTGGTGGTACAACATTAATAACAGTACTAGTCAAGGCCTGCTCAGTCAATGGTGCAGCCTCGACGGTCAATGGTCCAGCCTACTCATGATCATTAGTACTGCTGGACGCTGACTAGATGTGGCCGGTGGTCTAGCCTCATCTCCATGATGACTGATACTAGATGTTAGTGGAGGCTTCTCATCTAGAACAGCACGAGGTGAACAATCATGAGATAATGAGTCGTTGCTCGCTGACTGTCGATCACGTGCTGCATCTCAACCATGCCTATAACATGCAACGGTACTCCTCAGCCACGTAACTAAGGTCATAGCTCCTATGACATGCCACATCAGCCTATACATGTCACGCATCATGCCTCTCCACATTTGTAACAGCCTACCATCAGCCTGTATGTCTCTCATATGAGAGGGCCTGATGGCCACCTCAACGATCAATGAAGTGAGTTGGTCGCCCAACTCCATCCTCTATCTAGTATCAAGTTGACCGTGCATAACAAAAGGAGGTACCAGTGCACCAGCAGGAGCAGGTCTCTACATCGGCCTCTTGATGATCCTCGACATCTGGCACCCCTAATCATCATCAGTATCCACACCTGGATCATGTGGTGGTGCCGGCATGTCCTTGCCATTAAAAGACCCAACGCTTGCAAAAGTATACAACAATAATTATACAATTTCGTTACACAATTTAATAAAAAAATGTTAAAGAACATGTTAGAATAAATTTAAATAAAATAGGAATATTACCTTTGTCATCTGGCAGCTCATCATCTATGAAGAGGATGTTGGGACAATCTCACCAATCCAATCCAACATAAGGATAGGGGACCATAATGAAGGGATGCAGGTCATCAACATTAGCTAGCAACTCCAGTGCATCATGCGATATCCTCGATAGAAACATAGTCTCGCCCGTCTTGGGCATCATCTGCCCCCACATGTGCATCCATGCCTCGAACATCGGCCTACGAGGCTGTCGAAAAAAATTAGGCCTCTTCTCTAGAAACCTCTCAAAAAATTAAAAAAAAAAGCTCTGAAGAAAAATGGAAGTTGACTCTCCCTTGTGCATGAGCATGACATCTATCTAAGGCTGTAGAAAAATGCCGCAAAAAAATGGCAGCCCACTTGACAAGTTGTCGCTCTTGTACTAAAGAATCAATATAATATAGAAGTGAGCAACTAATGCGTTGGCCATCATTGGTGTTTTCTGAAATGGTCGAAATGAGAAGTGAAAGGCACTGCACCTCCTCACTACAAGATGTAACAATACTTAACTGACCTCCAGTAACCTGGAAATATGAAGGAGACAGTACATTTACTCTAATGTATCTCTGGGAGTACACTAACTGACTCCCTGTAGTATAACCAGCTGGAACCTCTGGGAACCTAGAGAATCCACCCCTCTCCTCGATAACCCTATAATGAAATATATATCCTCCTCAGTGGGCATGTACCACTGGTTAGGGCCAACTTGGAAAGCTTGTCGGTGGGCATTACACCTGTGGATAAGATGTCTCAAAATGCACCATAGCCCTTTAGGGAAGTAGCCTCCTCATAGAACTTGAGGAGGCCTACCTGCCTTAGGAGTCCCTGGGTAGCTGCTGTAATAGGGTGGGGGTATGCATCTCTCTCCCTCTCTTTTGCCTCCAATAGATGAACCATGTCATACTGCTCTTCCTGTTGTTGATATTGTTCCCCCTATTCTCTCTAAATGATTGGCATATTAAATAATTTTTTTTTATTAAATGAGACATGTATTTAGGAATATACATATATAATTTTTTTGAAAAAAAAAAACAGTGAGTGTGCCACAAAAAATAGTCATGCATTGATTCTAGTGCATCTTTTATTTGTCGCGCACTAGGGACGGTGCCCCAGATGACATTCAACGCATCGTAGGCGATGCACCTAAAAATTTTCATAGCACTATTGAATATGTACGGTGTCAGGAGTGCGGTGTGATGACTAAAATCTATGCCCTGATGCGTATAGTTGTGTCAGCGCACCGACCTCCTGACTAATTACATAGTCAACGGTGCAGTCATTTACGAGGCTGCATCGTTGACCCTGTCGGAATGCCGAATACGGTGGGCTGCAAACACTGGGGCCGATATTTTCGTCAATGCACCGCGTTGCCGCTATTCGACATGGTCAATGGTGCGACCGGCTAAATGAAAACACCGCACTTTTTTTTAAATTTTAAAATAACACGGTGCGCCTTTCGGTACCACCCTGAAAATGGTGTGGATACCATTAGCACCGGTTGCGATGCATCCTATAAATTTTACAAGCAGCATCGCTTACCGGTGCGAGCTGAACGGATCGAGTGCACCATGCGACAAATTTTTTTTTTAATTTTAAATGGTTAATTTTAAGGTTATCTGAAATTATAATCCGCTAAAAAGCTTAATTATGGAAAAACAAGAAAAATACATGTACATTTGGCCGTCGAGAAGGCATATTGGCTGTATAATTTGTAAAATAAAATTTTACCCCTGTTTTGCAAAATGCAAGTTGAAGATTGGTGGGCAATGCATAGCAGCATTGTGTGCAATGGGTGCAATTAGAGCAGCGATGTCAGGGCGGCTCAGACAAGGATAAATTGTACCGATGTGTGAGAGCTCTGGAGCACTCAGAAAAGTGAAAAATGCAGTTTTTTGGCCGTAATTTTTTTTTGATTAGCACTATTATGGTGCACGGGGTTATATAGGTACACAGGTTCGCTTTCTTAATACCACACCGGGTGGTCTCGGTTTTGGCATGGTGTCTTATGACGCACCGGTGCGGAAGATTTGTAAAGCACCAGTGCTCTACAGTAATACGGCACACCGGATGGGTGTGTACAAACCGCCCGTTGTCCAGTGTGCCAATGTTTTGTGTGCACCGGTGCTTTCTGTTATTGAGCGCACTGGTGCGGGTTTGGATGATAAGCGCACCGAGCGGAAAACATCTTCAAAACCCTCCACCCACGAACCTCCTCCAGTAACCTCCACTAGAAACAAATGTTCGAGGTATTTTTATAAGGGCTTCCTCAAAAACATCCGCTAGAGGGTCTTTTCCTTGTAGTGTATCCCACATTATGGTCTTCTTGTGCACCACTAGCCAATGGAAGAGAGAAATATTTGGGCACAATTTTTATCCCTGTAATTTTTCCAAATATCTTGTTAGGAAATGAATCATGGTATATTGTTAGAGAGTAAGCTTGTTTGACCAAGTAGGAGCATCATGACTGATAACCCCTCCTAGCCTTGTCTTGATTTTTTTAGATACCAATTTTCCTTTGTTGTCGGGATGAAGAGAAAGATTGTGAGTCTACTAAATTTAAAAAAGAAATATGATAATATGGAGCGAGAAAAAAATTCATGTATTGAATGTTTCCAATAGTTAACGACCCCATGAGTCATCCTAGAAAAGAGCGAATTTCCCATTATGAATTTGCCAAAAGTTGTGTTACTGAAATATTTTTGTATTGATACCGATGAGAATCATTATGGAGGATTCCTAAGGTACACTCTAATATCCTAAATTATGTATAAAATATATGGTTTATCCATGTTGTCGATTGCATATCTCATACCATCGTTAATCACCTTCTTGTACCTATCACTGCCATAGTTTGGCCCCCATCACTTTACAGAGGATTCGTAGGTCTTTCATGCCTAGTCACCCATTTAGATTTGGAATAGATAGATTTGTTGAAACAACCAAGGACCATTTTTTTTCTTATTATATCCTCCTTAAATAAAAGAGAACATCATCATAACTATGGAATAAATAATAGATTTGGGAGTATCTACGGTTAAAAAATTGTAAATAAGAAGGGATTGTAGAAATAATTTCATGATGACCAATCAACCTAATATGTTATGAGAATTAAATCTCAAACTATATAACTTACTATTCATTTTATAAATTAAAGGTGCATAATGTTTTCCTGCAAGTGGCTTATTGACTATAGGTGCTCCTCAGTATTTATAGAGAAGGGAGAAAAGATGAAAATGTAAAAGACATGTTAGATGACCTTGAATCGAGGTATGGGTGTTCAAGGAAAATATCTAAGATTTGGAGCAATCAATTGAGGTACCAAAGGCCTCCAAAATATCATCCCAAGACCCCAGGTAAGGCTTTGGCTTCCCTTGTTTTAGGTATTCCCATAAGCATAGTGTGATCCACAAATTACTGAGTAGAGACGAGGATCACTCTTCCAAAGAGGAGAAGACATTTGATGTCTACATTAGAAACATCAACTTTGACTACCTTCCCAATACCTTTAGTTGTACTAATGAGAAAAAAGGGAAATAATGGGTCTCCCTAGGGAAAACTCTTCAAGTATTAAACGTGTGAGAGGGTGAACCATTAATCGACATGGAAAAGAAAAGAGTGGAAAACAAGGAGGAGACACATTTGGAAAATGATTCAAAGAATACAAAAGAAATATGAGAATGAAAAATATTATTTTAATTTAATTCATTACTATGCCTTTAGAATTTATAATATGGTAAATATAACTAAATTTTTGGAATTTTAGATAGAATAAATGAACGGAAGGTACAAGACAACCAAGATCTAGCATCCCTCCACATAGATTTTTTTGTTAAGCTAAGATGAAAGATGGAAGAATGAGCTTAAGGAAATTGGTGATGACTTTGGAAATTACCCTCTAGATGACATTATAGATAGATATGGGCCGGAAGTTGTTGAGGTATTTTACTTTGTTCTATTTAAGATCTACGACTAAGAAAGTGGCATTGATCACTGGAAAAAAAAAAGGATGAACATTTGGTATCTTCTAATAGAGTGTGTATCTCAGTACCCATAAAAGGCTTGCAAGTGGGAGAGAAGTCCTTAGTAAATCCATTCAGGCCTAGAGAATTATTTTATGACATATTTTTATCTCTTTCCCCTACTTAATCTATTGGTGTAACTCTAGTAAGGGATTCATTTTGTTACCTGCTAATGAGTGAGAGGATATGTTCATAATTTCCGGGATAACCTGCATTTGGTCTCACTTCACATAAAGAGAAACTCTTGTGCTTGTATTTGTAAATTTCATTACATTGAAATTCACAACCATTATGCCTGTAAATAATTAGATGTACTCATGAGTGTAATAAATGTTGTGCAGATAAATCACCAAATAGTTAACATTCAAATAGAGATGGAACAAAAAATTTGTTCCTCAATAGAAAAGAAGTTGGAGGTTTATGATTTATGACTAAAAAAAGGAATCTCATATTGGATCGATAGTATTTTTTCATTCACCTGATTCATCCTTTTGTAGTTTTTCCATCAAGCTTTTACGCTTTTCTGGCCCTAGATCAGAAATAATCTTATAGAGCTTCATCATTTTGTGGCTCTGCATGATACACAATAAACAATACATATCATTTAAACTTACATATAGTTCAAAAATAATATTTTTTCTAAAGAATTTACAAATAACATGGATTTTTGGCTTTTCTTGATGTGTTGTCAGTATTTTTATTACTTGATCTCTTGTTAGTCATTTATTTATCAATCTAAAACCTGTACCATATCATTCATTCATATATTTATAAATAAATTGTCAACTTTCCAAGTAAAAAATAAATCTCAAGAGCACCTTTCATGATGTACATCGACATCGGTGCATGGGGGTATTTTAAACGCAGCACAAAAACAGTATAATAGACCATACGGTGCGTGGGGGTATTATAAATTCACTGCACAAACAATACAATAGACTGTACGGTGTTATCCTCGTAACATAAAGCACTAGTGCCTTATTTTAGATATGGCGCACTGATTTTGAAAAAAAAGTTTTTAAATTTTTTATTACACAGTACTTGTGCGGTGCACTGTATAATACAGCGCAGGAATGTGCTCAGTTACGTATGGCGCACCGATAAAAAAAATCCATTTTTTCAAAAATTCACGCAAGGGCTGACATGGATTGGGATCCGACTATGCAAGTCGTCCCATGGGTTGGATGTCAATCTAAAATGAAAAGCCCTAATTCTAAAATCATAGAAATGGGGAGAAGAAAGGGAAGAAACCAAAAAAATGAAGGGTTTAGGGTAGAAATCGATAAAAATGCAGAAAAAGTAAAAAAAAAAAAAATCAAATTTAATCATGAGATCATTTGAAATTCTATGCTATAGGGTTTGAGTCACCAGAGATTTGGATTCTGATTGTTTGAATACTTCTATTCAAACATATTTCACTGCTCCACAATGATCTCGTGCTCTCTTGCTCCAGGTATGTCTCCTGTAAATCTCTAGCTGAAAATTTTAGCAAGAATAGTGAAATAATGAAAAGTGTTTAGTATTTAAAGAACTGTTTTATGAAATTAGATTTTCGAAAATATTTTTCCACCCATTTTTCAATTTGCGGTTTTTTTTTCACTTAAAGAAAATAGAGTTGCACTTTTTTTATTTGCATTTATTCATCACCAGTGCATCACTTAATAGCACTGCACTGGTGCATCCATTGGTAACACAACATTGGTGCGTAGTAACTAAAACACACCGGTGCGTAGTAACTAGAACCCACTAGTGCGGTTATCTGTACATTAGCACCGATTTGCAGCCGAGGCACCAAAATTACGTACGTGTACACCAAAATTAGACATGTTGTGCAAATTTTTTTATGAAAATATCTGGGCCATTTCTTTTCAAAAATACAGCTCTTCTTCTTTCAGAAAAAGAAACTTGAACCTTTCCATAACCTGCAACAAGAAAAGGTGCCCCATGATCTACTTGTTGACCCATGATTTTCTTGCTCATTTGTAAGTTCCTCCTCCATCTTGGCATCCAATTTCCTCTTTTCTCCTTTGTACTTTCTATCTTGATCTTAACAAAATTTATACAACCTCTGTTGTACAAGAAACTGACCTTGAAATTTTTGGGAGCAATGACTACGAGTCCTTCATTCTGCATTTGTTAGAAGATGAAGACTGATTTTTGACTAGATGATGCAGTTATTACATGTGGAGGAAATGGTTTCTAGTAGAAAATGAGTATAGGGTTGAGCAGAGGAAAGACATTGCAAAATGGGCTATTACATTAGCTTTTCCAATGGGAAACCGATTTGTAGGTGAAAATATGGTAGTTGTAGGTATCTATGCTTTTCTTCCCACAAAAATTGTCACTGGATTTCCATCTATAATACAAGCATAATTTTTACTGGTTTCATCCAAAGAGAGCATCATTTTCAATAAAAAAATGGAACCAGGGAATCCTTAAGTCTATCCCATTCGCATTTTTTTCAGCATTTCATTCTTTGATAAGTGTTAATTCACCTATACTTTCAAAAAATTGGGTTTTTGGGTACCTTCCATGTGAATTTCCTTGTTATCCGTAGGACCAAAGCTCAGACAAGTTAGAGATGCCATTCAGGTTCAGTTGAAAGCCGAAGATGTGATTTTATGCGACATCATCTTTATTGGTAAAAGTTTATGTATGCCAAACGAAGCTCAAACAATACTCCCAGCTTCTTTTAAATGCATTATGGAGAATATTTCCCTTCATGGGACCTAATAGCCCAATCAACAACGTCAATTGATCTTTCTCTGTTGTCCTTAAGGGAATGAGAATCCTTCCCTTCATCGTGCCTCTTGGCTTTATCGACTGCCTCGATTGATCTTTCTCTATTTTCCAATATTTCCCTACCATCCTTGTAAGAAAGAGAATCATTACCTTCATGTGATATCTGAGCCTGTTCAAGAGACTCAATTGATCTCTCTCATGTGTGTCTCAGATTTTTCATAAACCTTTCCTCCTTTTGTACTTTGTCGTGCTCTATAGCCGTCTGCATCCCCGTGAGCATCTTCTCTATATTTCTGTTTGAATCACTCATTTTCTCTGCTATAAACTTCTCAGCCAAAATTCGAACTCTCATCTTTTCAAACCCTCATCTCCTCAAAAAATTCTTGCCCACGATTCGAACCCTTCGCTACTCCAATAGTATAGTTTACAAAATAAATTTTCCTTCTTAGAAAATATATTTCAATGAAAATATGCTTCACGCAAGGTTGTATTTAACCATGTTCTAGTGCGCGGGGTTTTATAGGCGCACCGGTGCGGTTTGTAAGATCACGGTTTATGTTTTGGCATGGTGTTTTATGACACACCAGTGCAGAAGAGTTGTGAAGCACCGGTGTGTCTTATTACTAAGACAGACCAGTGTGGGTTATGATTATAAGCACACCGGGCGAAAAACCAGGAATCTCAGCTAAAAATGGTGTACTGTATAAAGTTCTTTTTTCTGGTATGTAAGATAATAATAAAATAATGATAATTCTAAAGTACATGAGTTTATTTGCATTATTTTCTAAACTTTATTATGTTACAAAATTCATATTATTCAAGATTTATTATTTTACAATTATTTACAAATTTACAAATTTAAAAATTTTAATAAAATCATTTCACATTAATACAATTAAAATTTTCACAATAATACAATTAGAATTTTACAAATATTTTACATACAATAACAATTAAAATTACAATTAGAATTAGAATAAGAATTACAATTACAATTTTACAATTTCACATACAATTGTTGGGAAAAATACTGAGAGGGGGGGGTGAATCAGTATTTACTGCATAATCAAAACCTTTTTACTTTTTCATTCCTTAAAACCCATACGCTACTTTCTTTTAGTAAACTAGCGTATATACGCGGATCCCCTTTATGAAACTAGTGTATACACTGAGATCTAGATCTGTCATTAAATCTTTACTTAAATTATTCCATCATTCATTCATCAGATGTTCAATAAACAGTAAACAGGTGCAGTAAGAACAGAATAAACCATCACACATGAACACCAGGATTTTTAGGTGGAAACCCAAATCGGGAGAAAACCACCGCTGCAGTTGCTCAGCCTTCAATATTTTATTATAGAGAAAACATCTTACAACATATATGCTGGCGCAGACTTGACCAGCACGCAGGCACCCACCTGCGCTCGTTTACCAGCCTCTCCTGGAAGGGAGCTCCAACCCCCTGACTCGTTTACCAGCCTCTCCTGGAAGGGAGCTACGACCCCCGATCTCGTTTACCAGCCTCACCTGGAAGGGAGCTACAACCCCCTGACTGAAGGCTACAACCCTCAGCACCACCTTGGACCACGTTTCATCAATTTTCACACTGGATCCAACAACATCAATAGAACACCACTTGCAGGCCACATTTCATCATATTTTCACACTGGACCCTTTCCATACTTTTAAGTTCAACCATACATCACCAACAGATACATATCAACACAGATCAGATAGCAGAAACACAGCAGAATAGATCAGATATTTCATACCCCTTGCTTCAGCAAACCCTAGTTTGCATACGCGCTTTCCCTTCACTTATGTCGCGTATATACGCGCTTCCGTCCATACAAACCAGCGTATACCTCAGTGTATATTTCATTGCGCATACGCGCTTTTACTTCATAGAAGCCGCGTGTATACGCGCTTCCGCCGCGGCGAAGTAGCGTATATATCTTCAATGATTACAGAGCTGCATACTTCATCAGATCAGATGTTCAATTCAGATTTACCCTTTTCACTTCAGACAGATGTTCGCCTAGATGTTCGCCTCATCACAGATCTAAGCCTTCCATAATCAGATCTAGCAAATACAAGAGCAATTCAGATCTAGATCCCCTTCTTCATCATTGGTGCATCATACATTCAGATTTATCATTCAAGTGTAGCCCTTTCCATTCAGATATACTTCAGAGAGAAGTATTCATTCAAGCTCAGACATCTTGCACCCACACTCATGATTTGCACAATGAATTTCTTCTCCTTATATAGGTTTATCCTTTTTCAATACCACGAGCCCCTTTTTCAATACCATGGGCCAAAACAATACCATGAGCCCAAAACTACCTGGACGGGGTCAATTAGGCGGATCATTACCCAATACCATGGGTCAATACCATGGTGGTTACTCTTGGTTTTGCACTTTTTGAGCGCTTTAGCCCATACGCGACTTGGCACGTTCTTTTCCGCGTGCATACACGACTTCCCCTAGGCCAATCCGCGTATACAAAGAGACATACTCTTTTCATCATATTTTGAGCACATTCTGAATTCCTTTCTTCATTGCCTTTTGTACACACTGTAGATTCATCATATTTTCTTCATCGGGAACATATTCTCTCAAGCACAACTTCATCAAGTAAGTTGGCATCATCTTCATCAAGTGGGTTGCCTTTCAAGGACAACACTCAGCATCATATTGTCAACAAACATCAGATTTACATCATTTACCAAGTCCATCAAGTCAAGAATAACTTCATCAGGTGGTTTGCCATCAAGGACAACACATGTCACAGTCGCATGTCTTCATCTTCATTTAGTGGGTTGCCATCAAGGACAACACTCTGCATCATATTTCCAACAACAATTACGATCAGAATTACAATTACAGTTTTGAAATTTTACATACATTTCCAATTACAATCAAAATTTTACAATTACAATCATTTCAAAATAATACAATTAAAATTTTAAAAATATTATACGTACAATTTGAATTAGAATGAGAATTACATTTACAATTACAATTACAATTTTACTTACAATTACAAGTACAAATACAATTTTACAATTTTACATACAATTAAAATTAAAATTTCGATTATTTCACGACATAATATTTAATAAATATCATGGTCATTTAATACTATATTAATTAATAAACATCACGATCATGATAAACATCGTACAAACATCATATTCGACTAAAAAACAAATTCAAATTCGCTAACATCATCGTGATCATGATCATCTAACAAAACACAATTATCAATGTATAACATCATCACAACAAAAACATAAAATATACATCTCATGTAAAATAACTCATGCTATCACATACACAGCTATGTGCAAGCTGCACATTAAATGAACATATCTAAGATGACCTAACAATATACACATCATGATGATCACCAAGATGTAAATTAAGTACAACTGCAACATGAACATAAAATACATGGACCATATATATATATATATATATATATATAACTTTATAATGTTAAAAATATACAGTTGTAATATAAAAGTCATGGATTAGTTGGTGGTACAACATCAATAACAGTACTAGTCAAGGCCTGCTCAGTCAATGGTGTAGCCTCGACGGTCAATGGTCTAGCCTGCTCATGATCATGAGTACTTCTGGATGCTGACTAGAGATGGCCGGTGGTCTAGCCTCATCTCCATGATGACTGCTACTAGATGCTAGTGGAGGTTGCTCATCTAGCACAGCACGAGGTGAACGATCATGAGATGATGAGTCGTTGCTTGCTGACTGTCGATCACATGCTGCATCTCAACCATGCATATAACGTGCAATGGTCCTCCTTAGCCGCGTAACTAAGGTCGTAGCTCCTATGACATGCCACATCAGCCTATACATGTCACGCGACATGCCTCTCCACATCTGTAACAACCTATCATCGGCCTGTATGTCTCTCATATGAGAGGGCCTGATGCCCGCCTCAACGATCAATGCAGTGAGTTGGTCGCCCAACTCCATCCTCTATCTATTATCAAGTCGACCGTGCCTAACAAAAGGAGGTACCAGTGCACCAGTAGGAGCAGGTCTCTGCATCTGCCTCCTGATGATCCTCGACATCTGGCATCCCCTAATCGTCATCAGCATCCACACCTGGATCATGTGGTGGTGCCAGAATGTCCTTGCCATCAAAAGACCCAACGCTTGCAAAAGTACACAACAATAATTAGACAATTTCATTACACAATTTAATAAAAACAAGTTAAAGAACATTTTAGAATAAATTTAAATAAAACAATAATATTACTTCTATCATCTAGGGGCTCATCATCTATGAAGAGGATGTTGGGACATCCTCGCCATTCCAATCTAGCATAAGGATAGGGGACTATAATGAAGGGATGCAGCTCATCAACATTGGCTAGCAACTCCAGTGCATCATGCGATATCCTCGCTGGAAACATAGTCTCACCCTTCTTGGGCATCATCTGCCCCCAGATGTGCATCTGTGCCTCTAACATTGGCCTACCAGGATGTCGAAAAAAAATTAGGCCTCGTTTCTAGAAACCTCTCAAAAAATAAAAAAATAAAATCTCCGAAGAAAAAGGGAAGTTGACCCTCCCTTGTGCATGAGCATGAGATCTATATAAGGCTGTAGAAAACTGCCACAAAAAAAATGGTAGCCCACCTGACAAGTCGTCGTTCTTGTACTAAAGAATCAACATAATATAGAAGTGAGCAACTAATGCGTTTCTCGTCACTGGTGTTGTGTGAAATGGTTGAAATGAGAAGTGAGAGGCACTGCACCTCCTCACTACCAGATGTCACAATACGTAACTAACCTCCAGCAACGTGGAAATATGAAGGAGACAGTACATTTTCTCCAATGTATCTCTGGGAGTACACTAACTCACTCCCTGTAGCATAGCCAGCTGGAACCTCTGGGAATGAGGGAGAATCCACCCCTCTCCTTGATAGCCCTATAATGAAATATATATCCTACTCAGTGGGCATGTACCACTGGTTAGGGCCAACTTGGAAAGCTTGTAGGTGGGCATTACACTTGCGGATAAGATGTCTCAAAATGCACCATAGCCCTTTAGGGAAGTAGCCTCCTCATAGAACTTGAGGAGGCCTATCTGTGTTAGGAGCCCTTTGGTAGCTGCTGTAATAGGGTGAGGGTACACATATCTCTTCCTCTCTTTTGCCTCCAATAGATGAACCATGTCATACTGCTCTTCCTATTGTTGATGTTGTTCCCCCTCTTCTCTCTGAATTATTGACATATTAAATAATTTTTTTTTATTAAATGAGACATGTATTTAGGAATATACATATATAATTGTTTTTGAAAAAAAAAACAGTGAGTGTGCTACAAAAAATAGTCATGCACTGATTCTAGTGCATCTTTTGTTTGTCGCACACCAGGGGCGGTGCCCAAGATGACATTCAATGCACCGTAGGTGATGCACCTAAAAATTTTCATAGCAACGTTGAGTATGTATGGTGTCAGGAGTGCAGTGCGCTGACTAAACTCTATGCCCTGACGCGTATAGTTGTGTCAATGCACTGACCTCCTGACTAATTATATAGTCAACGGTGCAGTCTTTTACCAGGCCACACCGTTGACCCTGTCGAAATGCCGAATATGGTGGGCTGCAAACACCAGGGCAGATATTTTCGTCAATGCACCACGTTGCCGCTATTCGACATGGTCAACGTTGCGACTGGCTAAATGAAAACACCACACCTTTTTTTAATTTTAAAATAATGAGGTGCGCCTTTCGGTACCACCCTGAAAACGATGTGGATATCGTTAGCACCGGTTGCGATGCATCTTATAAATTTTACAAGCAACATCGCTTACCGGTGCAAGCTGAATGGATCGAGTGCACCATGCGACAATTTTTTTTTTTTTAAAATGGTTAATTTTAAGGTTATTTGAAATTCTAATCCGCTAAAAAGCTTAATTATGGAAAAAAAAGAAAAATACCTGTACATTTGGCCGTCGAGGAGACATATTGGCTATAGAATTTGTAAAAGAAAATTTGACCACTGTTTTTCAAAATGCAAGCTGAAGATTGGTGGGGAATGCATAGCAACAGTGCGTGCAATGGGTGCAATTAGAGCAGCGATGTCAGGGCGGCTCAGAGAAGGATAAATTGTACCGATGTGTGAGAGCACTAGAGCACTCAGAAAAGTGAAAGATGTGGTTTTTTGGCCTTAATTTTTTTTTGATTAACCCTATTCCGGTGCGCGGGGTTATATAGGTACACAGGTACGGTTTCTTAATACCACACCAGGCGGTTTCGGTTTTGGCATGGTGTCTTATGATGCACCGGTGCGAAAGAGTTGTAAAGCACCGGTGCTCTACAGTAATACGGCACACCGGATGGGTGTGTACAAACCGCCCGTTGTCCGGTGTGCCAATGTTTTGTGCGCACCGGTGCTTTCTATTATTGAGCGCACCGGTGCGGGTTTGGATGATAAGCGCACCGAGCGGAAAACATCTGCAAAACCCTCTGCCCGCCAACCTCCTCCAGTAACCTCCACTAGAAACGAATGTCTGGGGTATTTTTATAAGGGCTTCCTCAAAAACATCCGCTAGAGGGTCTTTTCCTTGTAGTGTATCTGACATTATGGTCTTCTTATGGACCACTAGCCAATGGAAAAGAGAAATCTCTGGGCAAAATTTTTATCCCTGTACTTTTTCCAAATATCTTGTTAGGAAATGAATCATGGTATATTGTCAGAGAGTAAGCTTGTTTGACCAAGTAGGAGCATCATGACTGATAACCCCTCCTAGCCTTGTCTTGATTTTTTTAGATACCAATTTTCCTTTGTTTTCGGGATGAAGAGAAAGATTGTGAGTCTACTGAATTTCAAAAAGAAATATGATAATATGGAGCAAGAAAAAAATTCATGTATTGAATGTTTCCAGTAATTAACGACCCCATGAATCATCCTAGAAAAGAGCGAATTTCCCATTATGAATTTGCCAAAAGTTGTGTTACTGAAATATTTTTGTATTGATACTGACGAGAATCATTATGGAGGATCCCTAAGGTACACTCTAATATATTAAATTATGTATAAAATATATGGTTTATCCATGTTGTCGATTGCATATCTCATACCGTCATTAATCACCTTCTTGCACCTATCACTGCCATAGTTTGGCCCCCATCACTTTACAGAGGATTCATAGGTATTTCATGCCTAGTAACCCATTTATATTTAGAATAGATAGCTTTGTTGAAGCAACCGAGGACCATTTTTTTTCTTATTATATACTCCTTAAATAAAATAGAACATCATCATAACTATGGAATAAAGAATAGATTTGGGAGCATCTCAGGTAAAACAATTGTAAATAAGAAGGGATTGTAGAAATAATTTCATGATGACCAATCAACCTAATATGTTAAGAGAATTAAATGTCAAACTATATAACTTACTATTCATTTTATAAATTAAAGGTGCATAACGTTTTCCTGCAAGTGGCTTATTGACTAGAGGGGCTCCTCGATATTTATAGAGAAGGGAGCAAACATGAAAATGTAAAAGACATCTTAGATGACCTTGAATCAAGGTATGGGTGTTCAAGGAAAAGATCTAAGATTTGGAGCAATCAATTGAGGTACCAAAGGCCTCCAAAATATCATCCCAAGACCTCAGGTAAGGCTTTGGCTTCCCTTGTTTTAGGTATTCCCATAAGCATAGTGTGATCCACAAATTACTGAGTAGAGACGAGGATCACTCTTCCAAAGAGGAGAAGATATTTGATGTCTACATTAGAAGCATCAACTTTGAATACCTTTCCAATACCTTTAGTTGTAATAATGAGAAAAAAGGGAAATAATGGGTCTCCCTAGGGAAAACTCTTCAAGTATTAAAAGTGCGAGAGGGTGAACCGTTAATCGATATGGAAAAGAAAGGAGTGGAAAACAAGGAGGAGACACATTTGGAAAATGACTCAGAATACAAAAGAAATATGAGAATGAAAAATATTATTTTAATTTAATTCATTACTATGCCTTTAGAAGTTATAATATGGTTAATATAACTAAATTTTTGGAATTTTAGATAGAATAAAGGACCGCGAGGTACAAGACAACCAAGATCTAGCATCCCTCCACATAGATTTTTTGTTAAGCTAAGATGGAAGATGGAAGAATGACCTTAAGGAAATTGGTGAGGACTTTGGAAATTATCCTCTAGATGACATTAAAGATGGATATGGGCCGAAAGTTGTTGAGGTATTTTACTTTGTTCTATTTCAGATCTACAACTAGGAAAGTGGCATTGATCACTAGAAAAAAAAAGGATGAACATTTGGACTCTTCTAATAGAGTGTGTATCTCAGTACCCAGAAAAGGCTTGCAAGTGGGAGAGAAGTCCTTAGTAAATCCATTCAGGCCTAGAGAATTATTTTATGACATATTTTTATGTCTTTCCCCTACTTAATCTATTGGTGTAAATCTAGAAAGGGATTCATTTTGTTACCTGCTAATGAGTGAGGGGATATGTTTGTAATTTCCAGGATAACCTCCATTTGGTGTCACTTCACATAAAGAGAAACTCTTGTGCCTGTATTTGTAAATTGCATTACATTGAAATTCACAACCATTATGCCTATAAATAATTAGATGTACTCATGAGTGTAATAAATGTTGTGCAGATAGCTTTAGGTTGTTATCACCAAAAATTTAACATTCAAATAGAGATGGAACAAAAAATTTGTTCCTCAATAGAAAAGAAGTTGGAGGTTAATGATTTATGACTAAAAGTGAAACTAATTAATTTGGGGCTCATGTTTTATTAAATAAGTTTGGAATTTCTTAAGATAACATAATTCTTAATCTCCAATTGACAGAAAATTCATACCAATCAAGAAGATGATGGGAAATGAATCTAAACCATACAAAATTAATATCAAGAGGAAAACCCAACATCTCTCATGGGCAAAGAAGAGTATTGAATTTATAATAATTACACATGTTTACAAAAAATTAATATGGGAGACAGAGAAGGTGGCCAGTCAAGCCATTGTAAGAAAAGAAAGAACTTTATAATTATCCTATCTCTACCTCAATCTACTCATTCTATCAATTCTCATTTCTTGGATGCATCCAAAATGGATTTCTTTGCATATGCATCAAGAGACTTATTCGATGAGGTGGTTAGCAACCTTCACAATTAAAGTTTGCCAATTCCATTTTCATAATGAAATATGGAAGAAGAAAATAAAACTGAAGGCAAAAGTAGAAAGAATCAAAGATGGGCTCCAACTTTGCAACAAGAAGTATAGAGAGATACGTGACCATAACCTAAACAAATGCAATAACCCATGCAACAAGAAGATGAAAAACAATAGATGTCCTTCACTAACATATATGCTATCAACATTGGGACTGGATGAGAACATGGATGAAAACAATGAATATTGAGGAAATTTCCCTCTTTGGGAATCCAAATCTACATGATTGTGATTTACTGCCACTCTGTTTACCACTTCTTTCATTGAAGCCTTTGTTCTAATAAGAAAAATATATTTTAAAAACCTTTTGACTTATTCACAACAATTAAATTTAATATATTTGGAATGTGTTACAAATATGATGAGAATATAATGCTTCTCTCATCCTTTGTATATATCACTACCTATAGATGTAGCTAGAAAATCATGTATTGTTTTGTAGCTTAACATAATTACTTGTTTTGTTTAAAATAAATCCATAAATTTGGAAGTGAATTTATTATCAATAAAAATAAGAAAATATATGTTTATTATTTGGTTTACGAAATCCAACAAATTGCAAAAATTATTGATTTAAGAATTGCACCAAACTCTGTGATCTGTTTAGTTTTAGTTTTCTATATTTTTCCTCGGCAACCCTTTCAAGCCACCTTTGAACGTAGATCACAAGGTCATGGAGGCTACCAAATATAAGCAACTTCTATGAACAATATTAACTCCTATGAAAAATATTATCGTAGTATGAGGATTCAAAAATAAATACTACCTATAAAGAGTCACATGTTTTTTAGATACTGATTGCGGTTTCCTTGATAATGATGCAAAGGGATATTTTGATGCAAATAAGTGCCTAATTCTTGGAAAAAAAATGTTTGCACGTGTTTATAATTAATTTAGTTATGATAAGGAACTTAAGGAGTAAAATTTGTGTTTGCATTTGCTTTGTACATATACATTTGGACGTGTAAGCGAAGAAATCATGTTATGCCCCAAGAAAGAAATATAGTAAAATATTATAATTGTAGTGAAATTGGAAAACACATGAATCATGGAATGGGAATATATAGAGAATCACCCTTCTTACCATGTCTTCATATGCAATTATTTTCATGGAAAGTTCTTTTCACTGTCGCTTGACCATGAATGGTTCACAACGAGAGTTATCATCAACTTTCTCCTCATTGCTACTATATAAGATATAACTCTTCTACAATTAGAAGTGAAAACATCTACATTATCAAACCTACTAAAAACATAACATACAAATTTGTGCCTAATGCTTGGAAAACAAGTGCATGCACATGTCTATAAATAATTCAGTTATGATAAGTCACTTAAAGAGTCAAATCTATGTTTTCATTGCCTCTATACAACTTCATTTCGACATCTAAGATAAGTAATAATGTCATAACCCAAGATATCAAGTTTGAAGATATTATAATTTTAGTGAAATTGGAAAACACATGAATCATAGAATTGTAATATATAGAGAATCAACCTTCTTACCATGTCTTCATCTCCAATTATTTTCTCAGAAAATGTTTCGCACTATCGCTTAACCAAAAATGGTTCACAATCATACTTTTCATAAGATTTATCCTCATTTCTACTGTATAATATATAGATCTTCTACAATTAGAAGTGAAAACATGTATGTTATCAACTTGTTAAAAATATATGATTTAATGCAAGCAATGAGTATTTAAATGAAAATTTCTATGCTACAAGCCTCATTATAGGATTTTTTTTATAAGCATGAATTTGGTTTTCATATGAGGAATTCAAAATGTTCTTTTCATTTTTCTTTGAAATAAAATCTTTTATCAACCCAGCTCCAAAAAGAAAAGAAAAGAGAGATCAACACCTTAGAAATAAACCACTTCGAGGGGGAAACCTCCTTTACATTACATCAATGAACAATTCTTGGATGATACAAATGACAAAACCTCCTTTACATTACATCAATGAACAATTCTTGGGTGATACAAATGAGAAAACCTCCTTCTATATATACGAGTCCATGGGGTCACAGTATAATCCTAGCCTACCTAACAATAATGTAAGGGCACAATAATAACAATATTGGGGTTACATGGGTACAACAATAACACTAAGGGGGTTTCACTAACAACAATAAGGGACTGTACTAGTAATATAGGGACCTAACATGCCCCTCTCCTTCAAAAAAGTGTTGTCCTCAACGTTTGAGTAGCTCCAAATGCTTCTGTATAAAATTATCATCCTCGCATGTAGAATCTTCACTGGGTAAGGTCTTCCACTTGATGAGATACTCTGAAATTGATCGATTTTGTAGCTGTCGAGTTCTTGTTTTCGTGAATACTTCAAGTTACAATATGATTTTTCCTTCCTCATCAAGTTCTGGAAATGTTATTTTCTCTGGAATTTTGTCACCTATAACCTTATTTAAGCATGAAACATGGAAAACTGGATGCACTCGTGAAGAAGCAAGAAGCTCCAATTTGCATGGCATAGTACCAATCTTTAGCAACACCTTGGAAGGGCCATAGTACTTTGGCGATAATTTATTATCCTTCTTAGCTTGCTTGAGGGACACTTGTTTGTATGGTTGTAGCCGTAAAAATACCCAGTCTCCTACATCAAAACTTCTCTCACTGTGATGCTGATCTTCTTGTCATTTCATTTGATTATGTGCCAAATTTAGGTTATCCGTTAAGAGTTGCAAAAATTCTTGTTGATGTTCGATGTGATCTTCCACTGCTTGAACATTATAGTTTTATGTTAAATATGATGTGATGGACGGTGGATGATATCCATAAAGTGCCATAAATGTGGTCATTTTTTCTTGAAGAAAGGAAGGAAGTGTTATACCACCATTCAGCGAGAGGTAACCACTTGACCCATTGTGTTTGGCTATCAAATAAAAAACAATGAAGTTATCCTTCAAAAAATGTATTCACTATCTCAGTTTGACCATCAGATTGAGGATGATAAGATGAGCTATGAGATAGTTGATTACCCAAACAAGAAAATAATTCCGTCCGAAAATTTCCAGTAAAAATGGGATCTCTGTCACTTACAATAATATTTGGCTTTCCATGTAACATTTGAATTGTTTCCATAAATATAGTAGCAACTTTACTTGCTTTAAATGGATGAGATAATGCAAAAAAGTGTGCATACATAGTAATTATTGTTGTTTTCCAAATGTGAATGAATATTCAAACCCTTTCCCACATTAATTATCAATCCAGGTGCGCTGGTTATTGCAAGGCTAACGTGCACAATATGTGCAGATACAATAGCAAAATTCTGATATCAATCGTGGATTCGATAATTTAAACAAAGGAAAAATCATTGTAACAACAAATAAAGAAATGGAAAAAATAAATCGTAAAGCTTACAATGAATTCACAGCAATAAGAGTATCAGCAAACACATCTACTATCACAACAATTGCAAATTATACAAAACATGAAATATAAATAACAACACACAGGAAATACTCAACACCTGATCGGAGGGTGGGCAGAAATATCTGATCAGGGTTGTGTTATGCTCAAAACTTACAGAAGTAACAGGAAATGAACTTGCATTAACTTGATCAAATAATTTTTTGTTACACACCTCCATTCCTTGCATAGCCAACCCACTATGGATTATCTTCTATGCATTCTATCCTCCCCTTCTCTCTGATTTGTGTCATTTTAAGTATACAAACAACAAAGGGTAAATAACCTGATTACAAAATCTCAATAAGCAAGATGAGATCTAAAATATATTTCCATCATGATTCAGTTGGCACAAGTCGAATCTGGAAATTACAATTGTGGAAATTTTGGAAAAAGGCTACAATAGAAAATATGAAAATCTGTCCTTCGAAGAACCCTGCGTTTCTCTCGATAAAGACCGAATTTTGGAAAAAAGCTCATAAAAAAAACTAAATTGGTTCGTTCTGCACAAAACTCATGTTTCAAATTTTAAAGATTCTTCTTCGTTTCCCCAAAACGTTCAACGCAAAACTGTCTCTTGTTATTCCAACGAATTTCTGAGTTGGAATATTTAATTATCATCTGAAGATCAAATCTGCAATCAAGAAGAGATATTGGAGGCTAAAATAGTGAGTTATGTTATAACGAATTCATTAATAAACCATCATTGGAAAAATCATGCATAATAATCATTAATTTATTAAAATAAAGGAGAACAAGTATTATTTATCCAAAAGAGCATAAATAATTATGAAATGGAATTATATAATAAATTTTGATAAACAATGTGATAAAAGAATATCAGAAATGGACGAAATGGATGTTAAGAAGTGATAATAATAATACAAATTAGTGGCCCAAAATCTCCCCCAAACTTAACATGTTTCATGTCCTCATGGAACCCAATGCCTCAGTATTAACCAAGTTGTAATAAAATAATCAAAATGCTCACCCCAGCGCATGATATTCATGGAAGATAAGACTTTTTCCTCAAATTCTTCCTTAAAACAATTTTGATGTATACTTTCAACCATATGTATATGAAGTTGCAACAAAGTATGATACAAGTAAATACAAACTTCATTACAAACGAGATTTTACTGAAATTTTGTAAGAAAATTTATACTATATCAAAGCTTCTCCAATCCAAAAATCAAATCAATGAAATGAAAGGATTTCAATATATCAAAAAAATGGTTTTAGGTAATAATGCATGATTTTTTTGGAATTAACAAATTGGTTTATCTTGAAAATTTCTGGGTTTGATGATACATCTTTTTTGTCCAAAAATCAGAAGAATCCATTTGATAGTTTTAAGGATGTACACAAATCAATTTTAGGATTGTATACCTTAAATGAGGAAGAAATGAGAAATCATTAATCATGCATATCAACCCTCCCCCTAAACTGGAGAATTAGCATGCCCTCATGCTACACTAGAAAACGAAATGGGGTGGTTTCTAAAATCATGGCTGAAATCTTTGTTTGGTGTATAACAACATGGAATAAGGGAAATTTTGAGAAAGAATAATGAGATCAATGGATGATAAAGTATATTAATGACATGTTCCTGATAATGAAAGTAAGACGCCCCAAAAATAAAAGATTTTGTCTCTGAAAAATGCGAAGTGGTAAGAAAGGGAAATAATGGTTGAGAAATATGAGTGAATAATGCGCAATGGTTTTTCATGACATTCTCCTAAAATTTTAATAAATCAAAACCTTATGCTATTTTACCTCAAGTTTTACCTCCATAAAAATGTGAAATGGCATGTATGGATTGACATTTTTTTTTTGAAGCTGATGTAGGCTGAGCTGATGGTAAAAGTGATGCGGAAGGTGGAAGCCATGCACGCTGAAAAAGTAATCAGAAAGTGTAGCAGGGTTTCCTTCAACAAAAATGGTTAGTTTCCCTGTCATATGTAAAAAAAATCTCATGAGTATCCTTAATCAGTATTTCGTGACCTAAATTACCTCATTACATATAAAAGTGACACAATCATATTGTGAATGAAATGGGATAATAATGGATGAGAAGGGGAAATATGCATTCCCTATACCCATAAGCTTTGGTTTCCATGAGCATAGAAATTTTGAGAATTAGTTATCTTAGTTGTTGCTTCTCACGGTCTATCCAATTACATGGGATTCAAAATGAGAATCAGGCCTCTTAGTGGTGTTGTTAAGATATGAATAAATGGGGATTGATTGGGCAAGAAACTATCTTTGGTTGAATGTATGATACTTGTAGAATAAAGGAATTATAGATGAGATGATACAAAAATTCAAATATAAAATATACTAAAAGTTGCATCCTTGACATGTAAAGTAAATGTTTATAAGTCAATAATAGATATAAACCATAACCACCATCATCTAAGAACTGATTAAATATCACCCCATGAACCATGACTTCTGGAAAACCTTGTATATGCAACAGTCATCTTTATCAGAAATTATCTTTCAGAAAACAAGGTAACCAAGTAGACTATAGTATTAAATTAACTTCTATACCATAGGCATAGCCACTGTTTCCAGCAAGTGTCCATAGCCTCAACAGGGATTCCATTTTAGCCCATTGAGATGCCAGTGTCCCATCTATTAGAAATAAGTACATAGTTACAAAAGCCTTTAAAGTTACTTATATTTCAACTGAAAATCATTGTTTTGGTGTGGTAACCAATTAATAACAATTCCATTCATGGGAGCTAATAAAAGTGAAAAAGTTGGCTCGTGATGAGACCTCTTGTCCTTCAGTTTTAGGACTGAATTCCATTATCGTGGCTTGGTGACCAGTAGTGGTAATGTCACTTTATTAGGACCTATAATCATGGTAGTTTGGCTCGTGATGAGACCTCCTATCCTCCAGTTGAAAATTTATGTTTAATATTCAAATATGGTTATTGTTATTCAATAAAGATTACTTAATAGATGGGGTGGCAGGTCATCTCCTTAAGAGCTAGGGATGGCGTAAAACATTGTGTAGTAACTATTTTCAACGTTGATAGTTTTTCTTCTCAAAAACTAATATCCTTCAAATGACTGTTGATAAATATATTTTTCACTATTGAGATTTGGGTTGAGTAATAGTTCATTAGATAATGGAGGAAATATTTAAATACAATTTTGTGGTCATCATCATAAATTTTACAAGATCAGGGACTTGACAAATTAGGAAAGTTGAAAGATGGCATGATGAAATCATCTTTGCATAATTATTCCTTAGAAATAAGATTATGCTTATAAATAAACAAAGATAAATTGACTATCCAAGAATTATGTCAAAGAGGGCCTAGACCATTAAAAGCATTTCCCATTCACCAAAGAGAAAAACAAATTAGAAAGACCTACATATGTTGAACTCAACGTGAAAATTGGCCAACAACAGTAGTTGTGACTGAGGTAACAAAAACCATGACTTAGGTAATAACAAGGAAAGGGGAAAAAGAACGATGGTAGGAAGGTGACATGAAGGAGGATTAATCACTTTACAAAATAATGAGGAATCAAGAGTGAATCATTCCTGACAAGACTTACCATAATAATCATCATTATTACTATATACGAGACCTCCCCCAAGTAAAGTATGTCTATCATCAGTCATAGTTGGTCATGTCGTAAGTAAAATACTAATTAAATCTATGGAGTCGGTCGAGGATGTACTTGGTGACTTACCTTGGTGGAGTAACAACACTGGAGGAGTAACAACACCGAGTACTTAGAAACATAGCACCATGGAGTAACATCACCGAAGGAGTAACAACACCAAAGGAGTAATAACATTGCATACTTAGAAAACATTTCGGAGTAACAGCACTGGAGGATTAATAGCACCGAAGGAGTAACAGTAGTGGCATATTCACAGCACCGATAGAGTAACAAAAGTAGCGGATTCACAGTACCAATGGAGTAACAACACCCAACACTTAGAAAACTTTTCAAAGTAACAACATTGGAGGAGTAATGACACCGAAGCAGTAACAACATTGGATACTTAGAAAATTTTCCGGAGAAACAACAGTGACAGATTCACAACACCGATGGAGTAATAATAGTGATGGATTCATAGCACTGATGGAGTAACAGTAGTGAAAGATTCACAGAACTGACGGAGTAACAACGGTGATGGATTCACAACACCGACGGAGTAACAACAGGTACGGATTCACAACACTGACGAAGTAACAACATCAAGGAGTAGCAACATCATGGAGTAACAACATCGCAGAGTAGTAGCATCCGAGGAGTAACAACATCCTGAGTAGCAACATCTGGATTAAAAACATCTGAGGAGTAACAACAACCAAGGAGTAACAGCATTACAGAGTAGCAGCATCCAAAGAGTAACATCATCATGAGTAGCAGCATCTGGAGTGACAACATCATGGAGTAGCAGCATCCAAGGAGTAACAACATCGCGTAGTAACATTATCTCTGAGTAGCAGCATCCGAGGAGTAGTAGCATTGTGAGTAGCAGCATCTGGAGTAACAACATTCGAGGAGTAACAACATTACGGAGTGGCAGCATCCAAGGAGTAACAACATTAGGAGTAGCAGCATCGAGAGTGACAGCATCACAGAGTAGCAGCATCCAAGGAGTAACAATATCAAGGAGTAACAGCATTGCAGAGTAGCAGCATCCAAGGAATGACAACATCCTGAGTAGCATCATCTGCAGTAACAACATCTGAGGAGTAATAGCAACCAAGGAGTAACAACATTACGGAGTGGCAGCATCCAAGGAGTAACAACATCACGAGTAGCAGCATCTGGAGTAAAAACATCATGGAGTAGCAGCATCCAAAGAGTAAAAACATCACGAGTAGTAGCATCTACAATAACATCATCATGAAACTTAAGAACTCGCTCCTTTTATATTGAGAACAAAACAAAAAAAATGTGACCTTGAAGTAAACAATACCTGAAGCATAAAACCATAAGAGAAATAAGAAAATAAACGACTCTTTATTGAAAACCAATAAATAAATAAATAACTTAAGTTACAATGGTTATGATTTTTTGTTGCAGCAATGTTGTTTGTGAATGGTGAATGAATGGAATAATGTTTTTTCATAAATGTCTTGGATGTTCAAATGGAAATAAATTCTTCATTTCTAATGTTATAAATCCATTAATTGATGAAAAGTATTCATGTTGCTTTCTCTTTGTGAGGAAACATCTTTAAAAATGTTTTTATTTCATTATCATTGTCTTCAAGAATCACTTGTTCATAAATTGACCTCATTTATTCTCCTTGAACCTGCAAAAAAACGAGTGTCTACCTACAATAAAACATGAAATCATGGAAGAAGAGAGGTCATCAGGCTCTCTTAATCCAAGAAATATGCAAAAAAACAAGTAGTTACCCTATAAAACAAATCCATAAAAAAAAAATAACAAAGTAAAATTAATTTATTACCTAGAGGAGAGTGGTGGCTAACCATACTAACCAACAGTGTTTCAATGATAACTTATTGGTTTTTTGTCCGATTTGAGTGATTCCAAAGCCAAATGAAAATGAATTCAAATATATGTCTCCAATTGAAACAGGTTTTAAAAATTCCATGTAATGGTATGTTAAATGTTCTTAGAACAACCTGCATAATAGAGTCATTTTCGATTTTCCAACTCAGACCAACAGTTGATATTTCAAGCATAACGTTTTCATTTGATGATGGATTGAACTGATTCAAATTGGATATTAAATTATATGCATTTATATATCTCCAATATATATAGGTTTTGAAGGCAAGAATAATTGGTGGATCGAATATGCTAGTGAACAACTGGGAGAACTGAGTTTCAAGAGTGTTGATTTACAATAAACAATCAATATTTTGGTCATAACTTCCTCATATGATATCAAGATAAAGTGAGTCAAATTGTCTCGTAAACCAAATTCATAGGGGAATATACCATAGAAACAGGTTTCCAAAATATAGTCATTTAAGCCTCCAAAAACGGACTATCCCAACTCTGTTCCTTAGTTGCCTACTAGACATCCTGTCATTGTTTTGGTCATAAATTTTTCATTTCAACTCGAAATCGAGTGATTAAAATTGGGTTAGAAAGTAGACATGGAGGGCTATGTAGGATAGAAACAAGTCTTGAAAATATTCCCATTTTATCACTCAAAACATGACTACCCCAATTATTTTTCCAGAAATTTCATCAAGCCCGTAAGCCATAAGACATGATAATTAAGGAAATTTTCCAAGAAGGTGATCAAAATGAATATGAGTGTTTGTAGAAATTTTATTTTCAATATAATACACAAATAAATTCAAATATTGATCACCGATGTTAATTTTCACAGCCTCTTGCAAGAAAAACAACTATTTTTACATCTAAGGAAATTTATTTATTTATGTCTTTATTCATTCTATATTTTACACTACACTACTCTACTTTGAAAAATAAAATATACTCACATATAAGAGTACTTCTAGTGAAGCCATTTTCAAATTAATGCCTCAAGTATGCACATACCCGTATTTGAAAATTCTATGTTAATAAATACATGGGTATGAGAGACCAACTTCCCTGTTAAGGACGGCACCAAGAGTTGTTGAAGCGCAGAGTGATGTTGTGAGCAAACAACATAGTGAAACCAGTCTTCAATATAGCATTTATTTCCTATATTTGTTGCATCCTGAAGTTCCGTGACTGAATTCTAGATTATGTTGATGCTTTCTTCCTTGACATCATCCTCTACCCTTTTTTTTAGATCTTTGTTCATAGAACTAGATGAAGGAAAAAAATTTCAAACAATTCTTAAAGCTCGGGACCCAGAGCAGGGTGAAACTTCCCTCCCCAAGATGAGAGATTGGGTGCTTAAATACAAAGAAATAAAGCAAGAAAGAAAATCAAGAAATATTAAGCTCGGGACCTGGAGTAGGGTAGCATTTCCCTCCCTGGGACGAGAGATTAGGCCCTAAGAAATTAGCAGAAATAAAAGCAAAGAAAAATGACTAATGCTCACGACCTATAGCAGTTTATAATTTCCCTCATAGGATGAGAGATTAATTCCTAAGAAATCAATAAAAAAAGAAACAAAATAGAACAACTACACTTAGGACCTAGAGCAAGGTAGAATTTCCCTCGCTAGGACGAGAGATTGTTTCATAATAAATCAATCAAAAAGAAAAACTGAAAAAATACTCTCAAGACCTAGAGTAGGGTAGAATTTCCTTCCCTAGGATGAGAGATTGATCCTTAGATCAATATGAATCATGTTATTACACCTTTATTAGCCTCCCCAGAAATGACGCCAAAATGTTGGTGTCCAAGTGTGAATGAATATTCAAACTCTTTCCCACATTAATTATCAATCTGGGTGCGTTGGTTATTGTAAGGCTAACACACACTGTATGTGTAGATACAATAGCACAATTCTGATGTCAATCGTGGATTCAATAATTTAAACAATGCAAAAATCATTGTAACATAAAATAAAGAAATGGCAGAAATAAATCATAAAGATTACAATGCATTCAAAGCAATAAGAGTATTAGCAAATACATCTACTGTCATAGCAATTGCAAATTATAAAAAACATGAAATAGAAATAAAAACTCACAAGAAATACACGGCACCTGATCAGAGAGTGGGCCCAAATCTCTAATGAAGGTTGCGATATGCTCACAACTTACAGAAGTAACACGAAATTAACTTTCATTAACTTGATCAAATAATGTTCTGTTACACAGCTCCATTCCTTGCATAGCCAACCCTCTATGCATTATCTTCTATGCATTCTATCCTCCCCTTCTCTCTAATTTGTGCCATTTTAAATATACAAACAACAAAGGGGAAAAAAGTGATTACAAAATCTCAATAATCAAGATGAGATCTTAAAGATCTTTCCATCATGATTCAGCTCGCACAAGTCAAATCTGGCAATTACAATTGGGGAAATTTTGAAAAACGGCCACTACAAAAAATATGCAAATCTATCCTTCGAATAACCCTGCATTTCTCTCAATCAAAATAGAATTTTTGAAAATTTCTCTTCAAAAAACTAAATTGGTCCGTTCTTCACAAAACCCATGTTTCGGATTTTCAAGATCCTTCTTCGTTTGGCCAAAACGTTCAACACAAAACTGTCTCTTGTTATTCCAGCGAATTTCTGAGTTGGAATATTTAATTATCAGTTGAAGATCATATAGAAGAGATCTTGGAGGCTAAAATAGTGAGTTATGTTTTAACGAATTCATTAATAAACCATCATTGAAAAAATCATGCATAATAATCATTAATTTATTAAAGTAAAGGAGAACAAGTTTTATTTATCCAAAAGAGCATAAATAATTATGAAATAGAATTATATAATAAATTATGATAAATAATGTGATAAAAGAATATTAGAAATGGATGAAATGGATGTTAATAAGTGATAATAATAAGAAAAATTATTGGCCCAACAAGTCTATCAACTAAAACCATGATGACACTCTTTCCTTCGGACTTAGGTAAACCTATGATAAAATCCATTGAAATCTCCTCCCAACATTGACTTGGAATGGATAAAGTTTGTAGAAGACCTGGTATCTTAATTGTCTTAACTATATTTTGTTGGAAAACCAAACATTCTGCGACAAAATTTTGAATATCAGATTTAAGGCCATCCAAAAAAAATTCTTTCTTCACCCTCTGGTAAGTGTTTAAAAATAATGAGTTTTCTCCTAAAGGAGAAGTGTACAATTACAAAATAATATTTTGTCTTACTTGGGAATTATTACAAATATATAAGTGATCTTTTTACCATAAGGAATCATGTCTCCAACTAAATGTATTAGATGTACTAGGATCTTGTTGCAACTTTTGAATGAGTGTCCACACTTTTTCATTCTTCTTCCATTCATCCCTTGCTTTGGTTATCCAATCTGTTTGGATAATAGAAATGGAACAAAGCAATGCTTCTACCTATTAATCCTCTCTTGAGAGTGCATCTGCAACAACATTTAGCTTCCCTTTTTTGTAGATGATTTAAAAGTCATAACCAAACATCTTTGTTACCCATTTCTACTACTCTTCTAAAGATAGTCTTTGTTCCAAAAAGTGTTTAAGCCTATTATGATCAATTTTTACCTTGAAGTGTCTTCCCATTATGTAAGGTCATCATTTCTTTAGTGCATGTAGTATTGCCAACATTTATTTCTCATAAATAGGTTTATGTAAATACTTTCCTTTGATTGGACGAATTTCAAAAGAAATGGGTCTTCCTTCTTGCATGAAAACAACACCAATTCCATTTCCTGAGGCATCACGTTCCACAATAAAGGTTTTTTTGAAGTCTGGCATAGCTAAGACTGGTGCTAGGCACATTGCCTCTTTATGTTCAAAGGCCTTAGTTGCTTTAGGAGTCCATTAAAATGCATCTTTCTTCAATAATGTTGTTAGAGGTGTTGCTATTCTTCAGTAATTCATAACAAACTTGGGATAATACCTTGTTAATTTGAGAAATCCTCGCAACTGCTTTATGGTTGTGGGGACTTTCCATTCCTTGATGGATTTAATTTTCTTAGGGTCTACCCTAACACCCTCATGAGATACAATATGACCCAAATATTCTACCTCTTGTACTCCAAAGAAACATTTGTATGTTTTTGTATATAATTGTTTCTCCTCCAATAGTTTGAGCACCCTGTAAACATGTTGAACATGATCCTTTCAAGACCTGTTGTAGATTATTATATCATCAAAAAATACTAGCACAAATTTCCTAAGGGTTTGAAAATGGAATTCATCAACCCTTGAAATGTAGAAGGTGCATTGCTAAGGTCAAAAGGCATGAACAAAAATTCATAATGACCCTCATGAGTTCGAAATGTTATTTTTGGAATATCTCTAGTCTTCATTCTAATTTGATGATAAACTGAACAAAGATCCAACTTGGTAAAATAAATTGCTCCATGTAATTCGTCTAATAATTCATCAATCAGAGGCATGGGAAATTTATCTTTAATAGTGAGCTTATTGATCTCCCTATAATTTGAATGCATGCGCCATGATCCATCCTTCTTGTGCACCAATAATAATGGAGCAGAGAAAGAACTTTGACTAGGTTGAATTATACCAACCTTTAACATTTCTGCAGTCATATGTTCAATTTCGCTCTTTTGGACATAATGATATCTGTAAGGCCTGATGTTTGGAGGAAAATTTCTTGGAATTAAATGAATATCATGATCGTGATCATGGATAGGGGGGAGTCCTTTAGGAGTTTCAAACACCTTGGAATTATTTTTGAAGACTTTCTGGAGATCTGGAGAAATAGATGATTTCAACATTCGAACTTCTAGTGAGCATAATTGTTCAATTACACATCATTGTTCTTTCTTATAAGCTTTGTCATGAAATTATATCTTATTATCTTTCCTGGCTTCCCTACGATACCTCGTAGTTCAACTTCCTTTCCTTTAGAACAAAATTTCAAGAAAAGTTCTTGAAAATTAAAAGCTACGTTCCCCAAAGATTGTAACCATTGTACTCCTAGTAGAACATCAGGACCTCCCATTGGAATGGAAAGCATTGGAATATTAAATACATATTCCCCCATGGTTAGCTTGATATTATGGCATTTTCCAAAGAAATTTATAGCTCCTCCATTTGCAACCATCACTTGACATTCTACTGTTGGGTATAGGAAAAAATTCAATTCCTTGGCTACCTTACAATGAATACAATTATGTGTACTACCCGAATCAATAAACACTATTACCTTTTTCTTCTTGATATTTCCTTCTATCTTGAGAGTTTAAGGAGTGATAATTATTGCCAATGCATTACACAATATGGCCAGACCAATTTCTTATTCTTGTAGGGTTGGTTCCTGGTGTATATCCTCCTTCTTTTGAAGTTTCTTGTTCATTTTCTTCCTCCTCTTCACAATCTATGCAAAATAATTTATTCTCAGCACACTTATGACCTTTAGTGTATTTTCTATCACAACTTTAGCAAAGCCCTTTTGCACTTTTTTCTTCCAATTGTTGTGGTTTCAGCCTTGTAGGTTGTGGAAGTCTAGGAGTAGCAACACTTCCATCTTTATAGATGTGAGTGGTAGGCCTCCTTGTCATAATAATTTTACATTCAATTTTTCTTGCCAAAATGAATGTCTTCTCCAACGAATCAAGTTCCCAAATGCGAAATTCATTTTGGATGTTATCCTTTAAATTCCCTATGAATATATCAATCCTGTATTCCTTTGGAATATTAGTCATCCTTATATTCAAGTTTTGGAAGTCCTCAATGTGCTCCAACACTGAACCCTTTTGTTTTAGATTTATCAATTGGCTAAGGAAGTTGTTTCTTTTTGTATCCTCATAATGTGCTATCATTTCTTCCATAAAAAGTTACCAAGTGACAATTTTTTTACGAGAGAAAATCCATCAAATGTATTATGTTCTAAATGTAAAGTTGCAATGTGTACCTTTTGTCTGTTTTGCACATTATTGAGATCAAAATATTGCTCCATTTGTAGTATCCATGTTACGAGATCCTTGCCATCAAACTTCCTCATATCCATATTTATAATATGGTTGTTCTTCCATCCAACATTAGATTTTATGAAATCACGATTAACATTTATTTTTTTCTTATCATGAGTTTCCTCTACTATCTTTTCACCATTAGGAAACATTTCTTGTATCAACTTTATCAAAACTTCCATGTATTATTTTAGATCATTCTTCATGTTTTCCATGTTGTATTTCATTTTTTCTTCCATGTCATCCATTTTAGCTTCCATACCATCCATCTTAGATTCCATGCCTTTCTTCAAAACTTCCATTTCAATTTTTGTTGCTCTTTGCAAGAGCGAAATTTGGTGCACTTCCTCTAGTAATTTTGATATGTCATGTTGTAATTCTTCGTCTTCATGAGTCATAATAGAGCCTTCTAAAGGCTTAATGGGTGTTGAATTCTATTTTGGGGCCATTTTAGAGCCCAATACTGATATATATTCTAAAATATTCCCTTTGAATAAATTCCAATTGATTTTTCACACAAGACTTATGCAATTCAAAAAAATAAATACAAACCTTTTTCTTTCTTTTCAGGAGCTCGATATTGAAACTGAATTATCTCTGTGATTTCAAATCTTCAATATCTAAAATTTGGCCTGTAGTATCCCTCTAAAGATTATTTAAAATGTCACATGTCTGACCTGATCTGGACTCTTGAAGACAAAGTTATGCCCAATCTCCCACAATGACCTAATTATCGACTAGTTTAGTAGAGCGAACTTGTACGGTGTTCCACCTATCACTCTTTTCTCCTTGAGATATAAAATTTATCCAAAGAAAACTATAGTCCATGTATGTGCGGCCAATTTTTAAATAATTCCAATCTGATTCTCAGAGAGAGAGTTATGACAATTTTCCCACGGTCACCTCTTTGAGATGAAATTCGGGAGCTTGAAAAAACCCTAACTTCCACCGATCATATCTCTGAAAATTTCGTGACCCAAGATATGAAATTTTTACACGACGTTCCTCAAGATTTCAGATTCACTCTGTAAAAATTTCTGCTTCTGAATATTCGCAGAAAAATATTTATCGCACAAATTCCACGATGACATGTTTAGGTTAAACTCGGGAGCCTGAAACAAACCCTAACTTCCATAGATCATATCTACAAACATATTGCGAACCAAGATCTAAAATTTTTGCAAGACGTTCCCTAGGATTTTATCTTCTCTCTGTAAAATTTTTAGCTTCTGAACCTTCATAGAAAAAATGTTATAGTGAAAATTCCACGATGACCTATTTGGAGCAGTGAAATCCTAGAATCCAAAGCTCTGATACCAAATGTTATGAACCCGACTCCAAAAATAGAATAAAAGAGAGATCAAAGCCTTAGAAATAATCCACTTCGAAGGGGAAATCTCCTTTACATTACATAAATGAAAAATTCTTGGATGATATAAATGAAAAAACTGCCTTCTATATATAGGAGTCCATGGGGTCACAATACAATCCTAGTCGGCCTAACAATAATAATGAAAGGGCACAATAATAACAATATTGGGGTTACAGGGGTACAAAAAAAAGAATAAGGGGGTTAAAATAACAACAATAAGGGACTATAGTAGTAATATAGGGACATAACAAAATCTGAATGTGGAATGTAATCATTGTATTTTTCAAGCAAAATAGGTCCCTCTTCTAAAAATTCATCCAAAACTTATTACTCCTGCTCAAATGTCGAACCTATTGTTTCCATCTAAGAAATATCTTCTCTTACATAGATAGTTTCCATGCGACCACATTCGCACTTCATTTCTACAAGTAAGAAAATATAAAGTGAAAACAAGAAACGTAATAAGGAGAAATTTCTAAATAACAGAGGTCTGATTCTTTGTCACAACTATAATCCATCTTTGGCATTAAAGGTTATATTGCATATGCACATTGTTATCACTCAGTAATTTCTCCAGGTTCAAGAGAGAACTCACCGAGGTAACCAAAAACGTACTTCAAACTCTAGGATCTAGCTTTCTTAGGGTTCAGAGAGGGATCTCTCTATAAGATTTAACTTTTTTTTTTTTAATTTGTGAATATTAGGCTAGTTATGAAAGTGCAGCTTTGTTTTTTTTTGGTAGATTTGGTGGGAAAAATCACTTGAAAGGAAGGATAGCGGTAAATCTAGTTTTCCATTGGGCTAAGGAGTTAAAATCAAGCAAACAGGACTGGGATCAAGGCCAAAAGGTCAAATCTTTTCAGGGCAAGATATATAACCCTTGAAGATCTTGGAAAGTTGTTTTTATGAGGTGGTATGATCGGGATAAATGGCACTTAAGAATACTTTGATCTGGAAAAGGAAGTAGTAGGAAGAGGTCAAACGAGAGAGGGAGAAATTAAGGGTTCCCTACACTGGAAATCCGAGGAAAACATATAAATGATAACTAGTTAAAAACATGGTGCTTTTAACAAATCCTGTAGTAATGCTCCTAGTTATTCATTCAGATTTAGAAAAAACATAGATAGATGCATGTAACAAAGAAAAATAACAATGACAAGTAAGGAAATACTTCACTCCAAACAACTCATCACAGGAATCCTAAAGTATGATTCCAATTGGTTTGATCCGGCTTGCTAACTCGAAATTTGACACACAAAAGCTTTCAAGTCCAACAAGAAATGACTATAACAATATCTAGCAACTTTATTCCACCCTAATTCTTCAAAGAGTGAAGTATTTATACATATTCTAAACTAAAATATCTTGAAAAAATATCAAGATTGTTTTACAAATATCTCAAACTATTTTACATAAATAAAAATCAATAAAAGGACACTCAAAACTAATGAATCTATTTGGCACTATACTTATGGATTGATGGTGACAAAGAAGAGAATTTTAATTTTATCTCAACTCTTAGTTGATGATGAGGCATCCAAGTCACTAACTGTCTCCTTTCTTTGTGAATTCTACTCCAACAATTCTGCAAACTTGGGGTCCAATGATACCTTTGTATATATCAATCCGAAATAGATATTTAAAAAATGAAAGAATTTTTTGTAGATAAATATGTTTCTAAGATAAACCTCTCTCCGTTTCCCGAAATTCAATTCCAGTTGTTCACAATATGCTCTGTAAAAATATGTCTAAAATTAAATTTTTCCTAATCTGAAAATTAGGCTGAGAAGATGTGCATGTTAATAAATGTGCCTAACATGAGATATTTTTTTGTAGCTGGACATCTTAGGAACATAAACCTCCTTCAGTTTTACAAAATTCATCTTGGATTGTCCACAATAGTTTATGAAAAACTATGACATAAACAGGAATTTTCCACAAAAATGTCACTTCTTGCTCTGTTTTCATCTTTTAACCTTTTTGTTCTTTTAACTATTGTTCTTTTACTTTGGATAAACTTCATTGTCGGTGAAAGTATTTTCATCTTTGTTTAACCATTATTTCGTTTGTATTTACTTTTACTTTTTACCTTCAATGCTCTGTAACTTTTTGAGATTTGACTTTCACTCTGACTTTCGTTTGATACACTTTAACTCTAATGCTCTTTGACTATTTATGTTTTCACTGTCATTGTGAATTCTTTTTTCATTTTCACCATTCACTATGAAATTTATCTCTCTCTGCATAAACGACTTCTTTTTGTTCTGCCGCCTAAAATATTTTGTTAAGGAATATCATTTAAAAATCTTTTCTTTGTGAACTTTTTGAGTAAAACAGATCTTTAACTAGTATTTAGATTGTTTTATCCAAATTCTCCTTTTTCTAATGACCTGCAAAACGAAATAATTGTTAATGAAACCCTGGCTGCAGGGAGGTGATAATGGCTTTAATTGGTCACAATACTGGATTTGATTTTGGCACTTTGGAACCTTCAAGATTGCTAGAACTCTGATTTTTTGGCATTTTGGCTACTTCTGCAAGTTTAGATAGTTTGCAGAAGTAATTTTCACTTTTAGCAGAGGCTTCTTGGATAAACATGTGAAGTATACTATTTTCTTAGGGCTTTCTTTCTAATTAGGTTTATCAAAGAGGTTAACAGGCTTTTGAAACTGACTTAAAACAAGAAACAAGGGTTTCCTGAATCTTTTAATGAGAAATTGGGCTAAAAAAGTCTGTTAAATTTAGGCAAAGAGGCTTATGATACTTTCAAAGGCTTTCTGGCTTAATTTAGAGTTTAAAATAGTTCATTAAACTAAAAAAACTCACAAATTTCCTTCAAAATTGTGCACAACAGTAAAACAGGGTTTATGGAAAAAATTTGAGAAGGTTTGGTTTGTTTCTCGACTATTTTCACAGTTTCTTTTAATTGATTTTTAAGCTCTGAATGTGTTTTTGTTCTTTTGAAGGTATTTAAAGCTGATTGCAGGCTCAAATTTCAAGGAAATACCTGTTGTATATAGGTATTGGGCTTCGAAAGAGTTTTTGAGGTTTTTTGAATGAAACAACAACTTCTGTAGATATTTTGGAGCAATGTAAAGCTCCTGGGCAGTCTTCAATGGTCGCAGGGAAAATATTGCAGGATTTTGGGCATAGAAATGGGGAAAAAATATGTTTTTATAGTTAAGGAGGCATGTGCAAAGGTTAATACGCAGAAATATAAGAAATGTATGCAATTCCAATGTTTTTATGTGTATTAGGGCTAATAAGCTGAAGGCATTTAATACAGGTCAAGTCATGGGGAATGGCAGTTTCAGGTTATAGCGGATTGAAACTTGATTGGTTATCGCACAGTGTTTAGGTGGTAAGTGGTTTTGGGGCTAACCCAGGCAATCTAACAGGAATTGACCACGTGGAGGAGAGATAAAATCTCGAAACCGCCCATTTCGCGCAAGTTTGAGATGTGGGTGATTGTGCAACTTTTCTATGCGATATTGATTTCTATCCGTCAGATCTGGGATTCGAATGTGAATGGTCCAGATTCATTAGGAAGCTGCGTCGAAATGGGGAGTGAGACAAGGGTTGTTTATATGCGGCGGGGTTAAATATTATATAGTTTCAAATGCTTTTGTCATTTGTTCGAAAACCATAGGGGGCGGGATATTTAAATATAGATATGTTAAACCAATGGAATAAGGGAGGAATTAATATTGCACACGTGGGATATGAAACATTGGTTTTAACTTTAAAATAGTTTGTTTAGAGGGTTATTTTAAATAAAGGTTTTAATACTATATGGGATGGTGATGTTAGGGATTTAATAGAATAAATTAGTAGTTAATATGAATAAAGGGATAGTGAAAAGGAAACAAAATACATGTTAACTCTAAGTAAAGTGGCAAAAAATATGTTTTTACAGTTAAGGAGGCATGTGCAAAGGTTAATATGCAGAAATATAATAAATGTATGCAATTCCAATGTTTCTATGTGTATTAGGGCTAATAAGCTGAAGGCATTTAATACAGGTCAAGTCATGGGGAATGGCGGTTCGGGTTATAGCGGATTGAAACTTGATTGGTTATTGCACAGTGTTTAGGTGGTAAGTGGTTTTGGGGCTAACCCAGGCGATCCAACAGGAATTGACCACGTGGAGGAGAGATAAAATCTCGAAACCGCCCATTTCGCGCAAGTTTGAGATGTAGGTGATCGTGCAACTTTTCTATGCGATATTGATTTCTATCCGTCAGATCTGGGATTCGAATGTGAACGGTCCAGATTGACTAGGAAGCTGCGTCGAAATGGGGAGTGATACAAGGGTTGTTTATATGCGGCGGGGTTAAATATTATATAGTTTCAAATGCTTTTGTCATTTGTTCGAAAACCATAGGGGGCGGGATATTTAAATATAGATATGTTAAACCAATGGAATAAGGGAGGAATTAATATTGCACACGTGGGATATTAAACATTGGTTTTAACTTTAAAATAGTTTGTTTAGAGGGTTATTTTAAATAAAGGTTTTAATACTATATGGGATGGTGATGTTAGGGATTTAATAGAATAAATTAGTAGTTAATATGAATAAAGGGATAGTGAAAAGGAAACAAAATACATGTTAACTCTAAGTAAAGTGGCAAAAAATGAAGCATTGCTTATATTTGTTGTATTATTTCACTTTAACTTAGGAAAAATGTATTTTTAGGGTTTATGAATGATTTTTGAAAGTGAATGAGATTAGCTATTTAGGGTTTAGCTTTTACTAAGTAAAAATAGGTTTTTACTTAGGAAAAAGGGATTATGATTCATGAATGAAGGGTAAATGTTGATGAATATGGGTCTAGTTTGGGAATTTAATATTTGTAACTAACCAGTCATCGAGCCTTGGGTCCAGTCCCAATAAAATTTAGATAAATTCTCTGAGCCTTTTTTACTGATAATTTAGAATACTAAATTTTGGAGGGGAGGGGAAATTAGTAATTTTGCCCCATGATGCTCTATTACATGGTTGCTCAACTGATTTATACCTGCCCATCTCTATTTCTAACATTTTTTCTTCATCTTTATAGGTTCATTTAGGCTTGCAACCTTAAAACATTTTTCTTTCAAAACATAAAACTATCTAAGTCTACCTTATTTCATCAGAGGGCTCAAATTAAACTGTTGAGCTCCTCATTATTCTCTACCTATCTACTAATTTGACAAGTTTAAACTGTTTGAAAAATCTTTATTCTCTATCTAAAACATGAAATTAAAAGCATGAAAAGTTAAGATTAAATTGTTTAACTGATCATGGATTATGGAATTTATTGACACTCTGCACATAATCATTATTCTTACAGTAAAGCAAAAGTAGTGGCATTTGGATTTGCTCACTTTCAGGTCTTATTTTTCTTTTTATTTTGGGGTATATGTTTTTCGAAGTCCTTTGATCTTTCTTTTAGGACTTTTTTACCCTCTTTTTGGCTTTTATTATTTTTTCATTTTTTTCAAAATATGGGAAAACAACTTGCAGAAAAAAAGGTATGTACATATTTACAAGACTATCAAAGTCAATTCAAAATTATGAATCATATATTTATAGGACTCTAACAGCGGCTTCACATGGGGGTGGCATCTCCTGGTGATATGTCAATAACATCGTTGACTAGTAGCCTGATCCTTTGAGCCAATCCCAAACATGCATTTGTGTTGTTATAAAATATCCGTGACTGATACTCTTGGACTGAATTTACATCCTTTTCCACAAAATGAAATCTGATATGAGACTAAAAAGGTGTTGCAACCTTCAAACCAAACTACTAAATCATCAATATCTTAGGGCCTTTTCCTTGGCCTCCAATCTTAAATGAATTATTTCAAACTAGCTGAAAATTGTAAACTGAAATAAGCTGAAGTCCTACCTACTTACTCTAATAAGATTTCCAACTGCTGGTTATGTAAAATCAAATAGCCAATGCAACCATTCAAGCATTATGTACTATGATAGATTTTTTTGCATTTTCTTTTTGATTATCCAAATTATAATTCTGCAAACTATTAGAAACTTGTCAACAAATGAGAGGATGAGGAAATACTTGATTTCCTTTGTTGACTCTAGAAAATTTTCAAAAGGATATTCCAAGATATATACACCAATGTTTAACTAATATAAACAATTGTACATCTGTTCTGGATGACCTCCATGCCATGAGACTCAATTGTCATTTTTAACTTTATTTCCTTGCAAAACCAATCTATGATTGTTCTGAGATAATTTTAGATTTTCAGATAAGCTTTGTGATGATATTTCTACTAATGAAAATGTTTGTTTGAGGAAACTTTTATCATCTTCATCTTGAAGCTCATAGTCAATAAATAGATAAAGAATTTGAATGCATTCATTATCCAACATATCTGCTATTGGATCATGAAAAACTTTAAAATATTGATGCACTTTATATATGGGTTTTAATGGAACTTAATAGATTTCTAGGGGTTGTTCATCCTTTAAAAACTGAAATGCTTTAGAGAATAATGATATAGAAATTTCTTTCAAAATTTTTTAATTTCTTCTTCACTCCCATATTTGATGTGTATTGTCACTCCCATATTTGATGTGTATTGTCTGATCACTGTATTTGAGCTGTTGAAATTGAACTTCCTCATCCCACAAACTAGCTAGTGATTGCTCTGTGAAGTTAGCTTGAATTTGGAGAAGATAATTATCTTCATACTGATCATACTTAGGAAAATCTTCAAAAGAAGGAATGTCATCAATCATACACATTATATCAGCAGATTTCTTTTCCAGCAATCTTGATATATCTTGATTAGATTGGTTGCATTCTATTTGAAGGTCATTGTTTTGCTCAATAGGAGTACTATCAGGAAATGGGCCTTTTTTGGAAGGTAGAACAACATGAGCATCAACCTGTTCTTTTGTCTCTCCATGGATAAAAAATTTAGTACATACATCAACATTAGAATAAGTAGAAAAAATTTCTTCATTATGTAAATATTTTGAGGATGGTTGCATGTTTAGAAGCAAATTGATTTCTTCTTCGGTGAAGGGGGGTGGAAATCTTTGAATTCTTGGATTTGAATAACAATTGTTTTTTCTCTTATGTAAAAACTGATCATGAGGTTTAATATTTTCTTTAACTTCAGTCAAAACATTATATGAAACATCATTTGTTACTACAGAGGGGCCTTGTGGATATTGATTCATCTCTTGATCTATTTCATCTTTGATTAACTCCTATTGATTATCATGACACTTAACTTGAGAATGAAATTTATGGGCTGCTACTAATAAATCTTCAAGATTTAAATTTCCTAAATATTTATTAATATTTTTAAGGTAATGTATGAGATCTTCAGCTTGATCACAACAATTTTCAGCTAATGATAAAGATGGAAAATCTTCTTTGTAATGCTCATAAAACACCTTGTGAAAATCCTTTAAATAAAATAAACTAGCAGGTTTGAGAGATTCATACCATTCCCTTGCTTGTCCTTCTAAGGTTTCCATGAATAGCTTCATAAGGCAATCCTCATGCCAATCACCCTTCAATCTCCATGAGTGTATATGAAAATCTATGACATGTAACAAAGGATCATCAATATTCTCATCTTGAAACATTGGAATATTTTTATCCCAATTTACATTTGGTAGTTTGTGTGGAAATCCAAGTATGTGATCTCTGTTCATGGGAGCATACCTGTGTTTTATCCTTCGGTCATCTTGTAAATTAGTCATAAAGAAGGGCCACTATATCTATACAACCAAGCTAGATCCTTCTATAAAATACAATATACATTGAAAAAATTTCTTAATGAGAAAGAACATAATGTCTTGGATTAAGATCCAAGTTGAAAGCCTGGTCTTTCCATATTGTTCTTCTAGGTTCATTCCTCGAGTGGAGTCTTGATAGTGAAATTGATTTGGAGTCGCCGGGTGGATGATTTTAACATTTGTGTGTTTGATCACTCTCCACCATCATAGATCAGATCTGAAATTGTAAAATATTTCTGAAGAAAATGTTAGTCTTCCCTAGTATGGTCGCCAATATTTTATCACTCAGTAATTTCTCTAGGTTCAAGAGAGAAATCACTAAGGTAACAAAAAACCTACTTCATAGTCTAGGATCTAGCCTTCCTAGGGTTCAGAGAGGGCTCTCTCTGTAAGGTTTAACTTTGTTTTAATTTGTGAATATTAGGCTAGTTATGAAAATGCAGCTTTGGTTTTTTTTTGGTAGATTTGGTGGGAAAAATCAATTGAAAGGAAGGATAGTGGGAAATATATTTTTCCATTGGGCTAAGGAGTCAAAATCAAGCAAAACGGACTGGGATCAAGGCCAAAAGGTCAAATGTTTTTATGAGGTGGTATGATCGAGATAAAGGGCACTTAAGAATCATTTTATCCAGAAAAGGAAGTAGTAGGAAGAGGTCAAACGAGAGAGGGAGAAATTCAGGGTTCCCTACACTGGAAATCAGAGGAAAACATATAAATTATAACTAGTTAAAAACAGGGTGCTTTTAACAAATCCTGTAGTAATTCTCCTAGTTATTCATTCAGATTTAGAGAAAATATAGATGGATGCATGTAACAAAGAAAGATAACAATGACAAGTAAGGAAATACTTCACTCCAAATAGCTCATCACAAGAATCTTGAAGTACGATGCCAATTGGTTTGATCCAAACTGCTAACTCGAAATTTGACACACAAAATCTTTCAAGTCCAACAAGAAATGACTAACAATCTCTAGAAATTTTATTCCACCTTAATACTTCAAAGAGTGAAGTATTTATACAAATTCTAAACTAAAATATATTGAAAAAATATCAATATTGTTTTACAAATATCTCAAATTATTTTACATAAATAGAACTCAATAAAATGACACTCAAAGCTAATGAATCTATTTGGAACTATACTTATGGATTGATGGTGACAAAGAAGAGAATTCGAATTTGATCTCAACTCTTAGTTTATGATAAGGCTGTTGGGTATGTGTTATATTCTTTCCATGACTGGCCCCACGTACTGTACGTTGCGCCGGGCGCAGCAGGGGGGGTCATAAGGGGGGCGACAGCCCCCCTTGTTGGGGTCCAGGGCAGCGCCCCAGCAAATTTTTTTTTGGTATGCGGTCCCACTCATAGGTAGACCCACCCATGTTTTGTGCATGAGTTTGCACATGGTTTTGGGCTACGATGGTTTTCGGCCCCTGGTATTTTGTAGATCCGGTTAAGGGAACTACAATTATGTTCTAATCGAGGGTTAATGGATTGGGGTTTATGTATGCTTCAGCATGTATATATATGTGTTGTAACACTAAAAGGAATATAATGAAAAATCAAGCTGGTCATCCCGATTTGGGATCCAGGGGAAAATCTCTGTGTTTATCTATTTTATGTTTTATGCTCTAGCTATTGTTTATTTTATTTATAAGATTCATGTGTAGATAATTTACGTTGAGTTAAAACCTACATTTGGTATGAGAGTTGTTTCGGCTTCAAGGGGATGCCTTTTCTGCGAGGTTTTTTCGGGCCTGATGTAGACCTTGTTTTAGTGTCAAATCTGCTGGGATCAATTCTGCCGGTGAAAGAAGATGGCGAGCGGCGGAAGATAGAGATCGAGAAATTTAATGGCCAGAGTTTTGAGTTGTGGAAGCTCAAGATGGAGGATCTGTTGGTGGATAAAGATCAGTGGATCGCGGTAGATCCAGGTACTAAACCAACAACAATGTCAGATGAAGACTATAAGAAATTGGATCGGAAGGCTAAGAGCACAATACGGTTGTGTGTCTCAAATTCAGTATTGTTGAATGTATCTGGGGAAGCTACGACGAAGAATTTGTGGGAAAACTTGGGACTTTGTACCAATCTAAGTCTCTGGTGAATAAGTTGTTCCTGTGGAAAAAGCTGTATAACTTGAGGATGAAGGATGGAGACTCGGTGACAGAGCATACGAATACCTTCAATAGAGATATAAATCATTTGTCATCGGTGATATTAAAATCTTGGTGAAGATAAGTGCCATTAGTTTGTTGTGTTCTCTACCGAGACTTGTGGGACGATGCAGTTGTGCAATAGGTAGCAATACAACTACCTTGAATTTGGATGACCTTGTCGTCTGTTATGGCACATCGGAGAAATGAGACGAGAGAAATATCGAGGGTCAGAATGGATATTCCTTATCTTTACGAGGAAGGTCCCAGAACAGAAACAAGAATAAGGTTTCGAGTGGGAGATCTAAATCTCCTGGAAATTTTGTAAAGATGTGCTGGAAATGCGGAAAGGAAGGACACTACAAAAAGAACTGCAGATCTAAAGCTCTTGAGAAAGGAAAGGGATCTGATGATGCTCCTTCTCCAGAGGAAAAAACCACCTCGAATGAAGGTGGGGATGTGTATTTGGCTTCTTCTTCAAATACACATGTAGATCATGAGTCATGGTTGATTGACTCAGGTGCATACTTTCACTTCACTCCCCATAGGGAGTGGTTCTGTGAGTATGAGAAATATGATGGTGGAGATGTCTTCCTAGGGGATTATAGGAAGGCCAGAATCGTCGGACGTGGAAAGGTCAAGCTGAAGCTGCAAGGTGGAAGGATTAGAACACTTCCTAGTGTTTTGCATATTCCTGCATTGGCCATAAATCTGATTTTTGTAAGTAAGATGGATGATGCAGGGGTAAAAACAGTGTTTGAGAAAGATGCCTGCAAGATGGTTCGGGGAGCACTGGTATTAATGCGGGGAGTTCGGACTGGAAAACTATTTTGTAAACTACAAAGTACTTGTTATTGATCGTTATGTACTTCGCCAGTTTACGAGAAGTGCACCTGTCAATCTAGGCTGTCTTTAGAGAAAAGTCATACTATGGCATCAAAACCCAGACATATTGGAGATAAGGGCCTTCGGATATTGCATAGAAATGGTATGGTAGAAGGCATGTCTAATTTCTCTTTGGATTTCGATTTCTATGAACATTGTGTATATGGGAAGCAGAATCGGGTGAGTTTTCCTTCTAGTGCTACGAGGGTGAACACGATATTAGAGCTTGTGCACAGTGATGTGTTTGGACCTGTGTCAGTTCCATCACTGGGTAATTCTGTGTACTATGTTTCATTCATATATGACTTCTCAAGGAATACATGGATACATTTCTTGAGGAAGAAATCTGAAGTCTTTGAAAAATTTAAAGAATTTAAAGCTCTCGTGGAAAACCAGACAGAGAAGAAGATAAAGGTGCTGAGGAAAGATAATGGTGAGGAGTTTTGCAAGAAGGAATTTGAAGAATTCTGTAAGAAGTGTGGTATAGCATGGCAGAAGACTACTCCATACACACCTCAGCAAAACAGAGTTGCAGAAAGAATGAACAGAAAGCTGATGGAAAAGGCAAGAAGCATGCTCAGTGGTACTGGGTTAGGACAAGAATTCTGGGCAGAGGCAGTGGAGACTGCATGTTACTTGGTTAACAGATCACCTTCATCGGCGTTGGAGGATAAGACTCCACATGAGGTATGGATTGGTAAGAAACCCTCTCTTTCACATCTAAGGGTATTTGGATGTGATGCATATGTACATGTTCCAAAGGAGAAAAGGACCAAGTTGGATAATAAATCTGAAAGGTGCATCTTTATTGGGTATAAGGATGGTTTAAAGGGTTACAGGCTTTGGAACCCAGAAACAAGGAAGGTTGTGTACAACCGAGATGTGGTGTTTAGAGAGGTGAAAGATGTTGTTAAACATGAAATCATACAAAAGTTACTTGAGAAGATAGATTTTGATCTAAAGGAGGATGAATCAGAATCTACAACAGAAGAAGATTAAGAAGAAGAAGAGCCACAAACCCCAGCTTTGAGAAGATCAGTCTGGGAAAGAAGGAAACCAGAAAGGTATAGTCCATCTAGTTTCTATTCAGGTTTTTCCTTAACTACTGCGCAGTAGTGGTCCCCGAGAACTATCGGGGAGCGGTAGATTCTTTAGTATGAAGCTTTCTGAAGGAGGCCATGGTTGATGAAATGGCATCCTTGCACAAAAAATGAGGCATGGGATTTGGTGGAGTTGCAGTGCGCGGAAGAAGCCCTTGAGAAAATGGGTGTTTAAGAAGAAGATGAATGTAGAAGGCAAGGTGGAGAAATACAAATCTCGATTGGTAGAAAAAGGTTATTCCCAAGTGTTGGGAATTGATTTTGGTGATATTTTTCCTCCTGTTACCAAGGTTACTTCTATTAGATTACTTTTATCTTTTGTTGCTACATTTGACTTTGAGGTAGAATAGATGGATGTGAAGACAACATTTCTTCACGGGGATCTAGAAGAGGAGATCTACTTGAAGCAACTTGAAGGCTTTATGGTAAAGGGTAAGAAAGAACTGGTATGCAAGTTAAAGAAGTCTTTGTATGGGTTAAAAAAGTCACCAAGGATGTGGTATTAGAAATTTGATACCTATATACGGGGACTTGGATTCGCAAGGAGGATCACTGTGTTTATTTTAAATTAATTGGTGACGGTCATTTATTTATTTGGTCTTGTATGGATGATATGTTGTTGATTGGAAATGAACAGAAAAGTATCAGATTTAGAAAGACAGCGTATCCAAATTCGACATGAAGGATCTTGGTGCTGCAAACTATATTTTGGGCATGGAAATTAAGAGATATTGGGCAAAGAGAGCTGCGGGTTAAACCGAGAGGAAGTATGTATCGAGGGAGTATATTGCGGAGAGATTCTCTAAAAAGGATAAAAGTAAACCGATGAATTTTCCTATTCCCATAGGTGTAAATATGTCTGCTGAACAGTTTCCCAAGACACAAGAAGAAGAGGAGTATATGTCTCGTGTTCCATATGCAAGTGCAGTGGGTAGCCTGATGTATGCAATGGTCTGTACTAGACCAGACATTGCACATGCAGTGGGAGTATTGAGCAGGTTTATGTCAAACCCAGGGAAGGAGCATTGGACAGTAGTGAAGCGGGTTTTCAGATATTTACGTGGCACTGGTGATTATGGCTTGTGCTACCAGGGAAGACCAGGATTGGAAAGAATGTTGGACATTCGTGGTTTTGTTGATGCAGACTGGGCTGGAGATCTGGACCAAAGAAGATCTACAAGTGGGTATGTGTTTAGCCTATTTGGAGGTGCGGTCAGTTGGATGAGTAAAAGACAGTCTGTAGTGGCTCTTTCAACTACAGAGGCAGAATACATAGCAGCCACTCATGCAAGCAAGGAAGCAGTTTGGTTGCAGAGATTGTGTTCAAGTATGGGGTTGGTACAGCAAGCTATAAGGATAGACTGTGATAGCCAAAGTGCAATTTTCTTCGCTAAGAACCCTGCTTATCATTCAAAGACAAAGCACATTGATGTTCAATATCACTTTGTTAGAGATATGGTTGAGGCTAAAAGGGTGTTGCTGGTAAAGGTGGAAACTTTGAAGAGTGTTGCAGATGCATTGACGAAGTCTGTGAGCACTCAGAAGTTCTCTTGGTGTACAGAAACAATGGGTGTTGAAGAATTGGCCCAATGACTAAGCTCTCCTATGGCCCCCTGTGGAAAGAAAACAACAAGTGGCAGAATGTTGGGTATGTGTTATATTCTTTCCATGACTAGTCCCACGCATTGTACCTTGCACCGGGAGCAGCAGGGGGGTCACAGGGGGGCTGGCAGCGCCCCGGCAATTTTTTTTTTGATATGCGGTCCCACTCATAGGCGGACCCACCCATGTTTTGTGCATGAGTTTGCACATGGTTTTGGGGTACGATGGTTTTTGGCCCCTGGTATTTTGTAGATTTGGTCAAGGGAACTACGATTATGTTCTAATCCAGGGTTAATGGATTGGGGTTTATGTATGCTTCGGCATGTATATATATTTGTTGTAACACTAAAAGGAATATAATGAAAAATCAAGCTGGTCGTCCCGATTTGGGATCCAGAAGAAAATCTCTGTGTTTATCTGTTTTATGTTTTATGATCTCACTATTGTTTATTTTCTGTTATAAGATTCGTGTGTAGATAATTTATGTTCAGGGTTAAAACCTACAAAGGCATCTAAGTCACTAATTGTCTCCTTTCTTTGTGCATTATGCTCCAGTAATTCTACAAAATTGGGGTCCAATGATACCTTTGTATATATAAATCCAAAATAAATATTTAAAAAGTGAAAAAGGTTTTGGTGGATAAATATGTTACATAAAATTCTCTCTGTTTCCCAAAATTCAATTCTAGCTGTTCACAATATGCTCTGCAAAAATATGTCTAAAACTAGATTTTGCCTAATCTGAAAATTAGGCTGTAAATATGTGCATGTATATATTATTCTGTAATAACTGTGCATAAAGTGAGATAGGTTTTTGTAGCTGGAAATCATAAGAACATAAACCTCCTTCAGTTTTACAAAATTCATCTTGGAATTTCCACAATAGTTTCTGTAAAACTGTGACTTAAACAGGAATTTTTGGCAAAAATGTCACTTCTTGCTCTGTTTTCATCTTTTAACCTTTTTGTTCTTTTAAATGTTTTTCTTTTACTTTGGATAAAATTCATTTTTGGTGAAATTATTTTCATCTTTGTTTAACCATTACTACCTTTGTATTTACTTTTACGTTTTAAATTGTCTGCTTTGTAACTTTTTCAGATTTGACTTTCACTCTAACTTTCATTTAATACACTTTAACTCTAATGCTCTTTGACTGTTTATGTTTTCACTATCATTGTGAATTCTTATTTCATTTTTACCATTCATTGTGAAATTTATCTCTCTCTACATAAATGACTTATTTTTGTTCTGCTACCTGGAATCTTTTGCTAAGGAATATTATTTAAAATTCTTTTCTTTGTGAACTTTTGGAGTAAAACAGATCTTTAACTAGTATTTAGATTTTTTTATCCAAATTCTCCTTTTTCTAATGACCTGCAAAACAAAATAATTGTTAATGAAACCCTGGCTGCAGGGAGGTGATAATGGCTTTAAGTGGTCACAATACTGGATTTGATTTTGGCACTTTGGAACCTTCAATATTGCTAGAACTCTGCTTTTTTGGCATTTTGGCTACTACTGCAAGTTTAGACAGTTTGCAGAAGTAATTTTCACTTTTAGCAGAGGCTTCTTGGATAAACAAGTGAAGTATAATATTTTCTTAGGGCTTTCTTTCTAATTAGGTTTGTCAAAGAGGTTAACAGGCTTTTGAAACTGACTTAAAACAAGAAACAAGGGTTTCCTGAGTCTTTTAATGAGAAATTGGGCTAAAACAGTCTGTTAAACTTAGGAAAAGAGGCTTATGATACCTTCAGAGGCTTTTTGGCTTAATTCAGAGTTCAAAATAGTTCATTAAACAGAAAAAACTCACAAATTTCCTCCAAAATTGTGCACAGCAGTAAAACAGGGTTTCTGGAAAAAAATTGATAGGGTTCATTAGGGGAATTTTGAGGTCTAAAATAGGCCTCCTAAGGAAATTATAAAATAATAGTGGAAATAGTAAAATAATATTTGATTACATCATCAAATCTAAGAGGGAAAAAAAAAAAACTACTTTTTCAACTCGTATTTTGAACTTATCTCCCTAACGTTTTACTCAAATTTTGAGAAGGAATACTCGTTGGATGCAAAATTTAATTACCCATCCAACGAGTACCCATGTTGGATACTTTTGATGGACTCGGCTACATGAAAAATGAGAAATAACTGAAAAACGTGATTGCAATCATGTTTTTTCATGTATTTCTCATTTTTCGTGTATCTGGGTCCATCAAAAGTATGCAACATGGGTACTCCTTCGATGAGGAATTAAATTTTGCATCCAATGAGTACTCCCACTCGAAATTTGATTAAACCCTTAGGGAGATAAGTTGAAAAACGAGTTGAAAAAATAGTTTTGTTATTTTATTATTTTTTAATCTTTTTATATTTTTACTCCAAAAATGGTGAAGCATCCCCCATGGTTGACATCATCATCTTGAATCTTATTGGTTCTCATGAATTTTATTTTAGTTATACATTTTTCTTAGGAGGCCCATTTTAGACCTCAAAATTCCCCTAATGTGGCCTGTTTTTGGACTATTTTGACAGTTTCTTTTAATTGATTTTTAAGCTTTGAATGTGTTTTTGTTCTTTTGAAGGTCTTTAAAATTGATTGCAGGCTCAAATTTCAGAGAAATAGCTATTGTATGCAGGTATTGGGCTTCAGAATAGTTTCTAAGGTTTTTTGAATGAAACAACAACTTTTGTAGAGCTTCTGGAGCAATGTAAAGCTCCTTGGCAGTTTTCAATGGTCGTAGGGAAAATATTGTAGGCTTTTGGGCATGGAAATGGTGAAAAAATGATGTTTTTATAGTTGAGGAGGCATGTGCAAAGGTTAATACACAGAAAGATAAAAAATGTATGCAATTCCAACGTTTTTATGTGTATTAGGGCTAATAGGCCGAAGGCATTTAATATAGGTCAAGTCATGCGGGAATGGTAGTTTCGTGTTTCAGCAGATCGAAACTTGAGTGGTTATCGCACAAAGTTTGGGTGGTAAGTGATTTTGGGGCTAACCCACACGATCCAGCAGGAATGGACCACGTGGAGGAGAGATAAAATCTGGAAACCGCCCATTTCGCGCTGGTTTGAGATCTAGGTGATCACGCAACTTTTCTACTCGATATTGATTTCTATTTGTCAGATCCGGGGTTCGAATGCGAAAGGACCAGATTGACTGGTAAGCTGCGTCGGAATGGCGAGTGAGACCAGGGTTTTTTATATTCTGTGGGGTTAAATATTATATAGTTTCGAATGCTTTCGTCATTTGTTCGAAAACCATAGGGGGAAAGATATTTAAATATAGATATGTTAAAGCAATGGAATAAGGGGGGAATTAATATTGCGCATGTGAGATATTAAACATTGGTGTTAACTTTAAAATAGTGGGTTTAGAGGGTTATTTTAAATAAAGGTTTTAATACTATATGAGATGGTGAAGTTAGGGATTTAATAGAATAAATTAGTAGTTAATATGAATAAAGGGATAGTGAAAAGGAAACAAAATAAATGTTAACTCTAAGTGAAGTGCCAAAAAATGAAGCATTGCTTATCTTTGTTGTATTACTTCACTTTAACTTAGGAAAAATGTATTTTTAGGGTTTATGAATGATTTTTGAAACGGAATGAGATTAGATTTTTAGAGTTTAGCTTTTACTAAGTAAAAATGAGTTTTTACTGAGGAAAAGGGGATTATGTTTCATGAATGAAGGGTAAATGTTGATGAATGTGGGTCTAGTGTGGGAATTTAATATTTTTAACTAACTAGTCATCTAACCTTGGGTCCCGTCCCAACAAAATTCAGAGAAATGCTCTGAGCCTTTTTGACTAACAGTTTAGAGTACTGAATTTTGGAGGGGAGGGGAAATTAGTAATTTTTCCCCATGATGCTTTATTACATGATTTCTCAACTGCTTTCTACCTACCCATCTTTATTTCTAACATTTTTTCTTCATCTTTATAGGTGCATTTAGGCTTGCAACCTTAAAACATTTTTCTTTCAAAACATAAAACTATCTATGTCTACCTTATTTCATCTGAGGGCTTAGATTAAACTGTTGAGCTCCTCATTATTCTCTACCTATCTACTGATTTGTCAAGTTTAAACTATTTGACAAATCTTTATTCTCTATCTAAAACATGAAATTAACAGCATGAAGAGTTAAGATTAAACTGTTTAACTAATCATGGATTATGGCCTTTATTGACATGCTGCACATAATCATTATTCTTGCAGTAAAGTAAAAGTAGTGGCATTTGTATTTTTTCACTTTTAGGTCTTATTTTTATTTTTATTTTGGGGTATATGTTTTTCTAAGTCCTTTGATCTTTCTTTTAGAAAATTTTTACCTTCTTTTTGGCTTTTATTAATTTTTCATTTTTTTCAAAATATGGGAAAACAACTTGTAGAAAGCAAGGTATGTACATATTTACAAGACTATCAAAGTCAATTCAAAATTATGAATACTATATTTATAGGACCCTAACACACATGATGACCTCATGTGCACCATGCTTGTAACCACCAGTTGGAAATTTCTGCCTGCTTTCCATTAAACCAAATCCACTTGTTTTAAGTAATCCAAACTGGGGTTGACTTCAGCACCTTAAATTTTATCATTTTCTACATACTCTTAAACAATGTATGAAATATCAAAAGACATAAAGTTGATTCAAAGTCATACCATGATTCAGAAACACAAAAAGATATTTGATTGTGTCTAGGCCCCAAAAATTAGTGCAACAACATTGGGGAAAACCACTCGATCGAGGAATTAAAAATCATCCCTTTTTCGTTGGAATGGTGACTTTGACTACATTTGTGGGACCAATTTCCCAATTTAATTTAATTGGAGTGAATGGATGGTTTTACATCTAGGTGGAATTTGATAGATGGGAAAATAAGAAATCTTGCAATAAACAATAAATCTATCTATCTATATTTATATATCTAGATCTATCTCTATCTATCTCGGGATAAAACATTTTCTTTGTGCAATATACAAAATAATCTTTGAGTGGATGCAAATAAATATCATACATTCACTTAGAGATATGAATTTTTTTTAATATAATTGATTTAACTAATAAGTTATTTCAATCAATTTAATGAAGCTTATATCTCACCTTTTACAAAATGCATGTATTTCCTATATACATAAATGATAACAGCATAACATGTTCAAAAGTGAATTGATGTCAAACTGTGTTCAAACAAATATATAAGGAAACACATCATAATATCAATGAAATATTTCTCATTTGAAACTCAAATTAAACATACAAGATAAAAGTACCATATATATCTTTACTCAGCCCATTTGAGAAATAACTCTCGGTTGAGCCTTTTGTATTCAAAAAACTTTAAGAGAACAGAAGTGGAACATCAAAAAAATCGTATTTTTTAAATTTTAGGACCCCTTCTTAAAATACATGAATGGGTTTAAATATAAAACTAATAAGTCTTAAAATATTCATTACAATAAAAATTGAGGAGGTTTCAAAAAACTCTCCTTAAAGTAAGTAAAATTAAAACATAAATAGAAATTGAAGGGGTGATTTATTGGAGGGTTGTCTTGTTATCCCTTCTTCCATTTGCTCCTTGAGTTGAAGAATATTAAGCATAGGCTTAACCTCAGGAGGTTAGCCTAGCCTAATGCATAGATGTCCAGTAAAAAAAACATCAGATAATGGAGGTAGCATGTATGAGGATGTATCGATAAGACAACGAAGCATGAGCCATTAGCTGTGAGGCTATACTATATATATTCAGAATCTTTCCCAGTCCATATTTTTTATATTCATAATATGCTCCTCTTTTACTTTTCACACGTCCTCCCATTGTCTTATCAAATATTTTACCAAAGGTGATGCACTAGGAGGACATTTATCTCTGGGATTTGTTGCGATCAGGTTCTGGCGGACAGTTTCCACAATGTTTGTGGCAATTTATTTGGCTCTGGTTATTTCCATTTCTACATCCTTTAATTGTATATTCCAATCTGTGAACATTATCTCTTTCTTTGATACTTCAATTCTGGGCACTTTGACCTTTCAACCATAAGTTGAATCCGGCCAGGTAACAAATTGGGATACATTCTCATCTATGTCATTGAAACTAATCCGCATATCAACAATTTGATTCACAAGTGAATCTATTTTCCCACATAATTCAAGGATGCTTGTGAAATTCTGGAAAAATATAAATTGATGATGTGCCAATAAGGTGTTTAATTCTAAAACTTCTTTTCTAAACTCGTCAGTCTTTGGGATATCTTTCATTTTCTCAATGGAGAATCGTAATTGATGAATTTGAGTATCTTTAGAATTAATTTCACTTCGATGTTGTATTTTCAGTTGGTGTAGGATATCTTGAAGTTGTGTGATTTGTACCTATACCTGTGGACTAACACTCTACTTTCCTTCTTGTAACTCTATTTCAAGTTGAAGGATATTTTCATATGTTTGTTTCATTAGTTAGTGAATCTCGGATTCCTTGTCAATAGTTGTAGATGCATAATCTCCTGTAAAATATGATAACTGAGTTAGATCCTATGAAGGATCTTACTCTGTGTCTTTTCAAACAATGTCCATTGACATATTTTCTTCAGTGAGAGTATAGGAATGCTCTGTTCTTCTCCTTTTCTTCTTCCTGCTAACAACTTCCTTTTCCCTAAACTATAAAAAATGTCCAAGGGAGGAATTTATTGAATATTTAGAACAATTTCAGAGGTTGGGAAGATCATGATGTATTCTATTCTCTCTGTAATTACTACATTTTCAGAGGGTCCAGCAGTAAACGATTCTTGAATTGTAGAAGGAGGAGTTTGTACAGTATGCTGTTGGTCAACAATCATAGTTGTTTGTTCTTCTTGGAGCTTGAGGTCAAACTCTTTCAAACCATATTTGATATTGCTGGGGAAATCCAGATATATTGTTTGAAATTGAACTAATTTCTCTTGATCTGTCGTATTAAGGACTTTAGTATCCTTAATAGTTGATTCACTTTCTTTCTGAGTCATAGTTTGATAGACATCCAAAATCTTGAGTGGAATTGTTTCGAGTCACTTATTTCTGTATTGCTGAAACTTTAGTACTTCTGGTGGGTGAAGGTGGAAAGTTGCCAACTTTTTAACTGTGGCATAGCTTTCGATAGACTCAAATAATTTGTCAAAATCACCATATTTGTGTACAAAGGGTATGATTTTCACCTGAGTAGTGAAATTATTGGCCACTTTCAAGGGATCATATTTCCTATTTGGAATTGTAAATAATTTCAAACACTCAATTTCACCAATTTCCACTATATCATGATTGTATTTTTCCATTCCATACACACCGCAGTTAATTGGAAAGGAAGGCCATAATGACCTCTTGGCTTCTTTCAAAAATCTGGTCAGACCATTTCCAAAAGTTTGGTATGTGATTTGTCTTGTGAGAAGTTTATCATGAACATTTAGGGGTAAGACCTATGGATGAGCTAGGCTACCAAATACTCGTACATAGGTGAATGACTCCTCACCAAACCGCTTTCCTATAGAATAAAAGTTGACTTGGGCCTCTTTCAAAAGTCTCGGGGATTTCTCATTAAAAATCGCTTCAAAAATGGGTAGTATAACTTCATGATAGATTTTGAAAAAATGATTTTCATATTTGGATTCCCAAAGAATACTATGAAATACATGAATCAGAACAGGATCTTGGGTAGTCCGTTTCTAGCCCATGGCTGGAAAATCTGATGTAAAACATACATCATCCATAATATAACTACTCATATAAAATGGAGGAAAGATTTTAGAAGAGATAGAGCGATCCTTTCTATATTATAAAATTTGGGTGGCAATATTATTTTACATAATATTTCCCCAATCCATAACATAAGCATTTGTTGTTGCTTCCATAAGGGTAACCCATTCTATTGAAAATCTAGTTTTCTCTGACTGACCAAAAATTCTAGACATCATAGCATAGATATAACAATACGGACTTGCAAGAGATTCAGTAGAATACATACCCTTTTCATCGTTCTTGTGTTTGTTAGGATTTCTCCTCCACTACTTTATTGGCGTCGATTTGAGGTCCTTTTCTTTAGCGAAATTTGCAAGGAATTTGTTATCATAAATCCTATCATGGTTCGGAATATGGTAGACTTGCTTTAGGTCTTCCACTTTAAAGGAACCAATCATTGTTCCTCTACTTGTAAGGAAAGTTCTATCCTTGATGTTAAGATTATCGATAATCCACCTTACCATATCAGTATATGGTAGTATGTTATGCCGTGTTGCAGTTCGGTGAAGAAAAGAATTGCCTGTGTCTCCAATTGTAGCTTCAGAAAAATTTCAGGCATCAGCTATTGCCTTTCTTTGGATTTTGTGAGGTTTCTCGTCTTCAAACAACTTATACATAGATTCCCATAGAGAGGATCTACTTTCAGGTCCGCAAGTTGTATATGTAAATAAGGGAAACATATCTATTCTCTCAGAGGTAGTAGGCGTAAGGTTAAGAGGAGCCATATGCTTCTTTGCTTTCTTCAAAGCCTTAGGCATTTCCGGAGAACTTTTCCTACTCAAACTTGCCTGTAAATAAGTAATAAATAATAAGTGGGAAGAAGGAACCTTTTAGTTTTACAATACGCACAGATACCATAGTAATAGAAACATTTCAAATGGATGAGACTTAGCATGCTGATGGGATATGAATTGAATGCTCATTGTAGGAAAATGATTATGGCGGTATGGGTGAGAAAACCATTTATTTATGATATTGATAATTGATATGGGTTATAGCGGCTATATAATAATTTCTCAATTAAAACTAGATCTATCGCATTACATCGTGGCTCCTGTGTAATATCTTCATTTAATACTAATGAGCTTAGCTTTTATGTCGATTGCGACATCACAATGGCAATATCGTGAAGTTGATAGTATGCAAAATGTGTTTGTTTGACAAGAGTGTCATATGTGATGTGCGATGTGATATGCTTTATCGCATCAATGATTATGAGTGGTAACAAAATAGAACAGTTAATCTTTTGCGATAATGCGATATGATATGATGATGTGGCAGAAGTCAGTCCCATGGGTATTCTTTATCAGATCTACTTATAAATATCGTTTTTTCCTCATATAAAAGAATTTAGGTTATATTCATTGGATCGCAAAGATGTTTCAAATCATTATTTGCAAATTATATACGTTTTGAAAATGAGTTTGTCATTTGCGAAATGCAATTTATCTCTGCTTAAGTATTTGGAAAGCCAATTTTTAAAGTTTTCATCCATTTTTGAACACTATTCATATAAAAACAAAATACTTTAAGGGTTTATTTTCTTAAAATCTAAAAAATAAAAGGGTCCCCACTATTTTCTAAAGTAACTATGGCTTAAAATAATGGGGGTTGTTGATTTACACAAAAATTGGCGATTCACTGGAAGAACCAGTTATCTCTCAAAAACAATTTCTTTAGTATCTTCAAATAAGTAAAAATAATTTAAGGAAACATGAATTATTTTCAAAATATTTAAATGAATAAAATTACTTTGAATATAAAAAAAAATCATATTTATTGTCAATATTTTATAAACCTTTCATAAATATATATCTCCTTTGCTCTATATCAATCATTATATGGTTTAAAAGGTAAAGTAAGCATTCTTTTTGTAACTTAGATTTTTAATTTACTCCTTTTGTCATAGGTATAGCCACTGCTACTAATAAATATTAATAGCTTAAGCAAGGTTACCTTTTAACCATTAATGACTCAGTGACCCATCAATTTATTTAAGTTAACTCCTTAGTTACTCATTTTTCTCCTTTCTCTTAAAAATTCATTGTCCTCGCTTGATGACCAGAGAGTGACAATGCCATTCACTGGTTATGATTTAGATGGAACAAGATGGCTCGTGATGAGACCCCTTGTCTTATGAATTTAATATCATGAGCCATTACCATGATTTGGTATGCAGTTTGTGATAATCTCAGTTAATCATTAACTTATGATCATGGTAAGCAAGCTCGTGATGAGACTTCTTATCCTTTTAAGTTTTTTTTTTTGAATTACACTCTAAAAAAATGTATTTTCAATGGATGGGGAGAAACATTAACTCCTTAATAGTTTTGGATGACAGTTTAGAGTTAAAGATTCTTAGTTACAAAAAGTCTTTTCTTTGTAAACATGAATCTTTTTTATGATTCATAATAGAGTAAAAATACTTTACAAGTTTTGAGTTTACAACATTTAAAATTTCTACGGAGAAATATTTCAGAGTTCTATAGTATTCATTCAATTTTCTAGGTTGGTAATTATTTCCTCAAAAATTTCTATTCTTCAAAAATAAAAGCATAAAATAATTCAAAGGTGTCGTGAACTAACAAAAGTATGTAATCAAACATTATTTTGTAAAAGAAAGAAAAGAAAAAGGATATAATACATTTAGAATATAATCTTCTTCTAAGAAAATAATATTTTTAGGATTAGCCCATTAACAGGGAGTAGGTCTTTTCTCCCTTGAAGGTCTTGTAACATAAAGGTTGATGGGCCAATTTGTTCAATGATTTGGAATGGTCCAATCCACATTCTTTGGAATTTGGTATGCTTACCTTCTTCCTCATGTGCTTTATCCCATTTGAGTACAAGATCTCCAACTTGGAAGTTCTTTGGGAAAACAAAATTTGCATCAAAACAATTTTTCACTATTTGTTGGTGATGAGCATGAGAAATTTTGGCTTTTTCCCTTTCTTCTTCCAATTTAAGGATCTGTGACATTCTTAATTGTACGGAAGAAGAAGGTACTTGATCAATAAATTGAACTAGGGCTAGTGAGGGAAGAACTATGTTTGAAGGAATTACAACTTATTTCCCATAAACTAGATGGAATGGAGAAGTTCCTATGGAAGCTTTTTGAGTAATCCTATTCACCCATAGTGCAAATGTTAGACATTTATGCAAATTTTTCGGATTTGATCAATAGTTATTTTGATGATTCTTATGAGATTTTTGTTTGATGATTCTGCTAAACCATTCCCTTGGCGATAGTAGTTAGCAGAGTATTAAAGTTTAAAACCTATTTTAAGAGAAAATTCTGTCATACTATTTCCCAAAGATAATATGCATTATCAAACATAAGTGCATTGGTAAACGAAATCTAGTAATAATGAATTGATCAATAAATTCAATTATGGCTTCAAAGTTAGCTACCTTTAGTGTAATTGCCTCCACCCACTTAGTAAAATAATATGTTGCAGCGAGAATTTATTTATGCTTCTTGGACGAGTTAAAACAATGTCACCTATGATATCTAATCCTCATTCCTCGAAAGGGTTATCAATGTTGACTGGTTGCAATGGCAATGCTGGTTTTCTTTGTCTTCTAGTAGTAGTTTGGCATGTTTTTCATTTTCTCACATCTGTATGAGCATATTTGAACAGAGTGGGCCAGTAATAACCTGCATAAAGGATCTTATGTGTAGCAGTATCTCCATCGAATTGTCCACCTGCAGGTCCATCATGAATTTTCTGCAAAACCCTCTGAGCTTCAGATTTATCAAGGCATCTTAGATTTATCAAGGATTAATATTATAAGCTCTATGAATAAATTATACCTTAATAAAATAAATAGTTAGATTAATAAAGCCAAGGGATTGATATTATAAACCGAAGGGAATAATAAACCCAAGGGATAAGTACTAAAACCACAAAGGATTATAAAACTAAGGGAATAATATTAAACCCAAGGGATTAATATTATAAACCCAAAGATAAACATGGTTGAGCATGGTTGATTTTTTTATTGAGACAATCTTTGTCACAATGCGATGTTTGACCATGATTTATTTTGATATTGTGATAACCTTAGTCATAATGTGATGTTGGACCATGGTTTATTTTCATATTGAGACAATATTTGTCACAATCTAGCGTTGGACTATGGTTTACCATGATTGGTTTCCATATTGAGAAAATGGTTTAAAAATTCATAAAATAAATATTATAAACCAAGGCATATAAACCCTATGATAAATATTATAAATGCTAAAATAAACACGGTTGACTATCGTTGACCATGGTTGATTTACCTATTGAAACAATCTTTTTCATAATACGATGTTAGAGGATGGTTGATGATGGTTGACAATGGTTGATCAAGGTCGCTTCTCATATTGAGACAATCTTTGTCACAAGGTGACGTTGGACCATGTGGCACACACACACATACACATACAAAAGCATATTATGGTTAAAACACTTAAATAGTATAAATTTTATTATAATCGAGAAGTCAAATTCCTTCAATGTTCAACATGGAGTTAGCCCATCGCATATATATATATATATATATAGCGAGAGAGAGAGAGAGAGAGAGAGAGCCTTTTTCTAAATAGAAGAATATAGAGAGAAATTTTGCACCTAGGAAAATTTTATCCTTCTTATTACATGAGAATTTCAAATATATTTTGTAATTTATACTCAATATTTAAATTAGTTTAGATAAATTATAAATCATTAACAAACATATTACCATACATATGATAGTGGTTCTAAAGAAATTGTTATTTTAATAGAAAAAAATTTAATTAAACACTTTAATAAATAAAACTAAGATCTTTTTTAATATTAATCCTTACTTAACTATATTTATATATTTTAATATCCGCATATCATCCTTTAACTATAATAGATATCAAAATTCCCAACTTTTATTATGAATTAAACATCACTTTCACAATCTCTTCGCAGTTTTTCAACTTAATCTATAAACAAATAAATATTTTCATAAAAAAAAATTGAAATAACATTATGTTAATGACTTTTTTTATATGTCCGCCCAAATCTTTAGACAACATCAACATAATTTTATTCCAAAAAAGTTATAACGCCTTAATCTATTCTTTCTCACCTTTATTTAAACTTTATGATCTATTATTTTCCCAACCTTTACCTTGATCATGTATGTTCGTTGTTTCTTTCTTCATCGTAAACATTCCAAATATATGCACCGTTAATTTCTATACATCCCGAATTCATAGACCTTTCTTTATGATTGCATTTATCGATCTTGATCGGTCATATGAAATGATACCTATGTATTCTTTTATTTTATTATTCTCAAAGCAATCCAATAACAGTTTTTATCATGCTACATGTCCTCATTCACTCCCTTTCTCAACTTAATAAAACTGGACCCATTAAAGCTAGTGGCTTGTCCTTGTCTATATGGCATAAGATATTGAACCGAACTGCCACGTCAATTTTATTTGTTTGTTGTAAAAATGAAATTAGTATTTAAATTAATGAAAAGTGATAAGTTTTTTTTTTTTTAATTTATTATTTAATAAAAAATATTCATACTCTACCAGACCCTTTTAAACGTCCTTGGTGTGCTTTAAGCTTTCATTATAATTTACAAGATTTTTTATTATAAAAAAAACTTGCAATTAAATCCAATTATTAATACAAATAATTATAGGAGAAAAGGAAGTGTTCTACGTGTAAAGAAAGAGCCAATGCTTCATGTGATGTATGATTCCACGTAACAGGTATATCTTATCCAACCTACAGGTGTGCTTTACGCTGTGTTAGAAACGGCCTCGGTGTAATAGTGCGTGCACATTAATCAAATAAAATAATCCTGAAATACTGAGGCGTAATTATTCAAAAAATATATGATACTAAGACAGCATTGGCATTGCATCCTCTGACTACTTCGAGTTTTGATCACAATAAAACTCAACTGGGTCCCACCAATATGAAGTCACACTTTATAAAATAGTTCAGAGATAACATCTCGAAGCTCGTTTATGATTCTCCACCGACGATTTCTGAGGTACACGTTTCCTGTTTCCGAGGCGGGCACACGTTTTATCGTCTCCGTGGTTGGTTACGCTACCCCTTAAATTCTGTGATCAAACTTGAGTAGTCCATCATGAATTTGAATCCCAGTAACTGCTTTAACACCCTGATCAACGTGAACATGTGCTCCAATCCCACCTGTGAAGATGGGCTTGAGAATCCATATCCAGGTGGTTTCAAATTAATATGAACACGTACTCCAATCCCACCTTTCAAGATGTGCTGAGAATTCATATCTAGGTGGTTTCAAATTTGAAGGCCGTAATCTAACTGAATTTCTTTTTTCTCTAAAAATTATGTGAGATTTTAAGAAAATTTGGCAGTGATTTTTGTAAATTCAGGTTATAGTTATCAAATTTCAATATTTTGGATGCTTAGAGATTTTTATTGTGCTGAATCTATTTCCACCATCACAAACATTATTCAAACACTGTTATTGCAAAATTTCATAATTATTTTTACCCAAATTCCAACAACATTTGCCCATCCGTAACAATTCCTCCACCTCCTTAAACAAACTCAATTTCAAGTCCCTGCGGCTATGAACATTTACATTTTAATAAACCTATCCAAAACTATCCATGGGTTTTCGACAATAAAAGTCCAACATCGATATATGTACAATAAAAATATATTTGATCCCTATGCGCCCCAGCATTAAAAGTCAGCGTTTACCAGTGGAATGGATGTCAACCAACTCCCCCCATTTAAACTAATTATTTAGTGCATAAATGCAGCCTGGGGGTTTGCGTGGAAAGAAAATTTAGGATCTGACTCCCAGCCCAAATAAAATACAGAAAGAAGGAAAAAGCAACAACACCTAAATCATCAAATGTCGGTAGGATGGACGTGAATGCTTTGGGCATGTGCCAACAAAACGGAAACAATACTAAATATATAATTTTTTTTGTATTTTATTATCATCATCTTCGAGGATGTTATGCCTCGCCTCTCCACTACTCGACTGCTGAAATAAACTAAAATGAAAGCTACAAATTCGTATCTCGATGTAATTTGAGAAGTGGGTGACATGAAAATAGTTAAACTCATATATTTTTCCCGGTACCTAGGCCTAGGCCCATGCCCAAATAATTTGATGTCGGGTGCATTCATTATCGAATAGCATGGATAATGGGTGCGAGCAGTTTGATCCGGATAATTATGGGTTCATTCAGTTGTTCATCATCTGTTCATTTATGGTTGTGCTAGTTTGATGTGAAAGAAAAGTCCACAGTTTCTGACTCCCAGGACGGGATCTTATAAGGATAGACCTCTGTTGAATTATAACTTCAACTGCGGCAATGCAGAGAAGGATAAATGTTATAGGAGTTTCTCTGGAGCACGCAAGCCAGAAATTAAAAATCTGCATTTAATGAAGTCTGCAAGTTGTTGTTTAAATATCTCTGCAACAGCCGCCAGAACATTGAAGAAATTGTAGTTTCAAACCACGCAACCAGAAAACTTAAATGCTCTCTTTGCTGCCTCTTGATTTCTGCAACCACCACATTCAAAGCTCAGATATTTACCCACCAGTTTTTACCACGTGGCAGTGCATGATTCATTCGGGTTTCACTTGGCTCATTCATGAAGTTGGAGAATCCGGACCCAAATTTTTATAGGGTGAATTAAATTTGGAATTCGCATCACATATTGGGCCTACGTCAGCGTTTGACTTTGGAACGCGAAGAGCATTTACAAAAGAGTTTGATTTATTTTTTGAAATCCGTAAAGTTTCATAAAGTTTTTAAAGACCTTCGGTAAAATTTATTTTTACTAAGGTTAATATATATTATAAATGTTTTAACATTTATAATATATATATTTAATGTTTTATTTTTAAATGTTATGTTCTGGAAAGTTTAAAAGGTCCGAAAGCCAAAACAAAAAAAGAGGGCCGTGAATGTAATTTTTATTTTACTGTGTAATTTTTTTATTAAAAGTTTATTTACGCAGTAGTGTATAAAAGGGCGAAAGACAGATTGTAAAAAAAAAAGAGAAGTTTTTACACACAGCAGAGTGTAAAAGTTTTGAGTTGCACAGCAGTGCGTTTATTGTTTTTTTTTTAAAGAGAGACAGAGTATTTTCTGTGTGAGACAGCGAAGAGTTTTGTTTGGCACTGTGTTTTGTAACAGTCCAGCATTTTGTAATCCGTCATAGAGGAAGAAGTTTTTTTATTGTAATAGATTTTTACAGTGAATGAAATAGAATTTTTCAGTGTTGAACTCTGTCTCATTTGAGTGAAATTTTTAATATTTTCTCTGTGTTAAAGGATGGGAATTTCTATTCTCCTGTGTGTTTGGAATATTCAGAAATTTCAACATGGTATCGGAGCTAGTCCAGGCTATTTGAAGGTCAAATAAGCTGAAGGAAAGGAGTTCTTTGCTGCAGCAGCTTCTCCAGCAGTGTGAAGACTCAGCCAAAAGAATCCAAAGGTATTTCTCTATATAAGTTTTGTGTTACTGTTGCAAAACAGTCAGTTAATTTTAAACACACATTCAAGTGTTTTTGAATCATAGTTAAGAGTGTAAAATCGCTGGAGCCAACACTGGTATGGATATGGGAAATATCCATCTCCCAATGTTTAATGGGAAAAATTATGAAGGCTTTATTTGTCTCCCAAGACTTATGGGAATTTGTTGAAGAAGGCTTTGAAGAGCCAGCAGATGAACATGAGTTTAATATGTTAACTCAGGCAGAAAGAGAGATGCTGAAGAGCAGTAAGAAGAAAGACTCCAAAGCTCTTTTCTTTTTGTATCAAGCAATGCATGAGAGTGTGTTTCCAAGAATAGCAGCAGCTAAGAGATCCAGAGAAGCATGGGAAACTCTCAAGACAGCCTATCAAGGTATGGAAAAAGTGAAGACAGCAAAACTTCAGTCGCTGAGGAGAGACTTTGAGACTCTCTGTATGAAAGAGTCAGATACTATTGACTCATTCTTCACTCATGTGATTGGAATGGTCACACAAATAAGATCTCATGGAGAGACTCTTGAAGATAAGAGGATTGTGGAAAAACTCTTGAGAATTTTACCCTCAAGATTTGATGTGATTGTCACCACCATAGAGGAGACTAAGGATCTCATAAAGTTTTCAGTGGATGAACTACATGCATCACTGATGACCCATGAACAGAGATTGGATAGAAGTGAAAACTCATCTCTAGAACATGCCTTTAAGACCCAGATGTCTTTCGGAAGAGGAAGAGGGCAAGGCAGAGGAAACAAAAGAGGAAGAGGCAGAAGCCAAAACAGAGGTGGAAGGAACAACCCTTCACATTCACATGGAAGGTGCAATAGTCAAGATCATAGCCACGGCCAAGGCAACAGCCAACAGAGTGGTCAGCAGAATGCTCAAGGACAGAGGTATGATAAATCCAATGTCCAATGTTACCATTGTAAAAAATATGGTCATTATGCTAATGAATGTAGAAAGAAGCAGCAAGATATGAGAAATAGAACTAGTGCAAATTTCACTAGAGAAAATGTCAACCAAAATAATTTGTTTTTAGCTTGTAATATGGTTGAAGAAAAAAGTGAGGATTTATGGTTTCTAGACTCTGGTTGTAGTAACCATATGACAAAAAAATTAGCATTGTTTTCTATGTTAGATGAAAGTGTGAAGTCACAAGTCACACTGGGAACTGATAGCAAAGTTTCTGATATGGGAAAAGGGATTGTAAATGTTTTAACGAGGAAAGGTGCAAAGAAATCCATAGCAGATGTCTATTATGTTCCAGGAATGAAGTGTAACCTATTAAGTATTGGACAGCTTGTCCATAAGGGGTATAATGTTTTCTTTGATAATGATGTTTGTACCATCATGGATAAACCACCCAGCGAACAATGTATTGCTGAAGTGAAGATGACAAGGAACAGAATGTTCCCTCTCAGAGTGAGAGCAGATTTGAAGAATGGTGAAGAGAAAGCAGCAGTGACACAAGAGACTTTCCAAAGCGAACCAAAAGATGATAATTGGTTATAGCACTTGAGATTTGGACATCTCAACTTTGGAGGTCTTAATCTGTTGAATAGAAAAGGAATGGTAAGTGGTCTACCATTGATAGAGAAACCAGACAGCGTTTGTGAAGGTTGTATCTTGGGGAAACAACACAGAGAAAGTTTTCATTCCGGGAAAAGTATAAGGGCAAAAGCACCCTTAGAGATTGTCCACTCAGATGTATGTGGACCGATGCAAACCCCATCGCTTGCAAGTAGCCACTATGTGTTAACATTCATAGATGATTTTACAAGAAAAACTTGGATTTACTTTTTGAAAAACAAAAGTGAAGTGTTTGAAAAATTTAGAAATTTCAAAGCGCTTGTTGAGAACCAGAGTGGGCTGCATATCAAAGTCTTAAGGACTGATAGAGGAGGTGAGTATATATCTAAAGATTTTCTACGGTTTTGTAGAGAAAATGGTATTCAAAAACAGTTTACAACGAGATATACTCCGCAGCAAAATGGAGTAGCCGAAAGGAAGAACCGAACCATAATGGACATGGCGAGGAGTATGTTGAAGGCAAAGAATTTGCCTAATGATTATTGGGCTGAAGCTGTACATTGTGCAGCGTACATTTTGAACAGGTGCCCTACAAAAGCAGTTATGAACAAAGTGCCGGAAGAGGCATGGAGTGGCACAAAGCAAAGTGTCACACACATGAAGGTTTTTGGATGTGTGGCTTATGCACACATACCAGATCAGCTAAGGAAGAAGTTGGACAACAAGGGGGAGAAATGTGTTTTCATTGGATACAGTGAGGAATCCAAGGCATACAGGTTATATAACCCATCTACCAAGAAGTTTATTGTGAGCAGAGACGTTCAGTTCATTGAAGAGGAAGCTTGGGATGGAAGCATAGAGAAGACAGTAAATGTTAAACACTGTTTATCTCATGATGAGAATGATAATGAGTTGGCTGAAATACATCTCCAAACAACAACACCAACAAAAGAGCAGCAAAGCACACCCTTGAGGAGAAATGAAAGTGCTTCTCCAAGAACACCACAAGGAGGAAATTCAAGTGCTTCTTCAAGCATTTGCACACCTACTGAAAGAGTTAAGAAATTCAGAAGTTTGAAAGAAATTTATGAACAAGATTTAGCTAATGAAGGTATCAATTCTTTTCTTGCTTTATATTGTCATGTTGATGATCCTGTTCATTTCGAAGAAGCTATTAAGGATAAGAAATGGATAGAAGCTATGGATGAGGAGATAAATGCCATAGAAAGAAACAAAACTTGGGATTTGGTTGAACTCCCAAAAGGTAAAGATGTCATTGGTGTTAAATGGGTCTACAAGACCAAAAGTAATGCTGAAGGAAAAATAGAGAGACCCAGGGCCAGACTTGTTGTCAAAGGTTATAAGCAGAAGCATGGGATAGATTATGAGGAAACTTTCGCACCGGTTGCCAAAATGGAAACTAGAGAGCAGTGTTGTCCATAGCAGCACAAAACAAATGGAAAGTTTACCAAATGGACGTGAAGTCAACATTCCTAAACGGAGTGTTAATGGAAGAGGTTTACATTGAACAACCTCTCGGCTATGAAAATAAAGGCCAAGAGCACAAAGTATGTAAGTTGAAGAAAGCTCTTTATGCGCTGAAGCAAGCGCCAAGAGCGTGGTACAGTAGGATAGACTCCTATCTACTGGAAAATGTTTTTGAAAAGTGTGAGGGAGAACCCACCCTCTACATCAAAGAAAAGGACGGTAAAATGTTGATTGTAGTCTTGTATGTTGATGATGTTATTTTTAGAGGTAATGATGATTGCCTTATTGAACATTTTAAAACAGTCATGAAAGAAGAATTTGAAATGACTGATATGGGTTTGTTGAAATTCTTCTTGGGAATAGAAATAGAACAAGATGAAAATGGAATTTTTATCTCACAGGAAAAGTATGTTAATGAGGTGCTTGAAAGATTTAACATGCAGGAAAGCAAAGAAGCAATCACTCCCATAGTGATGGGATTAAAACTCAGCAGAGAGGACAACAGCAAGGATTTTGATTCTAGCTTGTACAAGAGCATAGTTGGCAGCCTCATGCATTTGACTGCAACTAGGCCGGACATAATGCATGTTGTTAGTTTGATTTCCAGATTCATGGAAAAGCCAAAGGATGCACATTGGCAAGCAACAAAAAGAATTCTGAGGTATGTTAAAGGTACAAAGAGGTTTGGTATTTTTTATACTACTTCAGAAAGTTCAAATTTAATTGGTTATACTGGCAGTGATTGGGCTAGAAGTATAGATGATTGGAAGAGTACTTCCGGTTATGTTTTTCAAATGGGTTCAGGAGCCATTTCATGGGCTTCTAAGAAATAGCCAATTGTGGCATTGTCTACAACAGAGACAGAATATGTGGCAGCTACAGTAGCAGCATGTCAAGCAGTTTGGATGAGAAAAATGTTGAGAAGTTTATGCCAAGAACAGGTAAAAGGAACAGTGATATTTTGTGACAATAGCTCAGCTATTGCATCGTCTAAAAATTCAGTCTTTCATAAAAGGAAAAAACACATTGACACCAAGTTTCACTTCATTCGTGAATTGGTTAATAATGGTGAGATAGTTTTGCAACATTGCAGAATAGAGGATCAACTTGCTGATATCCTCACAAAGCCACTTGCGCAGAAAAGCTTTGAACATTTCAGGAAATCCCTGGGTATGTTAGAAAACCCAGCAGTTGAATTTAAGGGGGAGTGTTGAATTATAACTTCAACTGCGGCAATGCAGAGAAGGATAAATGCTACAGGAGTTTCTCTGGAGCACGCAAGCCAGAAATTAAAAATCTGCATTTAATGAAGTCTGCAAGTTGTTGTTTAAATATCTCTGCAGCAGCCGCCTAAACATTGAAGAAATTGTGATTTCAAACCATGCAACCAGAAAACTTAAATGCTCTCTTTGCCGCCTCTTGATTTCTGCAACCACCACATTCAAAGCTCAGATATTTACCCACCAGTTTTTACCACGTGGCAGTGCATGATTCATTCGGGTTTCACTTGACTCATTCATGAAGTTGGAGAATCCGGACCCGAATTTTTATAGGGTGAATTAAATTTGGAATTCGCGTCACATATTGGGCTTACGTCAGCATTTGACTTTGGAACGCGAAGAGCATTTACAAAAGAGTTTGATTTACTTTTTGAAATTCGTAAAGTTTCATAAAGTTTTTAAAGACCTTCGGTAAAATTTATTTTTACTAAGGTTAATATATATTATAAATGTTTTAACATTTATAATATATATATTTAATGTTTTATTTTTAAATGTTATGTTCTGGAAAGTTTAAAAGTCCCGAAAGCCAAAACAAAAAAAGAGGGCCGTGAATGTAATTTTTATTTTACTGTGTAATTTTTTTATTAAAAGTTTATTTACACAGTAGTGTATAAAAGGGTGAAAGACAGATTGTAAAAAAAAAAGAGAAGTTTTTACACACAGCAGAGTGTAAAAGTTTTGAGTTGCACAGCAGTGTGTTTATTGTTTTTTTTTGAAGAGAGACGGAGTATTTTCTGTGTGAGACAGAGAAGAGTTTTGCTTGGCACTGTGTTTTGTAATAGTCCAGCGTTTTGTAATCCCTCATAGAGGAAGAAGTTTTTTTTATTGTAATAGATTTTTACAGTGAATGAAATAGAATTTTTCAGTGTTGAACTCTATCTCATTTGAGTGAAATTTTTAATATTTTCTCTGTGTTAAAGGAGGGGAATTTCTATTCTCCTGTGTGTTTGGAATATTCAGAAATTCCAACAACCTCATCCTCATTCTATCCAATCACAACAACCCATTGTCTCTATTCCCATTATTTCCGCTCCAATACCCTAAGAGGCCTTTCAGAAATAAATTTTCCACTTTCACAAATTCTCTAACAGGCCTTTAACAAATAAATTCCTTTATCGGAGACTATAAAAGAATCCCCGCGTGTTCGAAACCCTAAAATCGTGGAAGGTCTCTCACTACACTCACAACCGGAAAACTTTTCAAACTTTTCAAAAAATCACATTGGTAAAAAATTACATTGCATTAGTTCTTATGATGGGAATTGAAGTTCCAATTTCAGTCCATTTAATAGACATTAACATTAGATTTTCGGGTTTCCCTTTTCATCGTCCTTTCCCACATCCCATATGAGAAATCATGTAGCAAAGATTGAGTCCATTCAACCAGCGAGCTATCCAAATAAAGTTTCCAGACATTGCAAGTTTTGGAGAACGGAGTTGGTCCACAATTGAATCTCCACAGATTAAAATTGATTATTCTTCTTAATTTCATATTATTTCCTCAATGAATAGTTTTCTTTTTATTTAAATATATTTTATTTATTTTTTATTTTTTTATAATAATTTTTTTTATTGAACAATATTTGTTGGAGTTGTTTTTAATGCTATTTTTAAAGTTTCAAGTTTTTATTATATATTGTTTCTATATATTTAAATTATAGTGATTTTTAATAATAAAGAAAGTGAAAACTCACAAAAATATTAAATATTTCAAAATATTTTATAATTAATTTTTTTCAATTTGAAATTCAAATAATAATAATTAACTTTAAAACTTCACATTTTAATATTTTGTTTTATATTTTAAATAATCTAATCAATAATTTACATCTTGATGCTAATAATTTACTGGAATTTTAGTGATATTAGGATGCTGTTATATTTCATTAGTTTATACAATAATTATCTATACATATTTATTTTTAATGGGTGGAAATCTAGCTTAAGAAAAAAGTTGGATTTAGTGTATTATTTTTAAATTTTAAATTATAAATTATAAAAGAAAATAATATTATTCAATATTTTTAGGGGTTTTATAAAAAAATATGAGAGTAATAATTTTTACTAGATATAAAATTAGTAAAATAATAATTATATTAAAAAAATATTTTTAATCTAAAATCAAAATTATATCATTTTAAAATTGTATTTAAAATTTAAATAGAGTTTTTATCCTTTCTTAATCATTTCTGAACACTAAATTACCAAGTGAGCTTGTAATGAAATACAACTCTAACATTCTTGTAAGAGTCAACTTCTTGTAACTTATTGTTATCTAAAAATAAAGTGACTAAGTCAACTCTAACATACTTGTAAGAGCTAACTTCTTTTAAGTTAAAGGAAAAATAAAGTGACTATATACAAAAATAGGGTAAGTGAATTTCTTGTTCATAACCTTTGTCATATTAAAATATTTATTATTATTTCAAAATAAAACAAAATTATTTAATTGTATGTCAAGATTATGTAGGCTCTTCACAAAACTATTATTTCGAATTTAAAGGAAGAAGCTAATGAATATGTCAATCAAATTAGTGTAATACGGTTCTTTCAAATATACTTATAATGGGTCAAAATAAATATCAAAATTGGTAGCGTACAAATAGCTAACTACTCACCAAAGTTGTTTTCCTCGGTCTCAAAGTATAAACCTCTCAAGAAGTAAAAGGATTCTTAGGATTAATCTCCAGGAAAGGGGAAATTTTGGGCTGACCCTTTGGAGTGATTTGTTTGACCCAAGCCTTGCTATCCCTAGCACTAAAATGCTTACAAAAGAAAAATGTAATACAATCACCAACCTTAAGCCAAAGACTTCTCGATTTTAGGCACTAGTATTCCTCTTCTTTCCTTCTAAGAATGTGAATATGGTTACTAATTTTCTCTTATTTTTCAATATTCCACTTCGTATTTATACCATTGTCGATGTAATCTTGGCGAATCTCCAGGTGACTGATGAGTTCATATTGTTCCTGACCTGAAGGTTTAAAATTGGATTTTTTTGCAAATTCAATAAACTTGCTTCACCACTTTTAGTTTTTCCTCCCACATAAAGGCTGGAAATCCATTTATTGAAGTTTTCTAAGCTTGTTTTATTATATCAACAACTTCTTCCTGCTAGAACCACCCTTAGTTGAAACAGTATGGGATCAAACCCAAATCCTCTAAAGGGTCAATATCTAGCACAATTAGCTAACAGTCAAAGTCCCCCCAAGCAAAATTGAGAAGGAGAACTCGATTCCTTTAGCTAACCAATTTCTATGGAGAAGGAAGTGGTTCAACCCAGCCACAATATGCTCAAAGCCACTTCACTGATTCATCCAGGGGTATTTCCATTTTTTAGGAGCTATATCGAGAAGATCACATTAGTTAATTAGGTCTTGCAACCTTTCTTGAAAGGTTTGTACAACTACACTTCCTCCATGCTTCTCTTACGGGAGAAGAAAAATGTTGAAATCTCCACCAACAATGTTGTCTATGTTCCATTGTTACTCCCTTAATCTAAATAGGGAGTACCCTTCTCAATATAGGTGACCGAGGCGTAAACATACACAAGGTAGAATACTTCTTTTGTACTCTTGTTTTCTAATCTAACAACCACCCAGTGTCTTGACTTGGAAGTAACCTTAACAATAAAAAATTATCTGACCAAAATGTACTCAGGCCTCTAGAAGCTCCATAGGAAATTTGAGCTATACCATAATTGTTTCTACAAAAATACCTAAATATAGCAAGGATCTCATCTTCTGCTAATGTTGTTACTTGCAAATATAAACTTTTGGTTTTTCCATTTTAACTAAACCTTTAACCGCTTGGTATTTAGAAGGGTTTCCTAGTCCCCTCATATTTCAAGACACAACTTTTATTTAAACTTAGAGGCATTTGACTTTCCTCCTTTGGACCTTGTGCTCCCATGTACTCGGCGTGCTGGCCGCTCAACGAGCTAGAGAAGCGCTTCAACGCCCTGACTGGATCTTACGTGCAGGACACCAAGTCCCTGGCTTTGACTCTTGTGCATATTAAAGAATACCCGAAGTCCTGAGTAATTATAGTGGGCATGCCCATCCATAAATCCAACGAATAAGGTGTTGTTTGGAGTTATTTGTCAGGAATTTTTATAGCGGGCATTCCAAATACATGGTAATTTAAATTGACGGACAAGAGTATTGATACCGTTTGTCTAGCCCACGATAGAACTGAATATTAGTGGATTTTGCATGGACTAGTAATGAGTACACATACTCCATTGTGAATTTTATTTGGCTATATCTTTTTATTGAGGGTCATTTATGTTATATATATGGTTTTGCATTACTCAATTGGGTCAATATAGGTAGATTTATAATTTTTTTCTAACAATAAATAGTTTTGGCTCTGCATTGGTTAATGCATTTCATTTAAGATTTATGAGAATAATATAATCATGGGTTTATCAATGCATTGGATTTTTCATTTACAATAATAGAATAAATTTGAAATATGGATAAAATAGAAGAGAATTTATAATAAAATTAGTCATATTTTATATTATTAATTTATGTTATTTTATTTGTAATAACAAGAATTAGATTGAAAGAAACAATTAGATTATAACTTGTGATTTGCAACAAGAAAAGTAACTAGAAAACAATACTATGTTTTTACAAATTTATTAGCATGGTTTTGCATTATGTTAAATGCGATAACAATATGATTCTACATAGAGTAGTTGTAGTATTGCATGTGTTGAAAACTTATGGTTCGAATAAGTGTTTTCATGCAAAGATATATAACGCTTAGAAGATTATTAGTGATAATGACATAAAAATGATAATTGGTAAAGATTGAATATCTGAGATAAAGAGATTCATCATCACATTAGATTGTTTACTAACAATAGTGTTAAAGTGAATAATCATGACTTTTGCAAAGAATTGAGTGATAGTTTTTAAATTAATCTCTTTTGCAGCCGTCGAACAATGGATTATAACTAATACCATCATAGGCATTGAATTCATTAAATATAACTATTGTTCCATATATAACTATTGTTCCATGTAGAGCGGAAGATCGTCAAGTGCAGAAAAAAATGACAACATGTCTAATGTATGGGCCTTTAGTTAATAATGTTTGAATAAAAGGTTATGTTTCTTTTGTAAAATATTAACAATGTACCAGGGATGGACTCCCTTGTTTCCATTGAGGGAATGATGAAATCCCTCATCAACGAAAATTTTAAGAACCCCCCTAAATTTATATGTATAATAAATAGGTGAATCCCCATGATACATAGGAAAAATGGAAGGCAATTTTATTAATAATATAATAAGTATATATAATTTTTTTGGCAAAACTCTCACCAAATTATATTATCTTGTAAAATCATGGCGAATCACTAGTACAAAATGGAAAATCCCTAATAAATGGTGAATCACTAATAAATCCAAGGGTTGTTGTAGTCGCTTGGCATGAAGAGGGTATTCAAAAAGAAACTGTAAAAAAATTTGACAACATTGTTGGTGAATTAGACAAGCTTGAATATTTACCATAAAGCGCACCACTCTAGTGACTAAATCATACATATCTTGAAGTAGCAGTTGCCGCCTAACAATTGCTTTCAAAAGCGATAGTGCAAATATAATTGAGATACTCTCTAAATTGATAGAGTGGCCATTGGAGAAGCATATTTAATGGATCATTTGAGATGGTTTTATTTGCATGTATCAAAAGCACAAAAATTAAATTAACATAAGCCTACATTAATGGACTGTCACTCTTTCCTGATGTTAGGACCATATTAAAAACTACGGTAATATTTCTACTATCAATATCGATAGATAGAAGGGAAAGTCTCAATAGACAAGCCAGACATTTCACAGTATGTGATATAACTCCACATTTCACATTTCACAAAATATTTCATGTTGGTTGAAGCTATTAATCTCAAGACCAGGAATGCATCTAGGGCTTAAGTATATTTCCGTTAAAGCAATGTCATGCATGTGTCCAAATTTATTGTGCCTTCTAGTATATAAAGGAGAAGGAAAGCAGATAGGTTTTATTTCATTGAATTCCTCAGAGTGGGGAATAGTGAGTGAAGTTCATTCAGTTTTTTAGAGTGGTAAGTAGAAAGTGAAGGATGAAATTGAAATTTTTCCATTTATTTCCTATTTTAATATATATATATATATATTTTTAAATAATAGCGAGTGAAGGTCTTCTTAACTTGTGCCTTAGTTAGGAAAGAATTTAACGTGTTCTTTTCTTAATTATGAATTCATGGAAAAGGACGAGTTAGTTTGTTCATGTGCTAGTTGGAGGCTCAATTATGTGGCTCTCCATGTGCAAGTTTATATTTGGAAAAAAACGAGTGAGAGCCTCAATGTCTAATTGAGGCAGGGAGAGTTAGAAGAGTTAGTTTGGCTCAGTTAACAAATCAATCACAATATTGATGAGTTCTAAAAATAAACTTGCCAGCTATAGCATGATCGAATAACATAAAAGGAGGAGGAAGGCACATAATTCAACAATTATTTTGTGCAAAAGGTTGTGAGAAAAGACAATAGCTCACAGGTTTGTGAGAAAGTGCACAAGAATTGTGTGAGCTTCCTTCTTGTTGTGTTCATATTATTCAGTACCAAGTGTGCATAGATTAAGAGATTTATGCTACAAAATAGGAGGCCAAGTGCGCATGAGTTTAGGAGCCAAAAAGAGAGGTTAGTGCGCAAGGATTTCAGACATGTTTATGCGCAAAGGATAAGATTTGTGATCAAGTAACGTTCAGGGAAATTCTAGGCTAGGTTAAAAGGAGAACAAATTTGTTATCAATAGACATTTTTCCTTATATTTGATCTGTATACTCTATCAATAAAATACCACAACAAGGAGAGGGTTTTCCCAGTTGGTTTCCCTTGAAAATTAGTGTCTCTTGTGTAATTGTGTCCTTAACTTATTTCATTCCATTACTTCGATTGTTGAGAAATTTTGTGTCTTGGTGAAAAGAAAATTAGTTTCATATTGTTCATTTACGTAGGAAGAAAATTTGAAGAAAATTCGACAATAAACAATGATGGAAATTGAGTTTTAGATATGTTCACGTGTTTCTACTTTCTTCAACGTGATGTGTTTGAATTCCTAGTAAAAATCAAATTGCAATTTCAACAGATATTTTAGTTTTTTGATTTGCTAATTAAGTAGTTTTGAAATTAAATTATGACTATTACCATCTTGGTCGACATCTCTCAGAAATTATTTTAGAAACACTATCTCTTAAGCAGGGAAAAAGAAATGTGGCCCCTGTTGACCCAAGACCGAACATGTAAACTAAAATGAGAGTCTAATAACTGAACACCAAAGTATGTAATATGAGCTGGTGCTATCAATATTCTTCACTGTAAGAAAGAAATGATAATCTAAGAAGACCCTTCTGTCTTTGCACACCCTTGAAGAAAGAATCCAAAAGGATCACATCATCAACGAAAAGAAGAATAGGAATGAAAACTTGCACCCATTGTTGTCATATGTATGCCTATTAAGGAAAAACTCCAAATCATTGATGTAAATCCCTATCAAGGTTGGAGATAGTGGAAACCTGTCTTGACCCTAATAGTGCTCTTGATAAACTCTGTGTGCTACATGGAGACAATTAAGGACAAACTCATACAAGAACTTGATTGCTACCTAGAGAATCTCAAAAATTCCAACATCTTTAATCCTTGAGAATAAGCCTCTTTGAATATCTGAAGTGGCTTGGATCAGGTATATAACTTTTAAATATCACATGAGCCTCTGAGATGCTGATAGACATGCTATAAGTGACAAAGATGTTTTCTTCATACATAAAAGCTACAAGTAGGAAACATTATTATATGAGCTCCTCTTGTACCAATTTTCAAGAAACTAAAGGATCGAAGTCTATTATTTTATTGCACATATGATGGTACTCAATGGACAAAAAAGGTTGCTCTCTAAGTCTCTCCCATCAATTTGGATATCACAAATGAAACACACAAATTTAGAGTGAATCTAAATATACCTTCTAAAACAGTGCCCATTTATAGCACATATCATCCTAACAAGAATCCACAACTAAATATTAACAACGAACCTCAAGTAGCTTCCCTTCATCCAAAATATTAAACACACTACACAACAACTTCTCATATAGCTGAAAATTCAGATGATAACCATCTCCCAATGGCAGATTCAGCCTAACACATCAACTCTTGTAGGTCTTCAAACAATTTCAACAACAACTCTTCTCAAAGTCGTTAAAGCTTCGGCCCACTGAGCTGAACTCGCTAAAGAAGGAAGCCCTAAGATCATGAATGAAAATGAATCATCCTTGTGGTTCCAGAGTAATTTAAACACAAATAGATTTCAAAATTTGTACTGCCAAATGTTGGTTTAAAATCTAGGCTCAATTGATTCTTTAATTATTGTCCTCCTTTCAAAAACATTCAGGGAGAGTTTACCTATCATAAGAATGAACCTCGGCTTCTTAAATCTTCACTAAGAAAGATCTGAATTTTACTTCCATACCCTCAGAAGCCTTATATGTCCAAATGGAGGATGATTTAGAAGCCCTTCTTCCAAAACTTTTATCTAAAACAAATTAAAAGACAAGAAAGAGTTTAACATTGTACCACGATAACAACCCTGAGTAAAAATAATCCATGAGGTGTAACTACTCTAAACCTGTATACCACCTGTCGTTTTTGCCACCGTAAATATGACCCTTTGTCAGAGAACTTAGCTGGTCATATGCTACACAAAATCTCAAATGGGACCAAAAGAGTATCCATTCAGTTGGACACTCAACATATTGCAGAAGAAAGTAAACCCAGTCTTGTTCATACATCCATTGTTTCTGAAATCTGTAAGTAAACAACCACATTGTTTTCAAATAAGTAGTCTTGTTTACATAGGAAAAATCTACCAGATAAATGTAAATCTTTTAATTTGCAGTAAATGGTATTACTTGATCTTATAGAAGATGACGAAAGAAAATAGTAAATTTTCACCTAAAAGTTTAGCTACAGTTGAAAATTCAATAAATCCTATAACAAAATGCTTTCTAAGAAAACTCAGACGAGAATCTTACTAAAGGCCTTGGAGAGTCAAAATAGCCAAGTTCATGTGAAACACTCTTACTTATGGTATATCATCTAAGAAAATTTGAATTGAAGTTATAACATACACAGCATAAATGCATGCCAATTACTTCTAGTTTGCATTATAAGGAGTATCAACGCACTCATCAGAAATATGTGAATGCTCTATCAGAAATTATCTTTGCAGCTTTATCAAAATAGAAATATGGCAATGCTCTTCTGGGCTTTAAAAAAATATCATCATTGGCAAGCACTTGATAGCAATATTTGAACAATAATTACTATAAAAGTTAATCCATAAATACTAGTACATGGATTTATATTAAATTCTTTTATACTGCATGTCGATGATGTCTCCATCATAGTGGATATAGTTCAAGTGGAAATTCATGACTGCAAACAAGTTAAAAATGACTAAGAAATTATGTAATATGAACTTATTGGACTGCTTCTCACTGGCTTGTGATCTCCTATTGATTCACGGATGATACCATGGGTCACTTTGGATTTTTGGACTTTACTTCAGCTGCATAATCTACTATTTATTTTAACATTCAAGCATTTCATGTTGTAGCACTAGACCTAGGTTTGAGATCCATTATGGATTCAAAAACTTTGAATTTTATTACATGAGAGTAGAAGTCACATTGACTACTTTTTTCATCCATGAACGTCATTTAATTTCTCTGTCAACCTTTTTTGTTGGAAAGAACCCATTATCAGGAATGGGTAGATAATTAGACACTATGGTAGAGTAATATGAAACTCTATAAGATTAATGGGCTTTTTATTTCTATGGAAATGACATGTGCAATGTTTCACATGGATGCTTGTCCCAAGTGAGTTCTTCCTTGGCCAATGAGCCAAAGGAAAAAAAAAAAATTCAGCCAAAGGTTTTGACCCCAGATGGTTTGCCAAATTTCTTTTTTCGGGTGATCATGTAACCTTGCTTCTAATTGGTAGGATTCATTGATGGAGAAGTACCTACTTGTTTTGTGACCCCATTGCAGCTTTTATGTTCCTATGAAATAAGAATGAGCTATAGTTGAATATCTTGCCGGAAAGATTACCATTCTCCTCCTTCTGGCATCCTGTTGAAATCATTGTCTCCGTTGATTACATTCTGCCTCCTCTCTGTTGAAGTCATTGCCTCCATTGATTACATGCCAAATTCCTCAAGAGATGGATTTTCTGATGGGAAGAACTCCTTGGGCTGAGTTTTCCAATGGGGGTCAAGTTACAGGTACGAGCAATGCATTTTTCTATGTATTTTTCTGTGGGTCTATGTCCAAATTTTCCTGGGGATGTTAATGAAACAAAATTGGTATGGGTGTATACTTCCTATTGTGATGTGATTGATCTCTCTAATTTTATTTTTCTGCTATAAATATCTCATTTCAGAAGTTAAATACTAGTGATTTTATTTTCCAGCAATTCAGAATTTTATTTAATAATTTTCTGCAAAAAAAAAATGTTGAGGTAAAAATAAATATGGGCTAGTATTGGAAATTTAATAGAGTAAGGTATTTTACTAAGGCATATGAACCTGCGTCCAATAGTTCCTCAATGATCCTTTCTATTTCATTCTTTTATGCAAAAGAGTGTTAATAAGGACATACATTTGGTAGTTGAATTCTTGGAATCAGGGGAATTCCATGGTCATTCTCTCCTTAAGAAGGGGTTAAACCCTTTAGTGTCTCAAAGACCTGATGATGTTTGTTAAGGAGAAACTGAAAATATAGGTGGAATTTGTGTGTCATATTAACCATGACCTATATGGAATTAAATTGGGAAGTATCAATTGTAGTTGTGAATGTTATTCTTACTTTTCCAGGAGAAAACAACAACGAAAATAAAATATTCTAACATAGAGACAAAATTATCAAGGATCAAAGAAGCTCCTCTACTACTGTGAGGGGAGGATCAACCATGATTCTTCCCTTCAAAAAGTTAGACTCTACTTGTCATTCAATCCTTTTGTATTTACTATTTTTTTATATCACTAGCGTCCTTAATACTAAATCAATAATCGAATACAATATAGGAAAAATTACTGATAACTATTCTTGTTTTGGGAATTTGATTTCAATGTGGACAGTATTTGTCAAGTCCACAAGTCACATATTTAAAAATTACCTCTCATCTATACAACAATCACAATCCCTGATTTCATACTCCTCTCCTACAAATACACCTTTGGATACATGGATACAACATTACAAACAACTAGAAGGAAGAATAAATCACACACCTAGTTGGCATGAAAGGAACTTCCCTTCACAAGCTAAAGGACTCTTTTGGGCAATTTTTGAATAAATGTTCCCCATAGAAAACAAAAATTTGAGAACAATGGCCTCTTAAGCAGGGAGGGGACATCGAGACATGTTGATATTATTTGTAATGTGTAAGTGGCTTATCTTTGTTGTAGGGTAGTGTTAAATGTTAAATGTACTCACAGCGTTATAAGACCTATCCTGAAATTTATCTCTATATGATCACAAGTTCTTAATGCAAACATGCTCTAAAGAAGTATAGCCTTGAAATCTAGCTTCATATCAACTGCTAATGGATATTTATCGGTTGCATAGGAAGTTATTAACATGCCTTGTATTGTTGAAGAAATGTTTCTCTTAATTATGTTTTCTATATTTCACTACAGAAAATATTCACATCTCATAGACAGTAGTCAAAAATCAAGATAAATGAGTAATAGAACAAGGTACCTAGAATTATAAACCTTCATTTGAAATTAGTTTATCACAATTTAATTAATACATGTGTTCTCTATATCTTCTCCTTGTATCTGAATTTTGCTCCTAGTATCCGAGTTCTGATCATAGGGAACACAAGTTTTGTTATTTCTTCTATGGAAGGCTATTCAAGTTCTGGAATAGACATATTGTCCAAAATTCTGAAGAAAGGAACCAAGACTACTATGATGTGATTCTATATACTGTTGTGATACATTCCTATAAAAAGCTCGAATTGGAAGATGGTGATTTGATCTTATAAACAGTTGGAAAAATATTGAAAGGAGGGATGACTTGGGGATCTTATGGATGAATTTCTCTTGTTCTTTGGGTCTTGGAGGTCTCATTTTGATCTGATTATATAAGAAGAGGATTGTTTGGGTTTTCCCCAGGTGTGGGGTTTTTCCGTGGCATGGAGCCTATATCTTGTGCTCTATGTTTTGTGATTTTCATCTTTTTGATAATTTCTTGATGACGAAGTAAAAAATAATAATAATATTACAACTAATATCACAATTAATTATCATGTTAGGAGAATCAACATAAATCTACAAACTCAATGATTTTCCAACGTACATTGAGTTAAATTAGAAACCAAGGAATTAACAATAGAATGAGAATGGTAAAAAAACATCAGGAATAATAATTTTCCATTTCCATAGTAAGCAACAGAAATAGGAACAACATTGTTACAACTAAAAGGAAGAGACTTTCATACTCATACAAAAGCAATTCTAAGGGGAATTGTATTTACTCTTCCATATAAACATAAATTCAATGGGTACAACTCATCAATTCTACACTGAGTGACAACTGAAATACAGATTGAATCCTTCCAAATTTCAACTATCTAGAAACATCAATATATATTTAAATGGATTTCTCTCTTGCACATTTAGCAATTCAAATTCTTAGAAGAACAAAATATTGATCAATTTGCATAGAATCATGTGTCGCAAAAATGAAACTAGTGCATAAGATATTTCTTTTAACTTGGAATTGCAAAAGAACTTGGCTAACTCAAAAAGTTGGAACCCTTTTTCTTTTGCAATGCTTTCTTGAAAGGATATGAATGATAACAGGAGAGTGAAAAATAAAAGCATCCAAGCATGCAAAATACAAAAATATCAAACTAAGAATGGACATCATTTCATTGTGAATGTGGTATATCGAATTATATAGACTCTTTGAAGCTCCAAATCTGAAAACAAAAACTCCTTTGCTGACTGAAAAAATGACTAAAATACTCCATGCATCAAACAATGTTTAGCTTCATAGAAATATCCCATTAGAATATGGCAATTAACAACATCCACATATAGCAGAAAAATTAGTTACAAAAAAGTGTATCCTGACTGATATCAGATATGGGGAAACCTGAAAGCATAACCTTATTGACCATGAGACTATCACATAAGAAAAAATGATTACTAAATTTTAATAAAAACAACCAAAAATATTAAGAGACCTGATCTGGCCCATGGAGGATTTAGTTCTTAAATCCATATGCCTACTAAAACATTTGACCCCAGAGGTTTTGCCAAATTTCTTCTTTGGGGTGATCTTGTAACCTTGCCTCTAATTGGTAGGATTCTTTGACGGATAATTACTTTTGTTTTGTGACCCCATTGGAGCTTTTCTGTTCCTATGAAAGAGGACTGAGTTGTAGCTGAATATATTTCCAGAAATATTATCATTCTCCTCCTTCTGGTTGCGGCTTCCAATCATCCTGTTGAAGTCATTGTCTCCACTGATTACATGTAGCTTCCTCTCTTTGAAGCTCAGTTGACATACAAGTGGGGAATTCAACACTATGTTGGCTCATGAACACTATTAAATTCGACATTTAGGTTGCATAAACCACCATAAGGATTTTCCACTATATTTATAGCTTGCAATTGCATCACAAATAACAACCATAACAAAAAGTTCAGAATAGCTTGTATTTACATATCGGATAAAAAACACAAGACAGAGTTCATAGGCATTGGATGTTAGTATGGTAAGGGAAGATGCCATCACATCAAGCCTAGGAAATATCTACTTGCATCTCAAAAGTAACTTTCATATGTATAAATCTTTTGTGAGTAATTGTGAATGTGAAAATTATTCATCAACAATTTTTTTTGAGAATACTAACACCAAATATTAACAACAAATTTGTGAAGTGATGTATCTAAAAAATATTTCTCCTTCAAAATCATATCACAGAAACCTTAAATCTGAAATACTAGAACCAAACAAAATTTCAAGTTTCAACAGTGGATCACTTGAGAATATCCATTATTTCTAAAGAAAATCCCCATCGCTTTCACAAGCTACTGTCACACATGAACATTCAGTGGATATGGTGTGTCTGAAAAATATTATGGACATTGAGAAAATTAGTTTTTCAGTGATATTTTTCAGAAAAAATTTCTTATAGTATCATAATATACATAGGCTATGGTCACAATCTGGTCAATTTCAGAATATTTCCTAAGCTAAAAAATAAACAAGTATACAAAAACCAAACTTGCAAAGATTTCATTCAGAGGAGAACGTAGATCCACCATGCCTGTAACGGAAAAGAAGAAGAAGCTAGAGGTTGTAGAGGATGCCGACAATGTTTAAGAGAAGCAGATGAAATCCTACTATAAATAGGTGACAATTTCCATGATTGTCATGATAATCTTCTTGGCTTTACCAAATAGAGCATCATTGTGCTCTGTTTGGTGTTGGTGTGTGTGATACAGATCCAATATAAAATAAAGCTTACAATACTACCTTGTAACTAACATTTTGGATTGGAACGATATCGATTGCAATGAATAATTGTACAAGCCCTAAGCCGAGAAGCTGATAGACATACATGTTGAAAAGAAAGAGTTCATTTGTTAGTCCCATTATAACCGCCCGGTGCTTGTTAGATTGGCTGAGAAAGGTTTCATTGATGGGCAGTGGCCGACAGATGGGAAACTTTCACTGGAAGGTTGAAGTTCCGTCAAATGACCGAACTTTGAAAATACTTTTATTTTGTCAAATTTTGATGTTATTAAATATTTCTTTGGTAATGGTCGGACCCTGAAACATATTCTTTGATAACAAAGATTAGCTCTCCAGACCCTGATCTCAATGTGCTGCAGTATTTTTGGCTCTCAAATACTTCTCCATTAAAATTAACAGCATATTTGAATCTGGGCACATGATCATACCCATCTATGATACAAGAATACGATTTCAGATTGAGCAGCAGGGAAAAAGAGAATTTCAGGAGAAACATGCCATCATCACACTCGTCACTTCGCGCGTTATGAACATACAATTGATCACGCAACTGTTTCCTATAAAAATGAACATATACAAAAGAATCAAAATACAAACCCTTGAATTCAACCTTACCTTAACCCTTAGCTTAGTTTAATTCTACCTAAGAATAGGTTTTGAATATTTAATTTAATTTTTGATAAGTATTAAGTGGATGATAGAGATATAACCTCCACAAATTATCCTAGAATATTCTTAGTAGTATTATGTATCTAAAGTAATTAAATTCATTAATTTACAAAATAATTATTCTAGAATACTCTTAGTAGTATTTTATATCAAAAGTAATTAAATTCATTAATTAGAAAAATGATCATATGGGAAAGTGTCATATGAGTTACAATCTTTTGGGCATAAGGTATTGATCATCCAATCTCACCAATATCACGAATTTACCATACATAAAAAATAAAATTAATTACTAAACTCAAGCATAGCAACATTTTTATTATTTGCATAAGGTACTTATATCATGGTCAATAATAAAAATTATGAATTAGTACCTATATTTATATCCTAACCTACATTATTCGAGTGCTTGTGCTACCACCGGTTAACACTATTTCTATCATTGGTTTGCTACGCTAATATTATTATAGTATTTGCAATTTAATCCACGAGTACAAACATCATAATCAGATCCGATTTTCTATGATTAAGGTTTTAAATACAAAATATATGCAATTTAATATACCAGACGGCTTGGCTTGGCAGCTTTCCTCCACAGAAATATTGAAATTTGTACTGACCGTTGATCTGGTAAAACCTAGATTTGACAGTGCAGGTTGAAGCGAGTGCGATTAGGGTAACCACCTGACCTTGTCGCCACACTCTGAGGTCATTTTTCATTGTTTTTTTTATGACTCTAATGTGTACATTGTTCTTCGCTCCTCCGAGCTATTTGTAGGAAGATAAGGTAACCAATATTGTCTTTTTTTTTGGAGTTTGATTGTGGTGATGTTCAGTTTCGGTAAAAACATTGTGTTTCTATGCTTTGGCTTAAAAAATTACAGTTTTTCTATATTTGAAACTGTAGTTTTTATGATGACCATGACATTGTTTCTAAATCTCTCTTCAGGAGCAAGTGAGTAACATTCCTCAGGCTCTTTGTAGTTAGAAATATTTATGCACAGGTTTTAGAGATTTTTTACTTAGGTTTTCTCATATGCAATGTCTTTCATTCCCTTCTCTTTTAGTTAAAGTTTAGCTCGGATGATTAACCCCACCGTCGTTAAGGGTTCATGGATTTGTCAGTGTTTTATTTTTCTTGTTGTTTCGACTATTGCAAAGTTTAAATTTTCATTGTGTTAATCCTGTTGAGGTTGAGGGTTCATGGCTCTATCATATTTTCATTTCTTTCGCTTCAATTGTGGCAAGGCGAACCCTCCCGATATGCTGAGAGAGACGACCCCAGGTATGTCTCGCTTCCGGTTTAGCCCTCTGTAAAAGCACTAATACCTTGTAAATATTTCCCTTATAAATCAAAATAGCTCACAATTTTGGTTTTTTTTCCTGATATGCAATATGTTGCTGGTTACGAGGGTCACAGTGAGATGGGGCATCCTCCAGAGACCCCGCATAGAGCTATTATGACCAAGCAAGTCAAATCGTGCTTCAGATTAGTTATAAATTAAGTGAATTTGATTTTGGAGGTTGTACTGAGGGTAAAACCCTCTTGCATGTATAGGCTCCAGACTCTAGTCTTTGAATGCACTCATTAACGAGAATTGGGCATAGACCCAACATGCGATATTTTAGGTGTTAATTTATATTCCTCTTTACAATTGTTTAACCTTCGATCTTGAAGGAGATTGTGTATTCAATATATGTGTGGCTCTATTAAAAGGTTTATCTTTTAGGTTGAACTTAAGGATTATCACAAATACATGGCTTGGACAGATGTATATAAGTTTCCCTACAACTGTAATGTCTATTTGAAGTTTATATAGCCATCCCCATGCTCGGCTCTATTGTTTTATGAAAGAAGTATGCACTCTACTATATATCTTATGCATTGTTTTGAATATAATCTTGTATTACAGAGTCTAGAAGTCAAATTTTGAGCTACTAGGTTAATGTATCCTTTTCAGAATTTAATGGTTACCCACAGTAATATAGTTATACCCTTCTTGTGTATTATGGTGGTTATTTTTACTTGTGGATTCAGTGGCCAGAGGACCCTAATCCTTGCCTCATTTTCCCACAGGGCTCGGCTCCTAAAGCTTTGTAACAACTTTACTCTATATTCAAATTAATGAAAATGAAAAGTAGTTACACCACCTATAGTTTCTGTAGATTTTTTGTCTCGTATTTTGTTTTGATACTATGTTGTGCAAATTTGTGATATGCATATATTCAATGCAAATGTTTAATGATAGATGAATATTCTAATATGACTGTTTGATTTACTTTTCTAGCCTTGGCATAGGTTTATTTGCTTAGTCTCTCTCCATTGCTTGTATCATATATATTTTTTGTTTAGTCTTTATCCACTACATGTATCTTACATACTTTCTAATCTTCATAAAAATTAAGAAATTTTCTAGTTTACAAGTTTTAAAATAGTCTAAATCTCTATATTGCATATTCTTCTTAGCCTCTTATAGCTTTTTCCTATCTACTTTATTTAACACATAATTAGTCCATCTTTTGAAAATAAGTATGTAGAATCATTATCTCTAGGCAACATAAATATTTAGTAGAAATTTTCCAGTATTTTGAATTTTAATTACCATCTAAATATCACTTCCTATAACTTAACCAGTAAATTCATTTACTTATCTATGTATTATCATTTCAACTTATGGTACCACCCAACCATGAGAGAGTTAGTACCACACGGCCATGAGAGAGGTGATCACCTCCTCTTCTCCAACCAGTAAATTAATTTACTTATCTATGTATTCTCATTTTAATTGATGGTGCTACCCAACCATGAGAGAGGTGATCATGTCCTTTGCTCCCCGCAAGCTCCACTCCAGAGTTTAGGTAGCAATTATTTGTCAAAATTTAGACCTGATGGTGCCACCCAACCATGAGAGAAACAATCACGCCCTCTGCTCCCCCCAAGCTCCACTCCAAATTTTAGGTAGCAGTTATTTATCAGAAGTTAGACCTCAAGACGTCTCTCCAGTCTACACTCCCTTCGAGTTGCAAAGCTCCATTGGTTTCTAACTAGCTCTCGAAAAATATTTTCTATACAAACTTTTGTTGTAAAACCCTCTTCTTCCTTTATTATACAGAACCCATTCCCCTCCTCAGGATTTCCTCTTATCCTCCTGGGGATGGTAACTGTCAAAAACTAACTCTTCCTTTTCACTCTGAAATCTTGGAATTATTTTACCAATCAGTTAGTCAATTATTCAACTTAATTTCTATTTATGAAATAGAATTCAAGTTCTCTTTTAGTAAATAACCATATTCGTTAAAAAAAATTCAAATGTATTTAAAAAAAATGTCTTTTAGACCAAACATTAAAATAAATCGAGGTGTCACAGCCAAGGTATTAGCCATGCTACCTTGGAGATGAATCTTTAGGCTTATTAATCTTGTCACATTTTTTAATGTATATATGTTTAACTTGTATATTGATTTTTTTATTAATAATAATAATAATAATGATTTTATACTTTAGTTAATTTTTTTAATTTTAGCAATATCATATATATTATGTTGAAGCAAGTGTTTTAGTGTTTATTATGAATTGTTCAACATTTACTAATCATTTATTTTATATAGTTATAAAATTCATAGTCAATTATGCAAATATTTGATAATAAAACTTATATTTTTTAAAATAATATTTATTTTTATATAAGATCATTTCAAAAAATTTAGCTAATAGAATCAAGGAAGGGTTATCAGGAAACATGTCTCAAGTTCTATTTGATTTTATTAATAATAGACAGATTCTTTATGTTGTTGGAATGGCTTAAGAGGTGATGCATCCCATTAAATCATGCTAGTTTGTTGATTTAGTTATGAATATTGATCATGGGGTGTGTTGGGTATGTAAAATATGTTATTCTAATCAATGGAAAACCAACAAAGTTCTTTCGTGCCTCAAGAGGTATTAGACATGGACATCCTTTGTCACCCTTCTTATTTCTACTTATTGTAGAAGGGTTGGTAGATTGATAATGGAAGAAAAATATGAAAGAAAAAACAAGGGACTGTAGCTTGGATCCAGTATGTTAATTAATCATATTATATTCATAGACGATGTATTTTTAAGTGGAGATAGAACTTTCGAGGAATGGTAGCTATCTAAATATTTCGTAGAGGCTTTATGTATTCTATATAGTATGGAGGTTAAATTATGGAGAATTAAAAATGGCTCAATGAAAATGTGGAAGAAGATAATTTAAACATTATTAAAGGTGTGTTCCCTCTCAGATACAATGTGCTTATAGAAGGGTTTAAATATCTTATATTTTAGCTCAGACCTAATGAATACAAAGTGATGGATTGGTATTAGCTTGCAGGAAAAATGGAAAAGAGAATAGATATTTGGTGCAACATGTGGCTATCAATTGGTGGATACTTAATTATTGTGGGGCTTGGTCTAGAAGGAATTCTAATTTTTTGGCTATCATGAGCTAGAATTCCAAAAGGTTTTTTAACTTCAATTATGAAATTGCGCTATCTATATTTATGGAGTGGGGAAAAAATGTATGGTTCTATTAAAATGGAAAAATCTAGCACTACCAAAAAAGCATGGTGGTTGGGGAATAAGAAATTTGGAAATTTTTATGGAAATCCTTAATGTGAAGAGCACTTGGAGAATTTTATTAAGAGTTGTCTTTGGAGCATTGTTATGACATAAAAAATATTTGAAGAATTTCACAGCAATTGAATTGCTAAGAATTTCTCGCAAGTCAAGGAGAGGCTGATCTTTGATATGAAGCAATTTGGTAAGTGGATTACAGGAACTGGAGAAGTGGTTTAGGTGGGAAGCAAGAAGTGGTGAGGATGTGTTGATTGGAAGTGATCCTTGGGTGGTAAGTGATGGGAGTCATAGGTTGATATAAAATTTGATAACCTATTTTAACTCCACTAGAATTCATTATTTGGCAGATGTAGAAAGAGGAGATCACCCAAGTTTGGATAATCGGGAGTATACCTCTAAATTAGAGATGATAATTTTGAGAATTTTAACAAAGGAGTGGAATTGGTATTTTATGATCTTAAGGAAATCATGCATCGCCATAAGTAGGGAGGAAGTAGATCCTATGGTTTGGTATAATAATAAATGAGCATGTGACATTAATGCTAAATAAGGGCACGATGGAATCATTCACCAAAATATGTGGTGGCATAAGATAGGTTGGAAAGGCCAAGGATTTCTCAAGTGTTGAATGTTTCTGTGGCTAGTGATGGAAGGAAAATACTATTGCCTGACAGAAAGGATGGGAAGGCCTAAGTATATGTTTTCTCTGTGAAAATGATAGAAAATCCATTGATCATTCATTCATTTTCATTCCTTTTGTAAAATCTAAGTGGCATAATGTGATATTTTTTTTCAGTTTAAATGATTGGTGGTTGGGAAATTTTGTGGAAGGCAGTCTATTTAATTGGACTTATATATATAATGATTCTTTATTTAAATTTATTTAAATATTTTTTTCCTTGTGTGCGTGAGTAGGAAGAAATACATTTCTTTTTCAAAATTATTTAATCCATTATGGAGCTATTAAACCTAAGATAAGAGTCATGTATCTAGAACAAGAGAACTGTATTAAGAGTAAAAATGAAATAGTTGAGGAGGATTAGGATCTTAATGATGGTTCAATGTGACGATTCTTTGACGATGCTAGTGAAAGTGGCAGATGTGAAGCTACGAGAAATTATATATTGAGAGGATCAGATAATGATTAAATGCAACCTAGGGGTGGGAATCAGAACAAGCTTAGTGGAAAATCTATTAGAGATGTGGATAGCTATCCATGTAGCTCTTTGGAAATGTGCGAGAGTATTCAAATTCATAGGGGATTCAAAGATATTAGTGAAATGGTTTAATTGATGAAATGAACTATGAATTATTTATTTAGAAACATTAAAATGGAAGTGAAAATTGCAGGAATAGATATTTATATTTTGCATGCATTCAAGGAGAATAATGTCATTGCAGATCTAGTTTCTAAGCAATCCCTTCTCCTAGATGGAGGAGTTGTCTCTATTTAGGAATTTCATAGGAATGTTTTAGTCTCTCATCTATCCTTAAATCAATTTGAGTCTACCAATCCTTCCATGAGGTAGATAATTCTTTGGTTTGTGATGTAATCTTTGATATTAAGTTTCATGCTTTGATAAGGTTATGTGTAAACTGAATTTGCACTAAAGGAATTGTAAGTTTTGATTTCATATGAAATATAAGATTTACATATTTCATTCTAAAAAAATATTTGTGTTTGTTTACTATTTAATTAATTTATTAATTTTCATATTCATTTTAAAAAATATTTATTGATTTTTTTCTTTGAATTAAAATCTAAATACTTTTTTTTTTTAATGATATGTCCATTTTAGAACAGGCTTTCACAATTTTAATTTAATTCTATTTAAGAATAGGTTTTGGCTATTTAATTTAATTTTTGATAAGTATTAAGTGGATGATAGAGATATAAACTCCATAAATTATTCTAGAATATTCTTAATAGTATTTTGTATTTATATTAAATTCATTAATTTAAAAAAGAATTATTCTAGAATACTCTTAGTAATATTTTGTATCAAAAGTAATTAAATTCATTAATTAAAAAAATGATCATATGGGAAAGTGTCATATGAGTTACAATCTTTTGTTTATATGGTATTGATCAGCCAATGTCACCAATATCATGAATTTAGCATACATAAAAAGATATTTAATTACTAAACTCAAGGATAGTAGCACTTTTATTATTTGCATCAGGTACATATATCGTGGTCAATAATAAACATTAAAAATTAGTACCTATATTTATACCGTGACCTATATTATTCGAGTGCTTGTGCTTCCACAGGTTAAAACTATTTCTATCATTGGTTTGCTATGTTAATATTATTATAGTACTTGAAATTTAATCCACGAGTACAAACATCATAGTCGGATCTCAATTTATATGATTAATGTTATAAATATAAAACCTAGGAAATTTAATATACTAGCCCCTCCCGCTTGTCTTGGAAGCTGTCCCCCATGGAAATATTGAAATTTTTGTCGACCGTCCATCTCTTTAAAACCTAGATACAAGGGTGCAAGCTGAAGTGGGTGGGATTATGGAAACCACCCGACCCCATCGTCGCACTCTAAGCTCGTTTGTTCGCTATTTTTGTTACAGGTCTACTCTATTCATTGTTCTTTGCTCCTCCGAGCTCTTTTCCAACATATAACGTGACCAACGTTGTCTTTTTTTGTGGAGTTTGATTATGGTCTTGTTCAGTTTCGGTAAACGCCTTTTGTTCTTGTGCTTTGGCTTAAAAATTGTAGTTTGTCTATATTTGAACCCGCAGTTTGTATGATTACAATGCCAATGTTTCTAAATATCTGTACAGGAACACACGTGAGTAACGTTCCTCAGGGTCTTTGCAGTTATAAATATTTATGCACAGGTTTTAGAGAGTTTTTACTCAGGTTTTCTCATATGCAAGGTCTTTCATTCCATTATCTTTTAGTTAAAGTTTATTTCATATTATTAACCCCACCGTGGCTGAGGGTTCATGGCTTTGTTAGCGTTTTATTTTTCTTGTTTCTTTGACTGTTGCAGAGTTTAAATCTTCATTGTGTTAATCCCGTTAAGGTCGAAGGTTCATGGCTCTGTCATATTTTAATTTCTTTCGCTTCAACTGTGGTAAGTTGAAACCCTCCAGATGTGCTAAGAGCGATGACCCCAAGTATGCATGGCTTCCGATTTAGCCCTCTTTAAAAGCAGTGATATCTTGTAAACATTTCCCTTATAAATCGCAATAGCTCATAGTTTTTTTTTTTTTTTCTTCCTGATATGGAAGATGTTGGTGGTTACGAGGGTTACAGTGAGATGGGGCATCCTCCAGAGACCTCGCATAGTGCTATTATGACCAAGTAAGTCGAACCATGCTTTAGATTAGTTATAATTTAAATGAATTTCATTTTGGATGTTATACTGAAGGTAAAACCCTCTTGCATGTACAGGCTCCAGACTCCAGTGTTTGAATGCACTCATTCACGAGAACTGGGCATAGACCCAACATGCCAAATTTTAAGTGTTAATTTATATTCCTCTTTACAATTGTTTAACCGTTGGTCTTGAAGGAGACTATGTATTTAATCTATGTGTGGCTTTTTTAAAAGGTTTATCTTTTAAGTTGAAATTTAGGATTATCCTGAATACATGGCTTGGAAAGATGTATATAAGTGTCCCCACACTTGTAATTTCTATTTGAAGTTTATATAGCCAGCCTCATGCTCGGCTTTGTTGTTTTATGAAAGAAGTATGCACTCTACTATATATCTTATTCATTGTTCTGAATATAATATTGTATTAGAGAGTCTGGAAGTTTACTTTTGAGCTACTGGGTTAATGTATTTTTTCAGAATTTAATGGTTACCCAGAGTAATATAGTTATACCCTTCTTCTGTATTATGGTGGTTCTTTTTACTTGTGGATTGAGTGGCCATAGGACCCTGATCCTTGCCCTGTTTTTCCACAGGGATCAGATTCTAAAAATTTATGCCAAATTTACTCTATATTCAAATTAATGAAAATGAAAAGTAGTTACACCACCTACAATCTACGTAGACTTTTTGTCTCGTATTTTCTTTTGATACTATGTTGTGAAAATTTATGATATGGGTATATTCAATGCAAATGTTCAGCAATAGATGAATATTCAACTATATTGAACAACTTTTTCTTTGCTACTTTATTTAACACGAAATTAGTCCATCTTTTAAAAATAAGTATGTAGAATAATTATTTATATCCGACGAAAATATTTAGTAGCAAGTTTCCACTATTCTGAATTTTAATTATCGTCTAAATATCACTTCCTATAACTTAACCAGTAACTTCATTTAATTATCTATGTATTCTTGTTATAACTGATGATACCACCCAACCATGAGAGTGGCGATCATGTCCTATGATCCAATCAGTAAATTAATTTACTTATATTTGTATTCTCGCTTTAATTGATAGTGATACCCAACCATGAGAGCGTCCTCGCTCCAACTAGTAAATTAATTTACTTACCTTTGTATTCTCATTTTAACTAATGGTGCTACCCAACCATGAGAGAGGTGATCATGTCCTCTGCTCCCCCCAAGCTCCACTCCAAATTTTATGTAGTTGTTATTTTTTAGAGGCTAGACCTGATGGTGCCAACCAACCATGAGAGAGGCGATCACGTCCTATGCTCCCCTCAAGCTCCACTCTAGATTTTAGTTAGCAGTTATTTTTCAGAATCTAGACCTCAAGACATCTCTCTGGTCTACACCCCCTTCAGGTTACATAGCTCCATTGGTTTCGAACCAGCTCTCTGTCAGAAGTTAGACCTCAATACCTCTCTCCATTCTACACTCCCTTGGGGTTACAAGTTTTCTTCACACACTACTCTCATAATAAAATCCCTCTCTATATCATTAGCACAATTCGTTACAGAAAAATCATAATTATACAATGCTCAAGCAGTAGCAAGACTAACCTCATTGATAATTTTATATGAATTCATTCCCTGCACAACAAATATAAGGATGGGATTCACCAGATCCCAGGAAAGAGTATCTAAAAAAACCACCTCAGAAAGATATGCAAGAGTTTCTAGAGTGGTATGTTTGGGATGTGTCGATGGTTCCATTTGTTGGCCACCCATGTTGAGCAATAATGTCGTGATAAGATTTGGCCGCTCAAATTGAGGTAACTCAATGCCAACAATTTTTCTATAACTTCTGATGAAGTAGATTGAGCATCTGGAAGAGGTGAAGAAAGAGTTTGAAGTAAGAAGCCATTCATTTGATTCTTCATGACTCCATCCAGGGAGATCCATCTCTTAAATGTGCATTGATCTTCCAGGATTTAGGCTATCACATCTGAAATTCAGATTGTCCTTAAAGGAATTGCTTCACATCTAGAATTCATATTTTTCTTTTTCTGTCAAAGTGAAAGTAGAAGATAAAACCTCATAGTTAGTTTGAAACTTAGAATTAAAATACCTCAACCATATTCCTTAGAAACACAGCCTTAAATACTGAATAGGCCTAAATTCAATAATATTTTCATACATTTTACATGGATTAAAACATAGTATTAAATACTGAACGGGCCTAAATTCAATAATATTTTCATAAATTTTACATGGATTAAAACAATATCAAAGAGAAATTTAAAGTGAATGAATAGATATATATTTTGCAGCAAAATCATTACCCTTAAATTTCTAGTGGCAATGATTCCATATCAATTGAAATGGCTCATATTAAGCATGGATCAATTGCACAAATACCACTATACAAAGAAAAAATTATTATTTAGTACAGGATGGACCTTCACCATGATAAATAAGAAAATATAATGACAACCCTTAAAATTGACCACATGAAGGATAATTAATAGAAAAAATAATAACTACTATATTCCAATTGAATCAATCAAACACAAAATAGGCAGGGAGATTGATGACATGCTCGGTAATATCATTCCATCCAATAGTCAAACAAGATGCATGAACTGAACATCCGTACATCCACATAATTCCAACCAAAAAATAACAGAGTCATCCCATCCACAATAATACCTATAGAATTTCTAAAAATTAGACAACAAACATGCAAATGAGAGCACTGTGAAGATAGACATGGGAGGAAATACAAGAATATTTATATGACAAGGAAAGAATGATTCAACTTAAATTAGTAATTCATTGAAAAAATTTATTCTGCATATGCATGCTTGATTTAAATAAATCCTAAACTTAAATGCAATGGACAAAGGATATTTAACCTATACAATCAATAATGGAAAAAACATGGAAGATAAGAAGGTGGAAATGCAGATACTAATATTTGATGAACTTGGCTGATGCATCAACATTGAGCCTAAAAAAGAAAATGTGATTTATTTTGGATGTAATAGAAGAAGGGTTATTAATAGCTCTAGCAATTTACAAAGTGGCAGAAGTAATGATAATTTCTTCTTGCTATGCAATCTTGACATTGCCATTGGTTATTTCAAACAAAATTTTGATGATTTTGAAAACACAACATAAATTTCTCCACCTTATGATGATCTAATGGTGTGAATTGTTTTAATCGTCTAATATATCAGATCAATGTCCCAAGAAAGTACATGTGTCATAGAGGGAATTTGTTTTCAAAAAGTGACACCTTACCTAATTAAAATAATAATTTTGTAACCATATTTAAATTTCATTAATAAAAAAATAATACTTAACCATGTATATTCACTCCAGTTTTACCATAGATATTATTAAGTTCTTGTATATAATTTTTTTTACAATATTAACTTTTGAGTAATAATGCTATTCAGATTTTCATAATTATTAATACTATAGAAATAACATAAAAAATTAATTACATATATGTTTATTTCCAAAAGTAAATAAGAAAAAAGTAAAATAATATAAATATATAAAGCCTAATAATATAAAATTTAAACAATATAAATGTATAAATAGTAAAAAAATATATAGAGAAAAAATTTGAAAATTCCTCAAATTTCACCTTTTGCGATGTTGCTCGTCCATTCATTTGGGAAAAAAATTCATTTCTTGCCCAGTTGAAGTGATTGTGATTAAATCAACACTTTTCTACCTTGAATTTAAAAAGACCAAATATTTCCATTCTTTTTTACCCGTAATTTCAAATTTCAACAAAAATAAATAAATATGTTTTTTAAAAAAAAATGGAGGAATAGCTTAGCTCAGGGATGGTATGTTGTTGTAGCCGCCTTTTAATTTCAATTTTCCACACAGATAAAACCCAAATTATAAAATAACCAGAAATACATATAGTAAAGGGAAAAGATCCAAAGAAAATTCTCATTCAGAAATTTTCTGTAGCACTTTGCAGAAATCTCCAAAAACAAAATAAATAAATATGTTTTTAAGAAAAATGGAGGAATAGCTTAGCTTAGGGATTTTTCCACCTCATATTAGATGCATGGTGGCCAAAGACAATAAAAAATTTAAAATAGATATCTGTTATGACATCCATATGGTATACAAACCATCCAAATTTCCTATCTATACAACAATTTCTAACAATAACTGCTCAATTTACTCTCCAATTTTTTAAACCCCCGCCCATGCTCGGAATATCACAATGTAAAATCAAATGTTCATGTGGTCTTTTTAAAGGGTTCATAAACAAAACAAACAATGAGAAAGTCAATATTGTGGTATAATAATTGATTTTTAAATCATTGTGACAAAAAAGACATCACATTAGCTCACAAAATATATCTAATGTTATAAGGATTTGAGGTGATAAAAAAGTTTTCAATCATGATAACTAGGTGACAACCAAAACTAAGTTTTAACCACAAGAAGAAAATCACAACAACTCACAGAATAAATTGATATTGCAAATGAACCGATGTTTGTGACACATCTGTAGGTGTTTCCATTCATATATTTCTTACTCGTTTTGTCTCGATATTGCTAGAAAATGGTGAAACAAATATAGTGCTAATCCAAGTGATCCAAAGAGGTATTCACGGCCAACTTGGAAAACCAGGAATGAAGATGCTTCTAATTTTCAATGAAGTAGTCTTCAAAAGTTTCTAGCTCTATTTTAATTACATAAATGTATTGAAAACCAACTGATAGTATTTACTTCAGTTGTTTTATTTGTATGTGTTGCAAGTTGATATTTATTGCTATACAAGTTGTGCATCAAATTATTACGTAACAATTGTGACAATAAGTTTTTAAATTATTTCTCTTTAGCTATATCTTATCAATTTAGTATGTTTTCAATCAAGAAGAGGCTTCATATTTTAAGAACTACATCTTAGATCTGAGCACGTGATTCTATTAAAATTTATGAAACAAATTCATTTTTTATAACTTGTATGTTTAAATATGTGATTTTGGAAGTGATGATGGCTTCTTTAGACACTTGATTAGTATTTTGGAAGAACTTTGATTATATCATTAAGGACTGTAAGTAGGTCATGTAGCAATTGCATTGCTTATGAAATATTTTTATATCATTTGGATAAGTTGTTGTATATACAATTATACTAGGATATGGATACACATTCCCCCCAAGCATTACCATATTATGACTATTGTCCAATTGCTGATATTTAGAGAAATATAATTAAGCGATTGATGGTTTGGAACATCAAAGTTACTATGATTACCTTTTATCTTAGGATGAATCCTTAGTGCTGAGATTCTATTTGCATAACGAAGATGCATAGATTGCTTCAGAGGAAAACCCTTTTTCCTATTAAGAGTATGTGGTAGTTGTATGAATGAACTACTTATATTGTCCTCACTATCATAAGATTCAACACGGTTTTTTTTTTTATAAGTCTAAATACAAGTTATACATATTATGTAGTAGGAAATGTTTTTTAATAATAACATTCACTGAAAGGGGAAATGATCTCAATACACCCCTCTAGATATACAGTGTCCCATGATATTCTTCTCATTTGGTGACACATGAAAATTCCAATACAAAACTCTTCCATATTGTCGCTCACATTATACGAAAGTCTATCTTGATAAGGTTTCCTACATATATTAGCCCAACAAGCAAGTTCATCATTCTCATGTTATTGAATCCTAATTTTTTAATGCATCCATAAATTTTTTCTTAATGTTTTATACATTATTGTTTTCATTGACATCAACCTATCTAATGTAGTTCTTTTTCCAACAACACCTGTCAATAATTACCTACTAGCACTTATTCCATATTGAGATTGATATTCTGCAATTTTTCCAGGGGTTGATGTCATATTTCTTGATACTAACTCATTTACCTTCAACTCTTTGGAATTTCTGATGCCCAATAATTGAACTATATTTCTTAGATATTTGTGCTTTCAAAATATATTTAAGAGTTAAGCTTGGGATATGATAGATATACCTTGAAAAAAAAAATGATCACCTAATTTACTTTATCTTGAACTGTTCATTCATGAATTAGTGGCCTCCTTTATTCAATTTTAGTTGATTCTATATCATCTAGAAAATTATCATCCAAGACAATTTCTTGCAACTTCTGATTAATTTCCATGTTTTTCTACGTGTATTAAGATCTTGTTGTAGGTAATATGTTTTCACTACATAAAAAATATATAAATTTTTAATTTTTAATTTGAACTTGACATGTACATTGAAAAAAATTAAAATATTAAAAGGGTGACTTCATTTGTGTGGCCAATATTCTCCTTAACAAGTTCCTCTACATCTCTCATTTCCTCATCATTTCCAGGTACATCCACATCTATTTCAAGCTCTCTGTTTTGTACCTGTACATCTCCTTCATGCTCTCTATTTTGTACCTCCACATTCATTTAGGCTAATTATTTTCCTTTTACGCTCTTATGTTTTATAGTAGATCATCATTTTTTTTCATTTAAAATAAATACATTTTATAATATTTTGTCTCATTAGTGTGTATATATATATATATATGACTAAAATTTTGAACTAAAAATTCTAGGTAGGTGCAGGGCTTTTTATATTCATGCATCACATTATACTACATTTGGAGGTAAGGAACACTAGCGCCCCTTCACTTAATGTGCCCTAATGTGTTAAATATCTATGCAATTCACCAAATCCATTTAGTTCCAACTTACTCTTATTTTCCCAAAAAAAAAAAAAAATATTATTATCATCAAATATATATCTTAAAAATATAATTAGCCCTCGCATATGTAGATGAACTTGGAGTAAACTTTATTTCCGTGAATAAAAATTCTTCGTATTTACATCTATACTAGATAGATTGTACTTGAATGTATTTAAAATATCTTATTTGAATTACATGTTGATTCCATGCTTCTTTCGCGGGATTATTAATAACCAGAAGATATTCACCCCAATTTCCTATTTCAATATCTATAACAATTTTCTTATATATGTGAACAAATTATGTTGGTTTACATATATGTTTTCACCCACAATTTCCTATTTCAATATCTATAACCAAATTTAGCTCTTATAATCAATATCTTTGAAACCTCCACAACCTCCTTCCATGGAAGAAAAAATTTCCTTCCATTCCTTCACGATGGCTCGTTCTTCACAACAAGTCATTTCATTATATTGGTTTACATATATGTTTACATCTACAATTTCCTATTTCAATATCTATAAAAAAAAAATTTGGTTGATAACCCTTATAATCAATATATTTCAAACCTCCATGACTTCCATGTAAGAAAAATTTTCCTTTCATTCCTTCACGATGCCTCCTTCTCTGCATCAACTTATTTATTCTAGGTTACTTTTTCTTATGCTATTTCCTTATGGAATTTCTACCACATTTTGCAAAAGAAACGACGTAAGGAAATAGAATAGGAAAGAGTAGCCTAGAAGAATATGTAAACCAACATAATCTATTCACATATATAAAAACATTATTATAGATATTTAAATAGGAAATTGGGGGCGAAAATCCTTTGGTGATTAATAATCCTCCTAAACAATAATGAAATGAGCATGTAACTCAAATAAGATATTTTAAATAATTCAATTACAATCTATGTATCATATATGTAAATAAAGAGAATTTTATTAAAAAAAATGGAGTTTACTCCAAGTTCATCTACATATCCTAGCAAGTAATGCAATTGCTACATGAACTACTCACAATCCTTAATGATATACTCAAAGTTCTTCCACAATACTAATCAAGTATCTAAAGAAGGCATCATCACTCAGTCACCATATAGGTAAAACCTCGGGGAAATGTGTTATAATTGTATATACAATAGCTTATACAAAGGATATAAAAATCGGTTATAAGCAATGAAATTTCTACATGAACTACTCACCATATAGGTAACGTTTGGGGGAAATATGTGAGAACTCTATATACAATAGCTCATACAAAGGATATAAAAATATGTTATAAGCAATGCAACTGCTACAGGAACTACTCATAGTCCTTAGTGATATACTCAAAGTTCTTCCACAATATTAATCAACTCTAAAGCCTCTTCTTGATTGAAAACATTTCCAACAATAGTTATGACCACAAGAGGTTCAAACCCTTCATTAAATGTATTCATGCATAAATTTTTTTAACTAGCAACTAATCATCATAGTGATATCTGTTTGATATCAATTTTATTTTCTTGATTTTTGGATTCTTCTCTATATATATATCACAAACTCAAAAGGAATCATATTCCAACATTTACTCTAAGACTCTGCAACAAGACTTGATTTTGTGGTCAGTGACAACCCATTTTACTGATCAAACTTGGGAATTTTATGGATATTCCTCTCAAAACCATACTAATGGTGATCCTGGAATTTAGAATGAAGAAAGTGATATCACAATAGATGTTTCAAAGGAAACCCTATAAGATTCTTAAAGAGATTCAATAGTTGCTAAGCAAGATATCTATAGTGATTCTGGTCAATTTTAGTAGAGGAAGGAAAAAAGATTGTGCCCTGTCCCAATTTGTATTTGTAATTAAAAGAAAAGTTTTAGAAAAAAGCATGTTCAATCTGAAATAATTTGCTCTCCAAATGCAAGATACATAAAACAATTCTTTGAAACAACCATTGACAATTGAATCACTCGGTAAACAAGGATTTAGAAGCACTATAACCATGTCGGCGACACAAAACAATGGTATGTATAATTAATAGAAATGTGCTGCTAAGTACAAAATTGTATGTGAAATAATTGATCTATGAAGACTGTGATAACAAGAAAAGTGACACAACTATGTCAAATGGACTAAGTTTCCAATCCAAATCATTATTTAAAAAGAAACATTGCACAAATGAGCATAGTCGAAAAAGAGCATAAACAACTATCAAATCCGATCATATAGAGAACACCACATAATTATGGACATGTGAACTTATTCATAGCGGGAAATCTAAATTTCATTTTAGTCTAAAATCTGTACTATTAGCTCTAACCATATTTAACAACAGAAGCAAATTGCATCATATAATACATGTGAAGACAATTCATAAAGCACAAATAAAATACAACTTAAAATCTCAAAAACTCTGAAACAAAGAGAACAGTGGTTGCTTCCCCTTAATCCCCCTCCTCTTTCCTAGCTTCTTGAGATGAGGTTCCCATGAGGCCACCATGAGACAATGGCTACTAGATGTAGCATCTAAGAGAGCAAAAAAGATAAATTCAAATAAATAGCAACCTACTTCAAAATTTCTCAATGTTGAATAACTTGAGATGAAGTTTCTATCAAAATGAGAGATTCTCAAAAACAGGAACAATGATACTTATTCCATCATTCCTCAATGAACCATGCAACTAGAGGCTTTAAATCTGGCCACTCCTTTCATCCATTCTGAGGGCTGGCAATGTTTGAAATTTTAGCCATGTGCTTAACAAATTCATACAAATAAAACATAGCATATTTTGCTTGCCTTTTTTGAAGAGACAATTTTTTGCTGTGAAAACATTGATCTGTATTTTCTCTCTGGGACTACAGATCGCCAAATATGTGGAATATTTGAGTGTTATGGATGGGTTTAAGACTACTAACTTTTTGTTTTTCGCAATTAAAATCCCTAATGTTAATGCAGTCTGAGCATAGTCTAAAATCTACAGCAAACTATGTTACATATTTGAAACATTAAGTGAAAAAACAACAATCACTGAAGACTGTAAAGACCCAAATCAAATGCTCGACAGTGTTAAAACTGAAGAAAGAAACCCTTTCTGGCTGTATTAAAAAAACTACAAGCTAATTTTAATAGAGAAATGAAACCTATACAGAGGTCTCCACAATAATACCTATAGAATTTCCAAAAATTAAACAACAAACATGCAAATGAGAGCACTGCGAAGATAGACACGGGAGGAAATAGAAGAAGATTTATATGACAAGGAAAGGATGATTCAACTTAAATTAGTAATGCATTGAAAAAAATTATTCTGCATGTGTATGCTTGATTTGAAGAAATCCTAAACTTAAATGCAATGGACAAAGGATACTTAACCTCTCCAATTAATAAGGGAAAAAACATGGAAGATAAGAAGGTGGAAATGCAGATACCAATATTTGATGAACTTGGCTAATGCATCAACATTGAGCCTAAAAAAGAAAATGTGATTTATTTTGGATGTAAGAGAAGAAGGGTCATTAATAGCTCTAGCAATTTACAAAGGGGCATACAAAGTGGCAGAATTAATGATAATTTCTTCTTGTTATGCAATCTTGACATTGGCATTGGTTATTTCAAACAAACTTTTGATGCTTTTGAAAAGACAACACAACTTTCTCCACCCTGTGATGATCTAATGGTGCGAATTGTTTTAATCCTCTAATATATCAGATCAATGGCCCAAGAAAATACACGTGTCATAGAGGGAAGTTGTTTTCAAAAAGTGACACCTTACATAATTAAAATATTAATTTTGTAAGTATATTTAAATTTCATTAATAAACAAATAAAAAAAATAATACTTAACCATGTATATTCACTCCCAGTTTACCATATTATTAACTTGTATATAGGTTTTTTACAATATTATCTTTTAGGTAATAATGTTATTCAGATTTTCATAATTATTAATAATATAGAAATAACTTGAAAAATTAATTACATATGTGTTTTTCTATCCAAAACTAAATAATACAAAATTAAAATAATATAAATATATAAAACCTAATAATATAAATGTATAACTACTATAGAGACAAAATTTGAAAATTCCTCAAATTTCACGTTTTCAATGTTGCTCGTCCATTCGTTTGGGAAAAAAATCATTTCTTACCCACTTGAAGTGATTGTGATTAAATGTAACACTTGTTTGCCTTGAATTTAAAAAGTCCAAATATTTCCATTCTTTTTTATCCGTAATTTCAAATTTCAAAAAAATAAATAAATATGTATTTTTTTTAAATGGAGAAATAATTTAGCTTACGGATATGGTATGTTGTTGTAGCCGCCTTTCCATTTCAATTTTCCACACGGATAAAACCCAGATTATAAAATAACCAGAACTACATATAGTAAATGGAAAAGCTCCGAAGAAAATTTTCATTGAGCAATTTTCTGTAGCACTTTGCAGAAATCCCCAAAAACAAAATAAATAAATATGTTTTTGAAAAAATGGAGAAATAACTTAGCTTAGGGATGGTATGTTGTAGCGATTTTTTAATTTCAATTTTCCACACGAATAAAACCCAGATTATAAAATAACTAAAAATATATATGATAAAAGGAAAAGATCCGAAAAAAATTCTGATTGAACAATCTTCTGTAGCACTTTGCACAAATCCACAAATAAAACCATTGCATTTTGAAAATATATAATGAAATAATAATTATTACATTTTTATAATTTTTATTATTAAATTAATTATATAAATTTCAGAAGGAAGAGAAAAAACAGTGTTTATTTATTCTACCGGTTTAAAAGTCCTTCATAGGCACTCCATTTTAAAGACTATTAGAAAAAACAAAAACAAACACACAGAGAAAAGACAACCTAGACCGCTATATCTCATAACAACACACCATATGCAACTACTAATCATATGCAGTCTGTTCATCAGCAAACGCATCCATCAGCATATATATCTTCAATCTCAGAGTGAACAACCACCCTTCCGCTCAGAATGAACAAGCTTCATCTTCCCCCTTGACTGCATTCTCGTCGTCCGCGGCACAATCACGAAAAATCACAGCTAAAACCGTATTAAAATTAGTGTAAAGAACTTTCATAACTAAGCGTTTTCCACTTTATGATGATCTAAAGGTAAAACAGTACACCTGGTTCATACGAAAGTTGTTTTCAAATAATAACCTTTTACTCCTTAAAAATTGATAATGAATTGTGCAAACATTTGATAATAAAGCTTTTATTTTTTAAAATAATTTTTAATTTTAACAAATTTTATTTAAAATTAAATAAAAATAGTCATTTAAGGTAAATAATCTAATAGATTTTATAAATGATTTTAAAAAATTCAAAAATATTAGGAATTTGATTTCTGTGATCCATAAATTATGTATCAAATTTTTTGGTGAAAATCACATTGGAGAAATTTGTGTCGACGCATTTCGAACCAGTTACGAGCTGGTTCGAAATGCGTGGACACAAATTTCTCCAATATAATTTTCACGGAACGATTTGATACATAATTCAAAAATAATTAAAAACAAGTTAGTTTAATTAAAACCAATTACAAATAACATGATCTTAAATAAATATAATAATTTGAAAATTATTTAAAATCAATTGATTAAAATTGATAATACCAAAGTCAAATTTAAGTAAATAAAAAAGAAATTAAATAAACACGGTTCGTTGATGGCAGAAAGATATTGACTTTAATCAAATAAAACCAATATTTTTAATATATATATATATATATATAATATAAATTTATATTTTTTCAAATAGTTTGTTTCAGTGGACATGGTTAACTGATTGAGTTGGATACTGACTTTACCCCAATAAAACAATTAAAAAATAAAACAACTTATATCTTATAAATTAATTTATTTGAATGGTCAGGGTTAATTGATTGACTTGCATATTGACCCAACACTTGGTTTCTTTCTCATGTGCGAATCGTGTATACATTTTGATAAGATTTATCCTCCATTGGCGATATTCCATACGTCACACTAAAGGTGCCATTAAAAATGAGAGATTGTGGGAGACTCCTACTCGTCTCCGGATTTAGTTTATAATTTTTCAGTACCATAAGGTTGGATGCTTACCGAATCTGGAATTAAATATGAACACTGCTTAAAGCCAAGAAAATTATGAAATAATCTATATAATGTTTGTAATGTACATGGGCATCTTTCACTTATTGTGCATTCCAAATTTTGAGACATTTTTAGAATAACCTACCAATTTACAAAGCTGTATATATTTTTTACTGGCCTACACTACATTGCGGATCTGAATGCCCACCTCAGCCAATGATGATCATTGATAGTGGTCCCTGAGTCGATCAATTTTTTTTTTCCAAGGAAAAAAAAATTGATAGGTTATCTATTAAAAATAAAAAACCCATTAGATAGTGCGAGATTCAACACTACCCATATCTACCCTTTCGCATGATGTGTAGCATGTCCCAATGTATCGGGATTATTAGGATTGTCTCAACTTTGCGTACGCGTGAAAGTCGTAAGTACAGTCATGCGCATCCGCGTTTGGAGTCTTTCATTGCGTTTTCCGCAACCATCTCGATTGTGGACGCCTTCTTCCTAAATGTGTTATAAAGATAGACCTCATCCTCATCTTCTCAGATCACACCACATACACTCATATACTTCATCCTCAGCTTCTCAGATCATACCAGTTACCCATTACCACTATCCCCAGGATTTCCGATCCAATACTCTCAGAGGCCAAGTGTTCGCACATAAATTCGTTATTATTCCCTTCAATCAGGCGAGCGCTGAGAGGAAATAAATAGATTGATTAGTAGAGAGCAGTGGATTAAATAAAGGTTGAAATCAAGCAATAAGAATCAATGGGGAATCATCTATGCTGTTCTAAAACCCGCAGAGCCACCGCGGCAGCAAAAGTTATACGTTGGAGCGATGGTGACATTCAAAAATTTGGGGAGGCAATTAAGGTGGGAGAGGTGATGGTCGACAATCCCCAACAATTCGTGTGCAATTTCAGTGATCTCCAATCAGGCCGTCGTATCGTAGCACTCCGTGCTGAGGAGGATTTGGCGTTGGGGGCCGTCTATGTTCTTCTGCCAATGCAAAAATATTTGCGGTGTGTGCTATCGTCTTCTGACATGGCCGCGCTTAATTTGTTAGCATCTCAATGCAACTCTGCCCATAGAAAGCAGTCCTCATGTCACTCTAAAGTATTTCCAGCCGTTTGCAGTGACCATTTATCTGAATTTTCTTCTAAAAATTGCAGTGCCGAGAAGAGAGAACAATTGCAAACAAAATTAACAGATCGGTTTGTGGTGCCAAAGTTGGAGTTAAATGACGATGAAGAGGAGGCGAGGGAGTTGGGTTTGGGGTTGAGGCATGAGAGGATACGGTGTTTGAGGGTTTGGAAACCAGTGCTCGAGACGATAAAGGAATCCCCGCGTATTCGGAAACAGTAAAATCACGGAAGGTCGTCACAACACGGAGATGGATTAAAGCTTTTTGGGGAATTGATGTTCCAATTACAGTACATTCAACATTAACATTAAATTTTGTGGGCTCCTTTTTTGGTTACCCTTATTTCTTTGGTTATCGGCCATTATAGATTTAAAAGAATTTAAATCTAACGTGGTCAGTATATGCCCATCCTGTTTGAGAAATTATGTAACCAGGCATGGCAAGTCTTTATGGAGTGGGTCCACAATGGAATCTCCACAATCTAAACTTGATTATTTTTTTCAATTTCATAATTATTTCTTCAATGGGTAATTTATTTATTTTTTACTCTTTTAATAAATTGTCATTTTTTAATTATAATCACTTTTTATTTAAATATGTATTATTATTATTATTATTTTTAGTTTTAAGGATAAATGTTTTAATTAAACAATTTAATAAATAAAACTAAGATCATTTTTTCATATCAACCTTTGCTCAAATATATTTATATATTTTAATATTTACACATCACTCTTTAACTATGATAGATATCAAAATCCCTAACTTTTATTATGAATTAAACATCATTCTCACAATCTCTTAGCAATTCATAAACTTAATCTATAAGCAAATGCATATTTTCATAAAATAAAATGAAATAAAACTATGTTAATGATTTCTTTAACCATGATTAGAGTCTTCACACAAAATCTTTAGAAAACATCAACATAATTTTATTCCAAAAAAATATTAACATCTTAATCTGCTATTTTCAAAACTTTGTTTAATCATCATGATCTATTATCTTCCCAACTTTACCATCATGATTTATGTTGGTTGTTTCTTTCTTCATCATAAACATTCCAAATACACATGCCTTTAATTTCTATACATCCACAAGATAAAATGTCACTATGCACACTATTTTCTATTAATGAAATAGAGTTACATAAATATATGAGGTATTGTCTCAAGATAGGGAAGCTAGCATGGACGCACAATAAGCTAGTTGAGAAAATATCTCAACCTCACACCAAACTAGGAACTTAGATTTAGCTAACTCCTATGCAACAGGAACAGAATCTATACATAGAAATTCACAACCAAAGACAAGTAGGTATTACATATTCCAACACCCCAATTCATAAACCTTTCTTTGCGATTTGTATCTATCGATCTGGAATGACACCTATGTATTCCTTTGTTTTAATATTATCAAAAAAATCCAATGACACTTTTTATCATGCCACATGCCCTCATTCATTCCCTTCCTCAACTTAATAGAACAAGACCCATTAAAGCTAGTGGCATGTCCTTGTCAGTATGGCATAAAATATTCAACCAACCCACAACCAACCTACCCTATCAATTTTATTTGTGGTAAAAATATAAGTTAGTATTTACATTAATTCAAAGTGATAAAACATAATTTTTTTGTTTTATTTAAATTTATTATTTAATAAAAATTATTCATACTCTACTCGACCTTTTAAAATATGTTGGAATTTCTGAACAATTCTGAACACACAAAGGAAAATAAAATTCCTCTTCCACAACACAGAGATTAAAAATGCGGACATACATAGATGGATTATAACACTATTTCATTAAACAAACTATAAGCTGTTAGAAAATGAAATTCTTCAAAACTCCTATGTTCTGGATTCACAGAAACTTCAGCTGCTACAAACGCAACGCTTCAACAAAAAACTTCTCCTCTCTATCTCTCTATTTCTATTCACTACTACACACACAGTGCTCTCTGTCTTTCTCAACCTTCGGGCAAATTACAATGTAATACACTCTATCTTCTACAATACGCTCACGACATATATATAAAACATTACAATATATATATATATATATAAATATTTCATATTTGTAATATATATATATCAAAATATATAACCAAAGTTAAAAACAAATGTACCCTGGTAAATAAAATTAACCCAATGTTAAAACTCTAAAACATAATGCGGCAAATAAAACTTAAATCAAAACATAAAACAAAATTTCCGTGGGGTTATAAAACCTTTCCAAAGGTCTTTTCCTTATCCTCCCAGAGCTGCTCTCATTGGTCAAGTGGAGGATGATATCACCTCCTCCGATGGCTCATCACTCCCCGTTGCTGCCCATACTTGCTACCCCCGGGAATGGAGCCTGCTGGCTGTGCATTCAATGTGATTCACGAAGAATTAATTGCTGGCTGTTGCTGCAGATAAGATCGTGGTTGCGTGAACATCAGATCTGAAGATTTCCACCACCTTTGTTGTCCTTCGATCCCATCAGAAAATTTATGCCACCGTCCTTCCAACTCCCATCAACATTAAGTCGCCATCCTGCTATTATGCTTACGGAAGTTGGAATTAATTTCCAACACTCCCCCTTAATTACAACTGCTACTTTCTTGCCTACCAAGGCATTTCCTGAGATAGTTAAAACTCTTCTGCATTAATGGCTTTGTTAAAATATCAGCAAATTGTTCCTCTGTTTTGCAGTGTTGCAAAACAATCTCACCATTAATAACTAGTTCACGTATAAAATGAAATTTTTCATCACTATGCTTTGTTCTCTTATGGAAGACAGAATTCTTTGATAAAGCTATTGTTGAATTGTTATCACAATAAATTTTTGTTCCTTTGTGCTGTTCATGACATAAATATTTGACCATTCTTCTCATCCATACTACTTGGCATGCTGCTGCTGTTGCTGCCACATATTTTTCCTCTGCTGTTGATAAAGCAACTATTGGTTGCTTCTTGGAAGCCCATGAAACGACTCCCGATCCCAAATGAAACACATATCCAGATGTGCTTTTCCTGCCATCTACACTTCCAGCCCAATCATTGTTAGTGTAACCGATCAATTTAAATTTTTTAGATGGGGAGTATAAAATACCATACCCTTTCGTTCCATTCACATACCTTCGAATCCTCTTGGCTACCTACCAATGAGTCTCTTTTCATGTTTCCATGAATCTGGAAATTAAACTTACAACGTGCATAATATCCAACGTAGTTGCAGTCAAATACATGAGGCTGCCAACTATACTCTTGTGCAAACTTGGATCAAAATCCTTGCTGTGATCTTCTTTGCTCAATTTTAACCCCATGACAGTTGGAGTTACAGTTGCCTTATTGTTGTGCATGTTGAATCTTTTCAACACTTCTTCAACATATTTTTCTTGGGAAATAAAAATCCCATTTTCATTTTCCTGTACTTCTATTCCAAGAAAATATCTCAAAAAACCCAAATCATTCATTTGAAATTCACTCTTCATGACTTCTTTAAAATCAACAATGAGAGAAACTTCATTACCAGTAAAGATTAAATCATCTACATATAAAACAACAATAAGAATCTTATCATCATTTTCTTTTATGTAGAGTGTGGGTTCTCCATCACATTTCTCAAATCCATTTTCAGTCAGGTAAGCATCTATCCTGCTGTACCATGCTCTCGGTGCTTGTTTCAGCCCATACAGAGCTTTATTCAGTTTGCATACTTTTTGTTCTTGGCCTTCAATCTCATAGCCTGGAGGTTGTTCAACATATATCTGTTCTTTCAACACTCCATTCAGGAATGCAGATTTCACATCCATTTGTGTTGTGTTGCTATGGAAAATACTATTCTCACGGTTTCCATCCTTGCAATAGGTGCAAACGTTTTTTCATAGTCTCTTCCTTGTTGCTTCTTGTAGCCTTTGACAACAAGTCTTACATTGTGCCTTTCAATCTTTCCTTCAACATTGCTCTTGGTCTTATAGACCCATTTTACTCCAGTTACTTCTTTACCTTTAGGGAGGTCCACTAACTCCCATGTATTACTCTTTTTTATTGCACCCATCTCTTCGTTCATTGCTTCAATCCATTTTTCTTCTTTTACAGCTTCCTCAAAATGTATTGGGTCATCAACGTGACAATGAAAAGAAAATAAAGGGTTCAGACCAGCATTATAATTTACCTCTCCTTGTTCATGAATCTCACTCAGATCTTTGAATCTCAGTCTTCTTGGTGTACCTGGAGTTCCAATTGAACTAGAGGGAGTTTTAGTTCCCTGTGATGTGCTTGGAGTAGCACTTCCTTGATTTCTCAAGGCTGTTCTATTTCCAGCTTTTGGTGTGCTTTGTTGTGCTTGTGGTGGTGGAGGAGGAACCATCGCGGAGGAATTATTTATTGTTGTGCATTCCTCTTTTTCTTCGTGAGACACACATGTCTTCACATTCATTGTTTTCTCTAAGCTTCCATCCCAAACTTCTTCAATAAATTGCACATCTCTGCTTATTATTACTTTCTTGGTGGATGGATTATAGAGTTTGTATGCCTTGTACTCATCATTGTATCCAACAGACATACACTTCTCCCCCTTACTATCCAACTTCTTCCTTAGTTTATCTGGGACATGTGCATATGCCCACACATCCGAAAACTCTCATGTGGGTGACATGATACTTTATGCCGCTCCATGCTTCTTTCAGAACTCTGTTCATAACAGTTTTGGTTGGGAATCTATTCAAGATATACACTGCATAATTGAGAGCTTCAACCTAATACTCATTTGGCAAATGTTTTTCCTTTAACACACTTTTGACCATGTCCATGATGGTCCTATTCTTCCTTTCTGCAACACCATTTTTCTAAGGTGTGTACCTTCTGGTAAACTTCTTGTGTGTGCCATTCTCCCTACAGAAATGTAGGAATTCTTTGGAGATGTATTCTCCACCACTATCAGTTCTTAGCACTTTGATGTAGTGCCCACTATGCTTCTCAACAAGAGCTTTGAAGTGGTAGAAATGTTCAAACATTTCACTCTTCTGTTTCAAGAAATAAACCCCTGTCTTTTTTATGTAATCATCTATGAATGTCAAAACATATATGTCGTCAGCTAAAGATGGCATTTGTATTGGTCCACACAAATCAAAGTGGACAATTTGTAAGGGTGCCTTTGCCCTTATACTCTTCCTTGTTGAAAATCTTTCTCTGTGTTGTTTGCCCAAGATGCAGCCTTCAAAAAGGCTGTCCGATTTCTCGATCAATGGTAATCCCTCTACCACACCCTTTATGTGCAACAAGTTCAGGCCTCCGAAATTGAGATGTCCAAATCTCAAGTGCCATAACCAGTTTTCATCTTTCACTTCCTCCTAAAAGACCTCTTGTGTTACAGCTACTACATTTCTTCTTTCCTTCAAGTATGTTCTTAGCTTGAGAGAAAACATTCTATTGCTTGTCATTTGCACATCTGCAATGAATTTCTTGCTTGGAGGTATGTCCATGATTGTGCACGCATCATCTTTAAAAAATACATTGTAGCTCTTGTTTATGAGATGTCCAATGCTCAAAAGATTACATTTTAAGCTAGGTACATAATATACATTTGGCACAAACTTCTTTTCTCCTTTTCTTGTGAGTATTGGTACTCTTCTTTTTCCCATGACAGATACCTTACTATCAATCCCTTTTGTTGCTTTAGATTTAACATTTTCATCTAGATTGGCAAACATTGATATGTTTCCAGTCATGTGGTTACTACAACCTGAGTCTAAGAACCATACATCATCTTGTCTATCTTGTGCTACACTACATGTTAACAACACATTCTTCTGGTTCTTTTCTTCTTTTGTAAAATTAGCATTCTGCCTATTATTCATGTCACTTTTCTTTTTTCTACATTCATTGGCATAGTGCCCATATTTCTTGCAATAATGAAATTGGACTTGGGATTTATCATACCTTTGTCCATGAGCTTGATCTTGGCTTGAGCCTTCATTCTGATTCTGATTGCTGCCCCTTCCACTCGAACTTGTGGGGTTGTTTCTTCCTTTTTTTTGGCTTCTACGTCTTCCTCGGTTGTTTTCTCTTCCTTGACCTCTACCTCGGCTGAAAGACATTTGAGTCTTGAAAGCTTGTTCCAATGAGGAATATATTCCTCTGTTCAGTCTATGTTCATGAGACATCATGGATGCACTAAGCTCATCCACTGTAAATAGTGAGAGATCCTTCGTCTCTGCTATTGCCACTACTATGGCATAAAATCTTAACGGTAGACTTCTCAATATTTTCTCCACTATTCTTATTTCTTCAAGTGTCTCTCCATGAGACCTTATCTGGGTAACCAATGCAATCACATGAGTGAAGAATGAGTCTATAGTGTCAGAATCTTTCATACAGAGAGTTTTAAAATCTCTCCTCAGCATTTGTAGCTTTGTTGTCTTCACCTTCTCCATGCCTTGATAATCTGTCTTGAGAATATCCCATGCCTCCTTAGACATTGTTTTTGTTGCAATCCTTGGGAAAATACTATCGTGCACTGATTGAAAGAGATAGAAGAGGTATTTGGAGTCCTTCTTCCTATTATCTCTTAACAAGTATCTTTCTACTGTTGTCAAAGCAGTCAACGTTGCTGCATCTGCTAGTTCTGGGTAGCCATTCTCAACTAGCTCCCATATGTCCTGTGAAGCAAACAGGGCTGTCATTGTGATTCCAAGTATTCATGGTTCTTCCGGTTAAACTATGGAAGTTGGGGATTCATCAGGCTAGTGCATGTTGCTGCCATCGTAACTGTGCAAACACATCAGTTTCCTTGACTATGTTAAAAAACAAACGAAACAATCAAACTCTTTTGACTATGTAAGAAAACAAAATCTTTCTCTCTGCTGGAGAATTCCGATTCAACAAACTTCGCACAACTTCTGCAGTGAGGAGAGATCTCTGCTTCGTTCATTGAGTGCCTAGACTAGCTCTGATACCATGTTGGAATTTCTGAACAATTCCAAACACACAGAAGAAAATAAAATTCCTCTTCCACAACACAAAGATTAAAAATGCGGACACAAAGAGATGGATTATAACACTATTTCATTAAAAAAACTATAAGCTATTACAAAATGAAACTCTTCAAAACTCTTGTGTTCTGGATTCACAGAATAAAACTTCAGCTGCTACAAACGCAACGCTTCAACAAAAAACTTCTCCTCTCTATCGCTCTATTTCTATTCATTTCTGCGCACACAGTGCTCTCTGTCTTTTTCAGCCTTCGAGAAAATTACAATGCAATACACTCTATCTTCTACAATACGCTCATGGCATATATATAAAACATTACAATATATATATATATATATATATATATATATATATATATAACCAAAGTTAAAAACAAATGTACTGCAATAAATAAAATTAACCCAATGTCAAAACTCTAAAACATAATGCGGAAAATAAAACTTAAATCAAAACATAAAACAAAATTTTTGTGGGGTTATAAAACCTTTACGAAGGTATTTTCCTTATCCCCCCAGAGCTACTCTCATTGGTCAAGCAGAGGATGATGTCACCTCCTCCGGTAGGTCATCACTCCCCTTTGCTGCCGATACTTGCTACCCCCCGGAATGGAGCTTGCTGGATATGCATTCAATGTGGTTGGTAGAGAATTGATTGCTAGTGGTTGTTGCAGATAAGATCATGGTTTCCTGAAGATCAGATCTGAAGATTTCCACCGCCTTTGTTGTCCTTCGATCCCATCAGAAAATTTATTCCGCCGTCCTTCAAACTCCCATCAACATTAAGTCATCGTCCTGTTGTTCTGCTTACGGCAGTTGGAATTAAATTCCAACAAAATATACTTGGTGTTCTTTAAGCTTTCATTATAACTTCAAAAAAAATTATTATAAAAAACCTACTAGTAAATCCAATTATTAATAGAAAATCATTATAAGAGAAGAGGAACTGTTCCAAGTGTAAAGAAAAATGCAGTGCTTCATGTGATGTATGATGCTACATAACAAGTATATCTTATTCAAATACATTAAGGTGTGTTAAAAATGCCCTTAGTGTAATAGTGCGTGCACATTAATCAAATAAAATAATCCTCAAATATTGAGGTATAATTATTCAAAAATATATGATGCTAAGAGAGAATTGCATCCTCTCACTACTTCAAGTTTTTCATTACAACAAGTGCTACATGCAGCGATAGTACTTACCAGGAAAATTTCATAAAAAGCATTCCAAACTCTGATAAAAAAGCTTCTTACTCTGATAAAAAAAAGCTTCTTACCAGGAAAAAGCTTGTTTGTTTGCATTACTGAGGTAACTATGAAATAAATGATATCTGATTTTCCTTTTCATTTGGGTAAACCAAATTGAACAATCCCATATGATCCTGTTAACGGAAAAAATCTTTTATCCGAAAAAAATATTTTATCCAGTCAATGGAACAAATATGTTCATGTTATAATAGATGTATATATTTTAAAATCAAATTAGCTATATTTCACTGCAATTATCTATATTATAGAATCAAATGTAGAATCAAATTGGTCATAGATCATTATAGTGTGGGCTAGTGAAGCCAGCTAAAGTCATATTTTAGAGGTTTTCTGCCAGAGGGATAGTCATGGCATCATGGCATCAGAATTTCGTAACATAAATAAATAAATAAAGAAATGGTGACACCTATGCACCAAGGGTGGATAACACTGTAAATATGGGAATATGGGAATAACGTTTTATAGCGCAAATATGAGAATAAAGCATTCATTCCTAGACACTACCTTTTAGCTAGAGGCTCTTAGATTTTTTAGAAGCCAATACTCATGTATGGTGTATGATTGACCTTATGAAAAAATCTGATGAGAGCACTTAAGAGAGTAGCGTCTTTGTGGTGCATCTCCCTAGATTATGCTTCTCCTCATTGTGCGGCAGGGTCAGGGGCATGGGAGGACCATTCACTTGTTTTATAAAATGTCTCGCTCCCATGTTCACCACCCGGACCAACCTAGCAACTCATTTGCTCAGGAGTTCCAACACTAACGAAATTTTGGAAGACACAGTAAACAAGAAATTTGTGAGTGGAAGGTTGCTCTATTCACCGTCGCCAGTCTCTCTCGCTGGTCACTTGACGACACCAATGAGTGGGTTGCAACCATAAACAGTATAAAAATTGCAAATGTTTTTGGGTTTTTTTTGCATTTACTATTTAAACATTTTACCGACAACATGGAAAATATGTGTGAAGATCTCTCACCTCCACGCGGATACCACTTCTTTGAATGTTTCTTTGTCTTTGTTTGATAATCTCAGACAAATTAGTGGACTCGTTTTTGTTCTGCACCACAACCCGCTAGGACTGCCCACACTTTTGAGAAATCCCAATATTTGTTTTTGTGCCACAGCTCGTTGGGATTGCCCACTTCTGAGAAATCCCAAACACAAATCAGGGCAATGGAAAGCATGAGCTGGGAAATGGGTTGAATCGGACTTATGCTTCAATTTAAGAACCAAAGCGGCATCCCTACAATACCAGTCTATTCTTTCAAATGAAAATGCATAACCCTCTTACCTAAAATATGTACTAGATTTTTCCTTCAAATGAAAACCAGGAAGGCATGCAACATGAAGTGTAATGCGGTGGTTTTGGAGCGGATGCTATGCCACGAAGTGTAATGCGGTGGCTTTGGAGCAGATGTAGTGTCTTTGGAGGGGTTGTTTTGAATATTTATTTGGATAACTTTGCAGTGGAGAGTGCAAAGCATTAAATTTTTATCAAATAATGCTAACTACATCTTAGTATTAAACCAACATTGAAAGTATTTATAGCACTATCATCTTATGTTTAATAAAATCATATAGTTTCCTGGACAATAAGAAGTGAAAATCAAAACTTTGAATAAAAATTTATTTACGCTAATATTTAATATTAAGACATAGGTTAAACCTCCAATACTGTGATCCATCAAAGCAATTTAATGTTATGTCTATGCCAATCGAACGCTTATAGTCCCTGCGTTGCTGAAGGCAGGGAGTAATAAAACTCAAGTGGGTCTCACGAATATGAAGCCACACTTTATAAAATAGTTCAGAGATAACATCTTGAAGGTCATTTATGATTCTCCACCGAGGATTTCTGAGGTACACGTTTCATTTTTCTGAGGTGGGTACATGTTTTATTGTCTCCGAGGTTAGTTACGTTACTTCCTTAAATTATGTGATCAAACTTGACTAGTCAATCATGAAATTGAATCTTAGTAACTGCTTTAACACCCTGATCAATGTGCTCCAATGCCACATGTCTATATGGGCTTGAGAATCCATATCCATGTCGTTTTAAATTTCAAGTCCATGTAGTTGTGAACATTTACTTTTCAATAAATCTATCCATGGGGTTTTTGAAGATAAAATTCCAAGATCGGTATATGGACAATAAAAATATATTTCGTCCCTATGCCCCCAAGCATTAAAATTTAGCATTTTCCAGTGGAATGGATGTCATACCAACTCTCCCCATTTAAACTAATCATTTAGTGTATAAATGCAGCCTGGGGTTTGCATGGAAAGAAAATTTACAATCTGCCTCTCACAAAAATTTACATGTGCCATGCTTTGGCCATGTGCCAACAAAACACAAACAATACTAAATATATAATTTTTTTTGTATTTTATTATCATCATATTCCAGGATGCTATGCCTCTCCATTACTCGATTGCTGAAAGAAACTAAAATGAAAGCTACAAACTCGTATCTCGATGTAATTTGAGAAGTGGGCGACATGAAAATAGTTAAACTAATATATTTTTCCCTAGTAGCTAGGCCTAGGCCCATGCCCAAATAAGTTGATGTCTGGGGCGCATTCATTATCAAATAGCATGGATAGTGGGTGCGAACAGTTTGGTCCGGTTAAGTATGGGTTCATTCAGTTTCTCATAAAATGTTCTTTATTCATCATAAACATTCCAAATACGCATGCCTTTAATTTCTATACATCCCCAAGATAAAATGTCACTATGCACACTATTTTCTATTAATCAAATAGAGTTACATATATACATGAGGTATTGTCTCAAGATAGGGAAGCTAGCTTGGACGCACAATAAGTTGGTTGAGAAAATATCTCAACCTCACACCAAACTAGGAACTTAGATTTAGCTAACTCCTATGGAATAGGAATAGACTTTATACATATAAATTCACAACCGAAGACAAGTAGGAATTACATATTCCAACACCCCAATTCATAAACCTTTCTTTGTGATTTGTATCTATTGATCTGGAATGATACCTATGTGTTCCTTTGTTTTAATATTATAAAAAAAATCCAATGACACTTTTTATCATGCCACATGCCCTCATTCATTCCCTTCCTCACCTTAATAGAACAAGACCCATTAAAGCTAGTGGCATGTCCTTGTCGGTATGGCATAAAATCTTCAACCAACCCACAACCAACCTACCCTATCAATTTTATTTGTAGTAAAAATATAAGTTAGTATTTACATTAATTCAAAGTGATAAAACATAATTTTTTGGTTTTATTTAAATTTATTATTTAATAAAAATTATTCATACACTAATGGACCTTTTTAAATATGTTGGAATTTTTGAACAATTCTGAACACACAAAGGAAAATAAATTTCCTCTTCCACAACACAGAGATTAAAAATGCGGACATAGAGAGATGAATTATAACACTATTTCATTAAAAAAACTATAAGTTGTTACAAAATGAAATTCTTCAGAAATCCTGTGTTCTGGATTCATAGAATAAAAATTCAACTGCTACAGACACAACGCTTCAACAAAAAAGTTCTCCTCTCTGTCTTTCTATTTCTATTCACTACTACACACACAATGCTCTCTATCTTTTTCAGCCTTCGAGAAAATTACAATACAATACACTCTATCTTCTACAATACGCTCACAACATATATATAAAACATTACAATATGTATATATGTATATATTATAAATATTTCATATATATATATATATATATATATATATATATATATATTTCATAAATATATATAAAGTTAAAAACAAATGTACTGCGGTAAATAAAATTAACTCAATGCTAAAACTCTAAAACACAATGTGGCAAATAAAACTTAAATCAAAACATAAAACAAAATTTATGTGGGGTTATAAAACCTTTCCAAAGGTATTTTCCTTATCCCCCCAGAGCTGCTCTCATTGGTGAAGCGGAGGGTGATGTCACCTCCTCCAGCGGCTCATCACTCCCCTTTGCTGCCCATACTTTCTACCCCCCGGAATGGAGCCTGTTGGCTGTGCATTCAATGTGGTTGGAGGAGAATTGATTGTTGGCGGTTGCTGTAGATAATATCGTGGTTGCGTGAAGATCCGATCTAAATATTTCCACCACCTTTGTTGTCCTTCGATCCCATCAGAAAATTTATGCCATCGTCGTTCAAACACCCATCAACATTAAGTCGCCATCCTGCTATTTTGCTTATGGCAGTTGGAATTAATTTCCAACACTCCCCCTTAATTACAATTGTTGCTTTGTTGCATACCCAGGAATTTCCTGAGATAGTTAAAACTCTTCTGCATTAATGGCTTTGTTAAAATATCAGCAAATTGTTCCTCTATTCCACAGTGCTGCAAAACAATCTCATCATTATTAAATAGCTCACGTATAAAATAAAATTTTGCATCAATATGCTTTGTTCTCTTGTGGAAGACATAATTATTTGATAGAGTTATTTCTGAGTTGTTATCAAAATAAATTTTTGTTCCTTTGTCCTGTTCATGACATAAATCACTGAGCATTATTCTCATCCATACTACTTGGCATGCTGTTGTTGTTGCTGCCACATATTTTGCCTCTGCTGTTGATAAAGTAACTATTGGTTGCTTCTTGGAAGCCCACAAAACGGCTCCCGATCCCAAATGAAACACATATCCAGATGTGCTTTCCTTCCATATACACCTCCAGCCCAATCACTGTCAGTGTAACCAATCAATTTAAAATTTTCATATGGGGAGTATAAAATACCATACCCCTTCATTCCATTCACATACCTTAGAATCCTCTTGGTAGCCTACCAATGAGTCTCTTTTGGTGTTTCCATGAATCTGGAAATTAAACTTACAACATGCATAATATCCGACATAGTTTCAATCAAATACATGACGCTGCCAACTATTCTCTTGTACAAACTTGGATCAAAATCCTTGTTGTGATCTTCTTTGCTCAATTTTAACCCCATGACAGTTGGAGTTACAGCTGCCTTGTTGTTCTGCATGTTGAATCTTTTCAACACTTCTTCAACATATTTTTCTTGGGAAATAAAAATCCCATTTTCATTTTTATCTACTTTTATTCCAAGAAAATATCTCAAAAAACCCAATTCAGTCATTTCAAATTCACTCTTCATGACTGCTTTAAAATCAACAATGAGAGAAACTTCATTGCCAGGAAAGATTAAATCATCTACATATAAAAAAACAATAAGAATATTACCATCATTTTCTTTTCTGTAGATTGTGGGTTCTCCATCACATTTCTTAAATCCATTTTTAGTCAGGTAAGCATCTATCCTACTGTACCATGCACTCGGTGCTTGTTTCAGCCCATACAGAGCTTTCTTCAGTTTGCATACTTTGTGTTCTTGGGCTTCAATCTCATAGTCTGGAGGTTGTTCAACATATACCTCTTCTTTCAACACTCCATTAAAGAATGCAGATTTCACATCAATTTGGTAAACCTTCCATTTGTGTTGTGTTTCTATGGAAAACATTGTTCTCACGGTTTCCATCCTTGCAACCGGTGAAAACGTTTCTTCATAGTATCTTCCTTGTTGCTGCTTGTAGCCTTTGATAACAAGTCTTCCTTTGTGCCTTTCAATCTTGCCTTCAACATTTCTCTTGGTCTTATAGACCCATTTTACTCCAATTACTTCTTTACCTTTAGGGAGGTCCACTAACTCCCATGTATTACTCTTTTCTATTGCACCAATCTCTTTGTTCACTGCTTCAATCCATTTTTCATCTTTTACATCTTCTTCAAAATGAATTGGGTCATCAACGTGACAATAAAAAGCAAATAAAGGGTTCAGACAAGCATTATAATTTGCCTCTCCTTGTTCATGAATCTCACTCAGATTTCTGAATCTCGGTCTTCTTGGTGTAATTGGAGTTCCACTTGAACTCGAGGGAGTTTCAGTTCCCTATGATGTGCTTGGAGAAGCACTTCCTTGATTTCTCAAGGCTATTCTATTTCCAGCTTGTGGTGTGGTTTTTTGTGCTTGTGGTGGTGGAGGAGGAGCCACCATGGAGGAATTATTTGTTGCTGTGCATTCCTCTTTTTCTTCATGAGACACACATGTCTTCACATTCATTGTTTTCTCTAAGCTTCCATCCTAAGCTTCTTCTTCAATAAATTGCACATCTCTGCTTATTATTACTTTCTTGGTGGATGGATTATAGAGTTTGTATGCCTTGGACTCATCACTGTATCCAAAAAAGATACACTTCTCCCCCTTACTGTCCAACTTCTTCCTTAGTTGATCTGGGACATGTGCATATGCCACACATCCGAAACTCTCATGTGGGTGACATGCTTCTTTATGCCACTCCACGCTTCTTCCGAAATTCTGTTCATGACAATTTTGGTTGGGAATCTATTCAAGTTATACGCTGCATAATTGACGGCTTCAACCCAATACTCATTTGGCAAATGTTTTGCCTTTAACATACTTCTGACCATGTCCATGATGGTCATATTCTTCCTTTTTGCAACACCGTTTTGCTGAGCTGTGTACCTTGTGGTAAACTGCTTGTGTATGGTATTCTCCCTACAGAAACGTAGGAACTCTTTGGAGATGTATTCTCCACCACTGTCAATTCTTAGCACTTTGATGTAGTGCCCACTCTGCTTCTCAACAAGAGCTTTGAAGTGGCAGAACTGTTCAAACACTTCACTATTCTGTTTCAAGAAATACACCGATGTCTTTTTGGTAATGTCAAAACATATTTGTTGCCAACTAAAGATGGCATTTGCATTGGTATACACAAATCAGAGTGGACAATTTCTAAGGGTGCCTTTTCCCTTATACTGTTCCTTGTTGAAAAGCTTTCTCTGTGAAGGCTGTCCAGTTTCTCGATCAATGGTAATCCCTTTACCATACCCTTTCTATGCAACAATTTCAGGCCTCCAAAATTGAGATTTCCAAATCTCAAGTGCGATAACCAGTTTTCATCTTTCACTTCCTCTTAAAAGACCTCTTGTGTTACAGCTGCTACATTCCATATTTCCTTCAAGTCTATTCTTATCTTGAGAGGAAACATCATATTTCTTGTCATCTGCACCTCTACAATGACTTTCTTGCTTGGAGGTATTTCCATGATTGTGCACACATCATCTTTAAAGAATACATTGTAGCCCTTGTTTATGAGATATCCAATGCTCAAAAGATTACATTTTAAAATAGGTACATAATATACATCTGGAACAAACTTCTGTTCTCCTTTTCTTGTGATTATTGGTACTCTTCCTTTTCCCATGACAGAGACCTTACTATCAATCCCTTTTGTTGCTTCAGATTTAACATTTTCATATAGATTGGCAAATATTGCTATGTTTCTAGTCATGTGGTTACTACAACCTGAGTCTAAGACCCATACATCGTCTTGTCTATCTTGTGCTACATTACATGTTAACAACACATTCTTCTGGTTCTTTTCTTCTTTTGTAAAATTAGCATTCTGTCTATTATTCATGTCAGTTTGCTTTTTTCTACATTCATTGGCATAGTGCCCATATTTCTTGCAATAATGACATTGGACTTGGTATTTATCATATCTTTTTCCATGAGCTTAATGTTGGCTTGAGCCTTCATTCTAGTTCAGATTGCTACCCCTTCCACTCGAACTTGTCGGGTTGTTTCTTCCTATGTTTTGGCTTTTGCGTCTTCCTCGATTGTTTGCTATTCCCTGACCTCTACCTTGGCCGAAAGAAATTTGAGTCTTGAAAGCTTGTTCCAATGAGGAATGTGTTCCTCTATTCAGTCTCTGTTCATGAGACATCAGGAATGCACTAAGCTCATCCACTGTAAATAGTGAGAGATCCTTCGTCTCTTCTATTGCCACTACTATGGCATCAAATCTTGAGGGTAGATTTCTCAAGATTTTCTCCACTATTGTTCTTTCTTCAAGTGTCTCTCCATGAGACCTTATCTGGGTAACCAAACCAATCACATGAGTGAAGAATGAGTCTATAGTTTCAGACACTTTCATACAGAGAATTTCAAAATCTCTCCTCAGCATTTGCAGCTTTGTTGTCTTCACCTTCTCCATGCCTTGATAGGTTGTCTTGAGAATATCCCATGCCTCCTTAGACTTTGTTTCTGTTGCAATCCTTGGGAAAATACTCTCATGCACTAATTGAAAGAGATAGAAGAGGGCTTTGGAGTGCTTCTTCCTATTATCTCTTAACAAGTCTCTTTCTACTGCTGTCAAAGCAGCCAACGTTGCTCTGTCTGTTGGTTCTAGGTAGCCATTCTCAACTAGCTCCCATAGGTCCTGTTGTGGATCATCTGCATATCCTTTTTATTTTATATTAAAAATACAAAAAAAAAAAACTGAAATTGAAAGAAAAGAAAATATGTTAAAGTATTATAGTTTTATACTTTGGCATAAGAAAAAAATGTTTTTAGATTGATGTATTAGAGTTTAACTATTTTAAACTTTATACAGGTGGGTTTTATATCTGAAGATTAAAGGCCGATTAATTTAGTTGGCGGAGAGTGCTGATATTAAAAAGATAAACTGCATGACCCAACCCGCGGGCACTAATAGCACGAGAGTTAACAGAAAGGGTGCCCCCGTAGTTGACTGGGTTGGCTGCAGAGGCGATGAATATCAATGGTGGATATCGACTGTGGGGGAACCAACCGGAGTTTTCAGCCGTAGCCCGAGACCCCCCACAGTGACGTCATATGTTGAATGGAGAACAACTATTTTTCGTGTCAGATCAGTCAAACAATTAAGTGACACGTTGCGTAGGCATTTAACACAAAATCCGCGCCATCTATTTAGTGGTGTTTTTCATTTCGTTTTCAAAATACTTTGCAGTTTGTTGCGCTTTGACCTGTTGCGTTCTCCTATCACCTTTCTGTTTTAGTCACCTTGCAAAATTTTTCCTTCCGCACCTTTTCTAATCATGGCTAAAAGGTCTTCTTTGTCTGGTTCATCGAGCCGCATTCCCTTCATGGATAATGAGAGAGACATTCGAGATACTGCGTCTTAAGTAATTCATATTCCATTCTACCAACAAGTTGTATTGAATAATGATAATTCCCCTGTCTATTCCGCCATGAAAAAATCCGAGGTCCTTTCTGTATGCATCCCGAAGACAAATTTAATCCCAGAGTTTATCTATTGGTTGGTTTCTGCATTGTATCCCAGAAAATGTTTCATGATGAATTCCCAAGGGGAAAATGTTCTGCAGGTGTCTACCCAATTAATCCACCAAGCCTTGTGTTTTCCTAAAGCCGAATCATCAGTTCAATTTTCAGAAGATTCATTGGTTACTTACTATGAAAGACTTGCAGGAGAATAATTCAATCAGATTATGTTCCATTTGTTCCTACAGGTGATGCAAATCCTCAAGCACAAATTATTCAATTAAATACTGAGTTGCAGATGGTTGAAAAAGATAGAAAGAAGGCTCAAACAGATTTGGAGCCTGCTACAAAATTGATGAAGGTCATAGAAAACGAAGCAGATAAGTACAAAATGGATTTCAAAAATACTAAAGCTGAGATCAAGAATCTCAAAGAAAGAATGAAAGGTAATGTGTCACTAATACAAGCTAAGGATATCATTTGGACTGATATCATCTCAGAAATGAAGTCCAATTGGTGCTTCCTGAGGATTATTGCAAAAGAAAAGAGCCTTATTATGGAGTGTGAAGAACCAATTATGTTTGATAAGGAGAAAGGCATTAACAGAGGCATTTGCACTAGAAGATTTATTGATTATATCAATTCGAAATAAGATTAGGAATTAGAGGAGAATGATATGCTAGATAGAATGTTGTATGCAGTGGAAATTAACAAAATGATTATCAGGAATGATCTCAGAAAGGCTGCAGAAAAGAAACTAATAGAAATCAAAGAAGCAGTAAGTGAATTTGATAAATATTTTGATAAAATGACAAGGGTAGGCCTGCCATCATGTTGGGGAGCTGAGGGGAATATTCTACCATCGAGCTCTTATGAGAATTTACTGGTGATGACAAAAAGCAAGATTGACAACAGGAATGAGAAGACTCAGGTACTTAAAGCAGAGACAATGGTCAATTTCTTGCAAAGTCATTTTCAACTCTTGTGGATGGTTAAAACTCTTTTCTCTGAAAGGCCATCTTATGACTGAATTACTGCATTCAGATTAGAGTATCACAATCTGACACATTCATCCAAGACGGAGGTAGAAATATGGAAAAAGTACAGAGCTTGGACTATTGACTTGCCAAAGGGATCAGCAACAAAGAAAGACAAATCAGTTAATCAAGGAAAAGAAGCCACTTCATGAACAATTCCTATAGATTAGGATATTTACTTTATTTTATTTTATGAAGTCAATGAAATTGTAAAAAGACATTTTCAAGGCATGTGATAGACAACCTTCAAAGTTCTGAAGTATTTTTGGTAGTTAGAATTGGTTACAGCAGTTCCAAACTTATTTTTATCTTATTTAATGTAATTTCCAAGAGGAAGGAAGGTTCCGAGTTTTGGACCTTCAAAGCCTAATTTTTGTACTCAGAGATTGACAAGTTAATGAATGAGTATGCAATTTTCTATCATTTTATTAATGTTGAAATGTATTCTTAGTTTACGTTATATTTTTCCATCTATGAATGAAACAGAGTTATGAGAAACCAACCTGTTTATACTTATGTATTTCAGAGTTAAAAAACCTTAATTTGCGCTCCTCTGTTTTAACTATTTCTTCATATACTTCTTCTGGATTTTGAAATGGTATTTTATGTATAAAATAGTATATCCATTTGAAGTTCTCCCTTCTGTTTCTTTTGATTCTTTCGTTCAACATTGGCTAAAGATAGCATTGTAGAATGTTCATATATTTGATATTTAAGGGTTTGATCTTTAATATTTGAGGGTTGATAAGATAGAGACAAATATATATATTCATGACATAATCATATAGATGTCTTAAGCACTGATTCCTTATCACAGCTAAGGGATTGTCTCTTAAGGTACAACATTAATTGGCGCCATTGTCGGGGAGTGAAGATTCGAAGTTTTCCCTAGGTTTTGTTCATATTTCCTCTGGTTGTTTAGAGAGGAGGAAATACTAAGTTGTGCTTCTTTAAAATAATTCTAGCTCCTAAGAGGCCTCACACGAGGTCAGATACCTCTTAGAAAAAAGCTTATGTTTTGTCTAATCTAGAAAAGTTAGTTTCAAAGAAGGGCTAGAAAACAAAAATATTTTCTACACCTGATGCCACACTACTTGCACCAGGCAGCAGTTCACATACTTTTTCATCCAAGGATGTTTCACGAAAACTCATTTTCTCCTAAAAAGAATCCTCACCTCCACTCATTCATTTCCAAGAACCAACATTAGAAGAATAATCTTTTGAGTTTGTATCATTTCCTCTTACAGAAAATCAACCTCATACAGTTGCCAGTTCTTCTGCTATTGTTCATACACCTACCCCTATATCAGTTGTTCCACCCCATTAATTCACATCTACAACTGGAATCCATTTTACCCCCTCTCAAGGAGCAGTCAATCGGGGCATAAACATGGCAGCCCCTGCTTTCTTGATGAATAGATATGCACCATTAAATCTACCCCAACCAACGAATGCAATGCCTCGGGAGTATCTCAAGTTGCTCCCTAGATTTACTGGTGAAGATGAAATAATTGCAGAACAACAATTGCCCTTGTTCTGCACATTTGCTGAAAATTTTAATGTAGAACATCTAGATGTTGTGATGAGACTTTTTGTGTAGTCTCTAAGTGGAGAGGCAAGAAAATGGTTCAAAGGATTACGAAATGGTTCAATAAATGATTGGGATGAATTAGAAATACATTTCATCTAGATATGAGGAGAAAAAAGGGACCATGGTTATTCTTTAACAGAATTCAATGCAATAAAGAAGAAATCAAATGAAAATATGAATGATTTTGTCAAAAGGTTTAATAAGTTGTATAATAGTTTGCCCCTATAAATGAAACCTCCTCCTATTAGAGAAAGGGTTATTTTTGTTGGAGCCAGATTTTAGTTTTACATTGACAGAAAGAATATCCCCCACCCTTGAACAGATTCATAATGATGCCTTAGAGATTGAGGAAAATATGTCTGTTGCTGGGAAAGTTCGAGATAAAGAAAAAGCCAAAGAAGAAGCCTCATCTCAAGATCAAAGGATCAATGATATGACTAAGGTAATAAAAAATTTGTCTAACAAATTAGTAAATATGGAAATAGACAACAATAAACCTGCAAAACAAAACAGAGGGGTTTTTAATCCTCAGTTCAGAAAACAACCCCTACAGATTTTGCAAAGAGAAAGAAAGGATCAGGATCAAGTGCAAGCACCTTTATATATCGAGGTAGCACCCTCACATTCTGTTTATGATAATGAAAAGGAAGATGAACATCAAATTTCTACTGTGTATATGGAGGATGGTGAATCAGAAGAAGAAATTGAGAAAGAATATGAAGAGGAAAGAAAAGAAATTGATATCTCATTTGATCAAGAAGAAATGGATTATTACTGTAAATAGTTTATTGATTTTATGCAATCATAATTGCATAAAAAATATGATTTTAGGTCAAAGAAGAGATTGAGAACTCAAGATGATGAAGAGAAAGAATCAGAATTAGTACCTACTCCAATGGCAACTCCACTACAGAAGAACCAAATTAAACAATCAGACAAGGGGAAACAACCCATGAATCAAGATAAAGAAAAAGAAAAATAGAAAGCTAATGCTTCCCAAATAAAACATAATGATCCTAATATGTTGGAGAAGATTGTTACTGTTTCTGATCAAATTGCAAATTCAAACAGAAACCAAGAAGAACATGAAAAGTTGACAAAACAAAATCAAACTTTCAGTTTGTGAAAAGAGTTAGAAAAAGTGAATATTCAAGTACCACTTCTTGAGTTGGTCAAAACCCCTGGTTATAAGAAAGAAATTGCAAAGTTTATTAATTTATCTCAGTCTAACGAGGTGGGTGATATAGTGAATGTACAAGATGAGAAACTAGTGGTTACTTTTTGACCTCATGTTGAAGAGGTAGATTCTTCTGTTCCACCTTTGTATATATCAGTTCTGCTACATGATTTAATTTTACATAATTGTATGCTAGATTCTGGTGCATCACATAATCTAATGCCACTGTCTGTGATGAAAGAGTTAAATTTGAAAATTACCAAGCCATATAGAAACCTTTATTCCTTTGATTCAAAAAGGGTAAAGTGTGTAGGTCTTATCAAAGATATGGTTGTTTCCTTAGCCCAAATTCCAGCTAAGATTATTATAATGGATGTGCTAGTAGCAGATATTCCAGCTAGATTTGGTATGTTGTTGTCTAGATCTTGGGGGGAAAAACTAGGAGGAGTTTTGAAATTAGATTTCACATATGCCATCATTCTTGTTTTTAATGGGGAGGAAAGGAGGTTATACAGAGAAACTAGATTTTTGAAAACTACTACCAAGAAAGATGCAGGTGATTCCCCCATTTATGGTCAAGATAAGGAGGATCTCTCTTGTTTCATGCTGCATGAAGATGCAGAATTTGCTGAAGATTCACAAAAGCAGCTTCCTTCAGCCATTGTACATAAGGATCTGCAGTCAAATAAGCTTTGGAAGTGTTATTTCGATGGTGCATTTTCAAGGGAGGGTGCCAGAGCTGGATTCATATTTGTATCTCCTGAAGGTAACCTTGTACCTTTTTCTTTCAAACTAGAATTTGAATCCACTAATAATGTAGCTGAATACGAAGCATTGATTTTTAAGTCTGTAAATAGCTAAACTGATGGAAATTGAGTCTATCTCTGTTTTTGGTGATTCTGAATTAATCATAAGGAAAATAAAAAATTGGTGTCAGACTAAACATCCCAGATTGAGGTCCTATAGAAATGAGGTATGGGATCTAGTTGAAAATTGTTTTGAGGCCTTTAACTTATAGTTTATTCCAAGAGAGGAGAACAGAATGGCAGATTCGTTAGCAGCCGCAACTAGTACATTCAAACCACCAATTAATCTAAGGTTAAGATATGAAATTGAGTTGAGACACATGCCTTCAATTCCTGATAATATAAAAAATTAGCAGGTCTTTGAGGATGATGAGCAGATTAATCAGTAATTGATGATGATTGAAAATTTTGAAGACAGTCAAATTGATTTAGAAGTGGATGAAAGTGATCAAGGTGAAATGTCTAAAAATCTGAAGCAGACAATTGGAGACTAGAAGATAATTCAGTGGAAAGATAATATTTTTCCCAGAGGTTTAGTACCTCTTGAAATACTTTTTGATGCTAACGATGTGGCAGTAAACCAAAAAAAGGTAGCCCAAGATGGAGAAATGGACAACTTCAATTTAGGGACTCAACATGAGCCTAAAATATTCAAATTGTTCAAAGGAGTTCCAAAGGAATACAAAGAGAGGTATGTAGATCTTTTCAAGCAGTTTATGGATGTATTTGCATGGTCATATAAAGATCTGAAAACTTATGATAAAAGTATTATTTAGCATAAAATCCCATTCAAAGATGGGATTAAGCCTCATAGACAGAAGCTCAGACAAATTAACCCATTATTGTTGGCTCCAATTCAAAATTAGGTAAAGAAACTTTTACAAGCAAAGATTATAGTTCCTTTAAGATATTCAGATTGGGTTTCCAATCTTGTACTGGTCAGGAAGAAAAATGGAGAGATAAGACTATGTGTAGATTTCAGAAACTTGAACAGAGCTTCACTAAAGGATAATTATCCTTTGCCAAAGATGGACTTTGTCTTGCAGAAAGGAACTGGAGCATACATGTTATCCATGGTTGATTGTTTTTCCGAGTATAATCAGGTTGTTGTGGAGAAGGAAGATCAAAAGAAAACTGCTTTCACTACACCTTGGGGAACATTCATGTATGCCAAGATGCCATTTGGTCTCATGAATGTAGGAGCTACTTTCCAAAGGGAAATGGATATTGCATTTGTAGGGGACAAATTTGTAGTTATTTATCTTGACGATGTTACAATTTTTTCAAGTTATGATGATGAACAACAACAACATTTGGAGAAAGCCTTTTTAAAATGCAGGAAATATGGATTATCATTGAATCCTAAAAAGTCCTTGTTTTCTCTAGAAGAAGGAAAATTGTTGGGCCATATAGTTTCAAAGCAAGGAGTGAAGATTGATCCAACTAGGGTGGAAGCCATACAGATAATCCCACTGCCCCGAATTAAGAAGGATATTCAAATATTTTTTGGAAAAATCATTTTTCTAAGAAGAATTGTCCCAAATTATGCTGAGATTGTCAAGAAAATAAGATATATGTTGAAAAAGGATGTTGAAGTAAAGTGGGACAAATATGCAAGGGAATATTTTGGAAGAATTAAAGAAGCTCCTATTTTAGTCAGTCCAAATTACTTGAAGCCATTTCAAATTTTCTCATTTGCATGTTCTTCTACAATTACAGTTGTACTACTACAAAAAAATGAAGAAGGAAGTGAGCAGCCTGTAGCGTTTTTTAGAAAAGTGCTTCGAGATGCAGAACTGAACTATAATATCTTGGAGAAACAAGTATATGCTCTGGTTAAATCATTGAATGCTTTCAAAACTTATATACTTCATTATCAAATTGTAGCATATGTGCCTAATTCTGCTGTAAAGGATGTATTAGTGCAGAGTGATGTTGAAGGGAAAAGAGGGAAATGGATTGCTAAAACCCAAGAATATGATTTGGATATCAAACCAGCAAAGCTAGTGAAAGGACTAGGATTGGCTAAATTTTTAACAGAATCTAATTTCCAAGCCTTGGGAATCAGTTTACTTGCACCTGTAGAAGAAGTCACTGAAGAATCAAATCACATTCAGACAAAATTAGCAATTAAGTATAAATTCCTCTGTTCAAACTGGTACAAAGATATTATTCATTATTTGTGTTTCCTTTCTTGTCCACCTTCAATTAACAGAGCTAGGTACAGAGCCTTGAAACTTAAAGCTCAGCCTTATGTTATAATTCAAGCTAATTTGTATTGGAAATATCGTGCTGGTGTGTTTCTGCTATGTCTAACAGAAGAGGAAACCATAGAAGTGATTAAAGAGTATCATGAGTGCTTATGTGGAGGTAATTACAGTTGGAAAGTAACTGCTCATAATATTCTTAAATCAGGTTTTTATGAGCCCTCTTTATTTGCGAACGTATACAGGACTGTTAGAAGTTGTCAAAAATGCTAGTTGTTTGCAGAAAAGAAAAGGTTAGCTCCTTTACCTCTTCTCCCTGTTTTTGTTGAAGAACCTTTCATACAATGGGGATTGGATTTCATTGGGGAAATCAATCCACCATCAAGTGGGAAATTTAAATGGATTTTGACTACAACAGATTATTTTACAAATTGGGTAGAGGTAGTCCCTTCCAGAAGAGAAAATGATTTGGTTGTAATGAAAATTTTGGAAGAAAATATTTTTAGCAGATTTGGATGTCCAGTGAAGATTGTGACAGATAACGCTCAAGTCTTCAACTCAGTTAGATTTATAAACTTCTATTAAAATTATAATGTGATATTGTCCCACTCCACAACATTTCACCGTCAAGGAAATGGATTAGTAGAATCCTCTAATAAAACGTTGGTGAAAATCTTGAAGAAGACAATAAATGAGAACTAGAAGAATTGGGATTCAAAATTGGTCTTTGGTTTATGGGCAGTGAGGATGACTACTAGGAGATCCACTGGTAAGTCACCTTATGAATTAGTATATGGTACCCAGGCATTGTTTCCCACTTAGTTAGTAGGGCCAGTAATATCTTTCCTTCAAGATGCTCAAGAGGAACCTAATGCCTTGATTAGAAGAATGAATAAAGTGATGGAATTAAGTGAAAGAAGAAATAAGGTTAGGGACAATTTGGTCACTTATCAGGAGAAAGTGAAGTCAATTTTCGACAGGAAAGCAAGAGAAATCATGTTTCAAAATGGAGGTTTGGTACTGAGATGGGATACAAGAAAAGAGGATAAAGGGAAGCATGGAAAATTTGATCCTTTATGGTATGGTCTGTATGAAATCATTGAGCCCAGAATGAATAATACTTTCATGTTGGAAAGTCTTGACGGAGAAGCAGTAGAACTACCTGTGAATGGGCAGTATTTGAAACACTATTTCCAACACTAGAAGTAGTAATTTCATCATTGTACATATCCGGTTTCTTATCTTTGTATATTTTTCATCAATAAATTTTTGACTCCATGCCCGAAGTGAAGGCGTTGATCTGCAGGTTCTTAGTATTTCGTGGAAAAAAACATTATCCCCAAGTCGAGCCAGATGATGTGGATCATACTTTGGCATAAGAAGAATTTGTTTTTAGCTTGATGTATTAGAGTTTAATTGTTTTAAACTTTATACAAACCTGTTTTATATCCTAAGATTAAAGGTCGATTAATTTAACTAGCAGAGAGTGTTGATATTAAAAAGATAAACTGGATGACCCAACCTGCGGGCACTAATAGCACGAGAGCTAACGGAAAGGGTGCCCCCGCAGTTGACTGGGTTGACTACGGAGGTGATGAAGATCAACGGTGGATATCGACTGTAGGGGCACCAACCGAAGTTTTCAACCATACCCCGAGACCCCCCGCAGGGGCGTCATATGCTGAATGGAGAACAATTGTTTTTCGTGTCAGATCAATCCAATAGTTAAGTGACACGTTGCATATGAATTTAACACAAAAGCCACGCCATCTATTTAGGGGTGTTTTTCATTTCGTTTTCAAAATAATTTTCATTTTTTTGCGCTTTGACCTGTTTTGTTCTCCTGTCACCTTTCTGTTTTAGTCACCTTGCAAAAATTTTCCTTTTGCACCTTTTCTAATCATGGCTAAAAGGTCTTCTTTGTCTGGTTCATCGGGCCACATTCCTCTCATCGATAATGAGAGATATTTGAGATACTGCTGGGCTTCCGGCATCCATCTTTCATTCTCCATTCTACCAATAAGTTGTATTGAATACCGATAATTTCATCTATTTCGCCATGAAAAATCCAGTCCTTCTCTTGCCATCTCAAGACACATTTATTCCCGTAGGCTTATCTATTGGTCGTCGATCAGATCCTAGAAAATTTTCGATGAATTTACAAAAATATTCTGTAGGTGTCTACCCAATTAATCCGCAAAGCCTTGTGTTTTCCTGAAGCAAAATCATTAGTTCAATTTTCAGAAGATTCACTGGTTGCTTACTGTGAAAGCCTTGCAGGAGAAGAATTCAATCAGATTATGTTCCATTTGTTCCTACAGGTGATGCAGATCCTCAAGCACAAATTATTCAATTAAATATTGAGTTGCAAATGGCTAAAAGAGATAGAAAGAAAGCTCAAACAGATTTGGGGACTACTAAAAAATTGATGAAGGTCATAGAAAACAAAGAAGATAAGTACAAAATGGATTTCAAAAATGTTGAAGCTAAGATCAAGAATCTCAAAGAAAGAATGAAAGGTAATGTGTCATTAATACAAGCTAAGTATATCATTTGGATTGATATCATATCAGAAATGAAGTCCAATTGGTGCTTTCTAATGATTATTGCAAAAGAAAAGAGCCTTATTACGAAGTGTGAAGAACCGATTATGTCTGATAACCAGAAAGGGATTAACAAAGCCATTTGGGCTAGAAGATTTATTGATTATATCAATTCGAAATCATATCAGGAATTAGAGGAGAATTATATGCTGGATAGAATGTTGTGTGCAGTGGAAATTAATACAATGATTATCAGGAATGATCTCAGAAAAGCTGCAGAAAAGAAACTAAAAGAAATCAAAGAAGCAGTAAGTGAATTTGATAAATCTTTTGATAGAATGACAAGGGTAGGCCTGCCATCATGTTGGGGAGCTAAGGGGAATCTTCTACCATGGAGCTCTTATGAGAATTTACTGGTGATGACAAAAAGAAAGACTGACAACAGGCATGAGAAGACTCAGGTACTTAAAGGAGAGACAATGGTCAATTTTTTGCAAAGACATTTTCAACTCTTGTGGATGGTAAAAACTCTTTTCTCTGAAAGCCCATCTTATGACCGAATTACTGTATTCAGATTGGAGTATCACGATCTGACACATTCATTCAAGACGAAGGTAGAAATATGGAAAAAGTACAGAGCTTGGACTATTGACTTGCCAAAGGGATCAGCAATAAAGAAAGACAAATCAGTTAATCAAGGAAAAGAAGCCACTTCATCAACAATTCCTATAGATTGGGATATTTACTTTATGTTATTTTCTGAAGTCAATGAAATTGTAAAAAGACATTTTCAAGACATGTGATAGACAACCTTTGAAGTTCTGAAGTAGTTTTGGTAGTTAGAATTGGTTACATCAGTTCCAAAATGCTTTTTATTGTATTTAATGTAATTTCCAAGAGGAAGGAAGGTTCCGAGTTTTGGACCTTCAAAGCCTAATTTTTGTACTCAGAGATTGACAAGTTAATGAATGAGTATGCAAGTTTCTATCATTCTATTAATGTTGAAATGTATTCTCAGTTTACGTTATGTTTTTCCATCTATGAATGAAACAGAGTTATGAACAACCGACCTCTTTATACTTACGTATTTCAAAGTTAAAAAACCTTAATTTGCACTCCTTTGTTTTAACTATTTCTTCATATACTTCTTCTAAATTTTGAAATGGTATTTTCTGTATAAAACAACATATCAGTTTGAAGTTCTCCCTTTTGTTTCTTCTGATTCTTTTGTTCAACATTGGCTAAAGATATCATTTCAGAATGTTCATATATTTGATATTTAAGGGCTTGATCTTTGATATTTGAGGGTTGATAAGACATAGACAAATATATATATATTCGTGACATAATTAGATAGATTGTCTTAAGCAACGATTCCTTAATCACAACTAAGGGATTGTCTCTTAAGGTACAACATGTCCTCGTGGAAGCAAAACATTACGGCTCTCTACTAGATTTTCAAAGATTATGGTTTGTCTGAACTATGGAAGTTAGATCATGTCAAGTCATGGCCGCCATCGCATCATGGAAAACACGCGCTTTGACCGTTAAAACGAAAGAATCAACTTGACTGTAGCAACCATAAGCTTTCAATGAGAATCAATCAACAACCTTCGTATAACTTTTAGTAGAAGACATTCGTCAGTTGATCGAAAGCACAGAGATCAATTACACGTTAATCAACAATTTTAATGGCGAGAAAGAAGTTTTCCACAACACAGTAGATTGAAAATTAGACACAACGCAGATGGATTATAACACCATTTCACAAACAAACTATGTTGTTACAAATGAAATTTTAACTCCTATGTTCGATTCAAGGTATCAAAACTGTCACAGTAGACACATCGCCTAAACATCATTTCATTTCTATTCACTGCTATGCACACAGTGTTCTCTGTCTTCTTCAGCCTTCGGGAAAATTACAATGCAATACACTTTATATTCTATAATACGCACATGGCATATATATAAAACATTACAATATGTATATATATATATATATATATATATATATCAAAATATATAGCCAAAGTTAAAAACAAATGTACCGCAGTAAATAAAATTAACCCAATGTTAAAACTCTAAAACATAATGCGGAAAATAAAACTTAAATCAAAACATAAAACAAACTTTCTATGGGGTTATAAAACCTTTACAAATGTATTTTCCTTATCCCCCCGGAGCTGCTCTCATTGGTCAAGCGGAGGATGATGTCACCTCCTCCGGCAGGTCATCACTCCCCTTTGCTGCCCATACTTGCTACCCCCCATAATGGAGCTTGCTAGTTGTGCATTCAATGTGGTTGGCGGAGAATTGATTGCTAGTGGTTGCTACAGATAATATCGTGGTTGCGTGAAGATCAGATCTGAAGATTGCCACCGCCTTTGCTATCCTTCGATCCCATCAGAAAATTTATGCCGTTGTCCTTCAAACTCCCATCAACATTAAGTCGTCGTCTTGTTGTTCTGCTTACGGAGGTTGGAATTAAATTCCAACAAAATATACTTGGTGTTCTTTAAGCTTTCATTATAATTTCAAAAACAATTATTGATACAAAATCATTATAAGAGAAGAGGAATTGTTCCAAGTGTAAAGAAAAATGCAGTGCTTCATGTGATGTATGATGCCGCATAACAAGTATATCTTATTCAAATACATTAAGATGTGTTAAAAATGCCCTTAGTGTAATACTGCGTGCACATTAATCAAATAAAATAATCCTCAAATACTGAGATATAATTATTCAAAAATATATGATGCTAAGAGAGCATTGCATCCTCTCACTACTTCAAGTTTTTCATTACAACAAGTGTTGCATGCAGCGATAGTCCCTACCAGGAAAATTTGATAAAAAGCATTCCAAACTCTGATAAAAAAACTTCTTACTCTAATAAAAAAAAAAAAGCTTGTTTGTTTGCACTACTGAGGTAACTAAGAAAGAAATGATATTTGATTTTCCTTTTCATTTGGGTAAACCAAATTGAACAATCCCATATGATCCAGTTAATGGAACAAATCTTTTATCCGGAACAAATATTTTATCCAGTCAATGGAACAAATCTATTCATGTTATAATAGATGTATATATTTTAAAATCAAATTAGCTATATTTCACTGCAATTCTCTATATTTTAGAATCAAATTGGTCATAGATCATTCCGTTGTGCTGAAGAAGCCGTGTCAAATTCATATTTTTGAGGTTTTCTCGCTGCATGATAGCTGCAGCATCATGGCACTTAATTTGTAACATAAATAAATAAAAAAAGCAATGGTGACACCTATGCACCCAAAGGGTGGATAGCACTATAAATATGGGAAGCAGTGAATGCAGAGCCATACCGTTAAATATCGAATAAGCCATTCTTTCTGACACCGTCTTCAAGAGAGGCTCTTAGATTTTTTAGAAGCCAATACTCGTGCACGGTGCATCACCGACCTTATAAAAAATCTAATGAGAGTACTTATGAGAGTAGCGTTTTGTGGTGCCTCTCCTAAATTATGCTTCTCCTCAATACGGCGTAGTGGCCGGGAGCATGGGAGGACCATTCGCTTGTTTTATAAATGTCTCCCTCCCATGTTCACCACCCGAACCAACCTAACAGCCCGTTTTCTCAGGAGTTCCAACACCAATCTTAATTGTGAAAGACACAATGAACAAGAAATTCGGTGAGTGGAAGGTTGCTCTATTCACTTGGCCACCGCCTTCTCGCCTGTCACTTGACGACACCAACAAGTGGGTCGCAACCATAAACAGTATACTAGCAGTTGCCCCAGGGGGTGCAAAAGGAGAGGCCGATAGAGTATCATTTGTTAATTATTAATTTTAAGTAATTAGGTTTTGAGATGAAGGAGATTTCCGTCTCGTTTTGCCATCTTATCTCGATCCTTCACTACATGCACCTCTTGAAAGCATGCAATCTTCATATACTGACATTAAAGTTTCCAACAGAATATGACCTAAAGCACACAAAGGTATATTCATTTGCATCGTTGCAGCCCTGTATTCCCATCATACTCAACTTCCAATGTAAATATTACATACGCTGTAATGGCATCCTGACAAATTGATGTTCAGTTTCGTGAACATTGACAGAAAAAACACTTGGTGCAAATTTAAGATTTCTCAGAAAATATATTTATTTTCGTTATGAGTAATTTGCCAGTGGAATGGAAAAGGAGGCTGTTGAATCATTTTAAAAGGGTATCTCCACGTAGCATCCATGGAAAAAAGAAAGCAAGCTATCAACAACAACATTGCAAAATAAGGGCAAAATTTTAGAGATGAACACTTGCAGCTTTCCATTTCCATCAAATACAACAGTAGAGGCCTCTACACGCCATATAGCACTACTATTGAAATAACTTTATTTGAAATAACTTTATTTCAAGCTATTTCCAAGCATTTAAGTCTCCTTACCAACTTTCTTTGCTGCACGAAAGAGGACCTCTTCAACAAGTTGTTGGGCAGGATCTCCATCCGGATAAGATGACATAAACCATTCCACATGGTTATAATATTGATAATATTGATAAAGACCATCTGATGAGAGTATCCGATGAGTCTAAGATTTTACGAGGCTATAGAACAGCGTTACAAATGGCCCAAACTAATGAAACCAATTCACCCATCACCCTTGATGCCAGATTTGCACAAATACAGGCAATCGAGAACAGACCCACAATAGAGTGCTATCTATTTCCAGAGCGCTCAATCTCCAGCAAGCTATTTATTTCCAAGAAACAAGATTCAACAATCGAACATCTGTTTTTGGAGTGTCTCTACAGGGCTTGAGATCACCAGAGAGCTATCTATTTCCAAGAAACACACCAGAGTGCTATTTGTTCTTCCGAGATACAAGATTCAAAATTCAATCATCAGCATTTGGAGGGGACACAAATTGGGGATTTGATATTCTGACATTGCATCATCAAGCAGAAAAGAAAGTGCAGCACTTGAAATTCCAGTAAACCATGAATTTACTTCAGCATAAATATAATATTTACAATGCGGCATCATATCTCATACACCTAAAGGAAGCCTAGATTGTCTTATACTGGCGATTGTGCTAATGGGCAGGGCCAAACTGTAGTGCCACAGAATCCCACAATGTCAACACCTTGCAGCTAGAAAAACACAGATTTATTTCAAGGCTGCCTTGGCTAAACTCTCGAACAAAACAACACGCCATATTAGCACAACTCAGATGATAATAATAATAATGTAATTTTAAGGTAGGTGATGGCAAAGCCAGACACCAAATTTGCGTATGAGATTTGTGGGAAAGGGACCCATATAGGCCCACTCAAGCAGTAGAAGATCCCATACATAAGTATCACCATTTGAGATAACATACAAGAACTCAGATACAGTACTTACTATTTTCCGTTGTGGCATACTCAATAACAAACTCCTCAGCACTGGATCAGGTCTAAGATTCTCATAAGGCAATCTCCCATGCACAAAACTGCAGATACAATTTTTCTAAAACAACCATGAGTCACAATTATTTTGAATCAAAGAACATGCATATCAACTGGTTCAAAAAATAAAAATTGAGAATACCTATGAAAGTCATCATTATCAATCTCATAGCCCAGTGCCTGTTTGAAACCCATCAAAATGAAAGATTAGATGGATGATGTAAATATTGAAACTCAACTGTGTCGGTTGTTTCTCAGTCCGTAATCTTATTCTTGTTATCACCTATTTCAACAAAATACTACAATTTATTGTAACTTTAACAGCATTGTTTAGGATTATCATACAATCCAAGGAACTGTATGATAATGCCATGAAGTCGACTATCCAGGCCACTTCCCCTTAAAAACACCAGCATTCATTATACAGGAACTCAAAATAAGTCCACTGAATCGGAATGCTAACGAAATTAAGGCACATAGATGAAAGAGGGACACAATTACCTTAAGTCTAGCCATCGTAGTCCCATGACTCTTGTGAAGATCAGCACACATAGATGAAACTTCGCTTTTATCAATTTTAAGAACTTCAACCATGTAATCTGTTAAAAGAGCATATGCAAGCTCAGATCTTTAGCTAACGGCAAGAGTTAAATTTAACGAAGAAAATCTTAAGGATGACCTCCAAGGGGCTTTATGCAAGAAAGGGTAACAAATTCATTTCCCTGCCCTCATTATCATAGAATACAATGCATTCATCTAGGTATAGTTTTTAAGCAGCACTGGTAATTGTTGAAAATTACGACATTCAACAACATACCTTCTATATTCATACGGCAGGCTGCTTGAACTCCTGTACTTAGAGGATACAGAGTATCATCCAAGTCTGAAACAAGCACGTAAACATTAAAGCTATTGAAGATTATATTTAAACAATATGAAAGGTTAAATATGACTTAGATTTTAGTTTTTCAAGACAGTAAACTACTTTAGCTCGAAAAGGTAATATTGAAAAGGGAAAAAAAACTAAATATACTAAACAACAAACAACAATTATCTCTCTGTAATTTCTTACCAAACAGAAGACAGTCATATTTTGGCAGCTTAGCTTCCCCAGAGCTTTGTACAGCCTCCATAATGAATCTGAAGGAAAACAAGCCAAAAAAATTGGATACCAAACCGGCAATTTCAAATATTTCTTCTATTGCCTTATAATTTCAAATGGTATTTCTGGAATTCAATTGTAAGATTCTAGACTAAGATTTATCTGAAAGTAAATGAAAATTTAAGACCACTTAATAATCTTAAGCAGTTAAAACTGGTCTAACAATGTCAGAATCATACGACCTGAAAACTCAGTCACAGAAAAAATTTGACCTTCAGCTCTTGCAATCTGAAATATAATTTCATATCTTCAAGACCACTCTACAATTTGAATTGAGCCCATATACTACATCTAAAACATAAACTAACTGGAACGCTAATAAATTTAACAGATTGTTGCAACACCTGAAGATGAACACACTGGGATGGTAACAGATTCACGAATCTTGAATAATCCTCAAATTTTAAATGAAAACGCAATTGAAAATAGGGATGGTTACAAAATACATCACAAACATCTATAATCTGCAAATCCACATTAAGCCTTCAGCTGCCTTGCACATTATTATTTCTTCAATTCTCACAATTAACTTTTACTTAATATTTTGATGGAAAATTCATAAATCTTCAACAAACTTCAACCTACACACAATGAAAAAATACATATCCACATAATACATATATATTACAAAAATAAGACCAAACCGACAGATTGGTTTTCAAATTAAATACATACATATATACAAACAGATGCACATGAGTTTTCCAGAAACATATTAGTTCAGCATAAATCTTTTTATTCAAAAGATAGGTGAACCTTGAGAATTATATAAACATAGTGCAATGATTGGTCAAAGTAATTAGATTTCTGGGACTAAATGAAGACTTCTGAGTCCAAATCAAAGGAATAGATAACATCAAGAACACTATGGAAGACATAATTAAAAGAAACAACATAAAATACAGAAGAACTTCATTACAACAAAAAAGAAAATCAAGAGACGGAGAAGTCAACTCAGCTCAGAAAAATCATCTGTGCAGAAATCAGGAAAACACATTGTGGAAAAATGAGCCTCGTCTTATACTGGCGATTGTGCTAATGGGCAGGGCCAAACTGTAGCGCCACAGAATCCCACAATGTCAACACCTTGCAGCTAGAAAAACACAGATTTATTTCAAGGCTGCCTTGGCTAAACTCTCGAACAAAACAACACGCCATATTAGCACAACTCAGAAGATTGGGCTGCGGATGCATTTGAATTTCTTTGAAATAGAGTAGGGGGGGTTTATGAACTGAGAGTCACCGTACTCCATAACATCGTAGCCATAGATTGCAAGATCCGATCTGCGGACATCCTTCAAAGAGGGCTCCATTTGAAGATAGAAATCATCTAATAAATCATGCTTTGGTGAATATGAAGATTTTGCCTTACTGTTCATATTCAAAGCCAATAATAAATCAGGGTTTTTTGCACATGACATTACTTTCTTCCCTGGCATTTTCTTGCCACTGTCCAATTTTACAGAACAAGAGCCATCAGCAAAGTTAAACTCGGCTTTCTTGCCTCTGATCTTTTTAGCCTCTGCATCATAGGCCTTGGCGGCCTCCTCCGGTGTGTTATTCCAAGCCAAACCCTAATGCCCTTTCTGGGAACTCGGATATCCGCAGCCCATTTTCCCCATGGACGCTGCCTGATACCTCTGTACAAATTCCTCCTCTTCCTCCCGCTGCTCTTGGCTGAGCACTTTTCGGAATCCTTGAAAGGAGGAATCTTGAAGTCCTTCAAAGCAGGAATTGCCTCATTTTCATCATCTACAAATCCCAGCCAAATTGAAAATAACAGAAAAGAACAAACCCTAGGAAGCAATTGCAATTTCTTAAATGCAGAGATGTCATTAATAGTCGCAGCTCATCTGAAGAAAATTCATGTTGGCGCTTGAAAATATTCTTGCTGGGCTTATCCTTGCTGGGCTTATCCTTCGGCTTGTATGCCTCGTCAAAGCTACCCGACGGCTCTGCCATTGATGAACAGGGCAGCGAAGGTATGAAATCGGGGCATAAATCTTTTAAAAATAGTTATTGCAAAACAATGGTTTTTGTCAACAAATCTGAACAGGTGTCAGGCAACTCAGGGAACACGTGTCAGCGGCACATTAAAAATGTTGACGATGAAAAACTGCATCTCTTTCAAAAGAGAAGGCCTATCGGCCTAAAAATATATATACACATTCTTATTCTGATTAAAAAATATATATACATATGTCTCAAATCATGGTACTCAGGCACAACTTAGAGTAATTAATAATTACTATAAAAATGATTTAACTACCTTTGTCAAGTCACATGCCCAGCATTATTGAAGCAGTATGCTGTCAATACTAGTGTGTTATAAATTGTAACTTTGTAAACCGTCTTATTCTGATGCTTAAGCCTCATTTCCTGCTCGTTTAGTAGTGGACTTTACTGTTCTCATGCTGGGATTTTCCTGATGTCACTATACTGTGCAGATCCTTTCATTTGAAAGGACACATAAGTTAATTTAAAATAGTACATTGGCAGGACTGACTTCCAATTTCCTAATATTCTATTCAAAGATTTGAATCTGCTATGAATACTTGAAAAAAAATCATTAGATAGAGGTCACAGTCCAATCTATCATGTATGTATGTTATCAGCCAAAGTAATTAAAAAAATATTATAAAGTTAAACCAAGAAAAAAATTCATAATGTTAAACCAAGTATCCCTCAGAAACAGTACCTCATGCATAAAATAGCCCTGTGTTTTAGACAATAGCCAAGACAATACTAAAAAAGACAGCTAATCAGGTGAATATAGACTATGTTGTTGCATATGGTTCATGCGGGACCCAACTAAAGATGAAAGAAGCTGTATGGCGTAATGTTCATAGAACTCTCTAACCAAATGCATTTATTAATTGTTAGATACGAGGACTTGGAGTTGCCACTTTATTTCAGTAGTTAGAATCATACTGACAAACGAACACATTTCTTAATTGTTAGATATGAGGACCTGGGCTCACCAATTTGTATCCCAGAATCATATTGACAATAGGATGTGCAAAATGGTGTGCAATTTTCAGTCGTGTGATTGCATAGTTTACCAGAAATTGTTATCTCGGTGCATAAATTATTGTATGGTACAATAAATAAGAGAAAATGTAAAAAGCCAGTATCCAATAAGATATAGAATTCTGAAAATTTATCGATCACAAAATTAGCTGAAAAGGGTTGTCTGCGTGCAAACCATTAACTTTTGGAAAACCAATGATGGAAGAAATAAACTAAGAAATGAGATAGACAGGCATACTACACGGAACACCGTTCTCATAGAAAAGGAACTTGAAATTTGAAATCCGGACAAATACATGGCAAAAGATCCCACAACGAAGATTGTGTATAGCACTCCCACCCCATAATTCACTGAAAAGTGATCAATAGAATATTCTAAGTACAAATCAACAAATGTACCATTCAAAAAGGTAAAGGACAACCCAGATTAACAAATTTTCCCCAATTTAAATAAGGCAGCCAGTTAAGCAGAAAGTTCATCTTGCGTTACAATGATATTGTCCACACCCTAGGTCCCCTATGTCTTTGCATCCCTCAGCCTCTCCAGAATAATACCAGGAGTCAACGAGAGCAAAGGAATGATCAATTATGATCATGACATCTAAACCTGTGCAATGCCTGCAGTAAAACCTGGCTCTTCACATCTATATCTCCCATCTGGGCCAATTCCAAACCCTTTAGGATCTGCAAACACATTCTCAAGAAGCTGACCACGCTGTGGCAGAGGGCTTGCATCTGCAAATTCCACGGCTTCCTCAATAATTTCATCAATCTTCTTTTCAATTGACTTCAAATCTGATTCATTAGCAAGATTATTCTCTATAAGTTATTTCTTGAATGACACTATAGGATCCCTTGCTGCATAATGAGCCTTTTCCACTGCAACATCAAATCTGAAAACTTGTCAAATATTTTGAACAGGTAAGTATTTGGGTCTTTAGAATGCTATCCTTAATTGTATTATCCAAAATAAACAATACTGAAATAAATCCTGCAGATTAATAGCTTTATAGTTTTTCAAAGGCATTTAAACCAATTCAGAACATCCATGTGAGACAGTGACACCTCCTCAAGCAAAATAACGAGAAAATGGGCATCCTGATGCATATTGACAGCATAAACAACTACAACAAACCAAAAATAATCCAGTAAAGGTGCAGGTTCAGATAAATTTATGAGAAACTGATAGTTAAGGCCTAGAATATGGCGTTACCGGGATCTCGAAGCTCGTCAGGGTCAGCCAATGAATGACCTCTGAATCTGTATGTCTCGCATTCAACAAGAGTCGGCCCGTCGCCTCTCCTTGCCCTAGCCACAGCCTCCTTAGCCACTTCTCTAACCTTCAACACATCCATACCATCAACATGCACACCCGGCATCCCAAATGCAGGCCCTTTCTTCCAAATATCTGGAACTGATGTCGCCCTAACGTGGGACATTCCAATAGCCCACAAATTGTTCTCAACAACAAAAACAATTGGAAGCTTCCAAAGGGCAGCCATGTTCAAGCATTCAAAGAACTGTCCATTATTGCATGTCCCGTCTCCAAAGAATGCAACTGTAACTGCATCAGCCGTGTCATCCTTCAGCACTTCCTGGTTATATTTGCTACTGAAGGTAGCTCCCAGAGCAACTGGAATTCCTTCTCCAATGAAAGCAAAACCCCCCAGCACGCCATGCTCTTTGGAAAACATGTGCATGGAGCCTCCTTGCCCTCTGCAACAGCCTCTTCCCAAATAACTCACTCATCACAGCTCGAGCAGGCACTCCCTTGCTAAGTGCGTGCACATGATCTCTGTAAGTACTACAGACATAATCATGAGCCTTGAGCATCTTAATAAACCCAGTTGAAACAGCTTCCTGCCCATTGTAGAGATGCACAAACCCAAACATTTTCCCCCTGTAATACATCTGGGCACACATGTCTTCAAACGATCTGCCCAGCACCATATCTTCGTATAATACCAAACCCTCCTCCCGTGTGAAAAGCTGGAATAAATAACGGAATCAAAATCTTAAAAACCCACCAATTTTCATCGTTTTTTAGATCAGTTTTCCACTGCCCCAGCAACAAATGATCAATCTGGCTATGGTTTGGATGTCTGGGCTTGACTATGGTTTGAATCCAGCTTAACTAGGGAAGCACCAATGAAGTAAAAGCTATATGATGAAAAAAATTTACACGATTTGAGTGATTTTTAGGTAGATGATGATGCTTACCAGGTCTGATTTTGCATCCATATTCTCCTTCACAAGCTCCGATGATGATGCGATTGCACACACTCTCACCAGCGAACATGGCAATTTAGTCAATCTGCCATTCGAACGTCTGAGGTTCGAGCCCATCAAACCCTTTCTGAGACATCCAGGCTTTGCAGTAACACACGGAAGCTTGCCCACATTGTAGGCTTGGGGTTTCTGAGCAATACAGGTAGTAGATGCGACCATGATTCTACCTGTCGCCATGGTGCTCATGTTTGTGAGGATTTCTGTAGCGGGTTAGGGGATAAAGAGCAAGGAAGATGTTGAGGTTGTTCAACTACTTTCCCACTACTTTGAGCTAAGTGATTTAACCCTTATGAGCTTTACTACCACGTGGCGCTGTGTTAGGCCATTTAGGCAGGTGTTGGGTTACTAAAACTGTTGAAGAATTTTTGGTTTCGTGGCGAAATTAAAAGCAATACTTCATGGCGTGTAATGTGCAGAAGAAAGATGCGTTTGGGCGAGGGACAACAGGCAATGTTTGTGCCAATAACCTGTCAATTGTAACTTGAACTCTGCACATTGGTCCTCTCTTTGTGTGTAGCCTGCAATTCAGAGGGTTTGTGAACTATAGCAATCTGAGTTATATAACTGCAATCTCAATGGGATTTTTGGTCAGAGGCGATTTGAATGCTTCATATACTTCACAGAAAGCCCCATGCATTCCTAAGAAGGGATTTTTACCTATTGCCTACATCTCTACCTCGAATATCATAATGGAAATGGAAAAAGAGGACCATCTAAAGATTCATGTTGGCGCTTGAAAATATTCTTGCTGGGCTTATCCTTCGGCTTGTATGCCTCGTCGAAGCTACCCGACGGCTCTGCCATTGATGAACAGGGCAGCGAAGGTATGAAATCGGTACTGTATTGCAATGTCCCACCTAAATGGCATGCAAAAAAGTGATAAGGTCGGGTGCAAGACTGGTGAATATGGCAGAACAAAGATTCATCAGACCTAGCACTAATGTATTTTAGTCTCCGTTTGAAAGATAAGGAAAAACTTATAATAAGTAATCTATTTGACAATAGGTTGGGTGCAAGACTGGTGAATATAGCAAGAAAATGTATATTATAAATTATGGATATATGTCGCGCTATGATTTACAACGGGGCATAAATCTTCGAACACAAAAAACAATGGTTTTTGTCAACAAATTGAAATATAAAAATTGCGAACTCTCAGAGAACACAATAACAGCACATTAAAAACACGGTCGCAACATTAAAAGGTTGACGATAAAAAACTGTATCTCTCTTAAAAAAGAGAAGGCCTATCGGCCTAAAATCGGGCAAATCTTCGAACACAAAACAATGGTTTTTGCCAACAAATCTGAACAGGTGTCCGGCAACTCAGAGAACACGTGTCAACAGCACATTAAAAACACGTGTCGGCAGGCGCCAAAAAGGTTGACGATAAAAACTGTATCTCTTCGAAAAGAGAAGGTCCACCAGCTCAAAATTGCAAATGTTTTTGTGGTTTTTTGCATTTACTATTTAAACATTTTACCCACAACATGGAATATATGTGTGAATATATCTCAACTCCACACGGATACCACTTTTTTGAATGTCTCTTTGTCTTTGTTTGATAATATCAGACAAACCAATGGATTGGTTTTTGTTATGCACCGCAGCCCACTAGGACTGCCCACACTTTTGATAAATCCCAAGCTTTGTTTTTGCGCCACAACTCACTGGGATTGCCCACTTTTGAGAAATCCCAAACACAAATCAAGGCAATGGAAAGCATGAGCTGGGAAATGGGTTGAACAGGACTTATGCTTCAAATTAAGAACCAAAGCGGCATCCCTACAATACCAGTCTATTCTTTCAAATGAAAACGCATAACCCTCTTACCTACAATACGTACTAGATTTTTCCTTCAAATGAAAACCGGGAAGGCATGCAACATGAAGTGTAATGCGGTGGTTTTGGAGCAGATGCCGTGCCACGAAGTGTAATGCGGTGGCTTTGGAGCAGATGTAGTGTCTTTGGAGGGGTTGTTTTGAATATTTATTTGGATAACTTTGCAGTGGAGAGTGCAAAGCATTAAATTTTTATCAAATAATGCTAACAACATCTTAGTATTAAACCAACATCGAAACTATTTGTGACACTATCATCTTAGGTTTAATAAAATCATATAGTTTCCTGGACAATAAGAGGTGAAAATTAAAACTTTGAATAAAACTTTATTTACGCTAATATTTAATATTCAAACATAGGTTAAACCTCCAATACTGTGATCCCTCAAAGCAATTTAATGTTATGTCTACGCTAATCGAACGGTTATAGTGCCTGCGCTGCCGTAGGCAGGGACTAATAAAACTCAAGTGGGTCTCACGAATATGAAGCCACACTTTATAAAATATTTCAGAGATAACATCTCGAAGGTCGTTTATGATTATCCACTGACGATTTCTGAGGTACACGTTTCATGTTTCCGAGGTGGGTACACGTTTTATGTCTCCGAGGTTAGTTACGTTACTTCCTTAAATTATGTGATCAAACTTGACTAGTCAATCATGAAATTGAATCTCAGTAACTGCTTTAACACCCTGATCAATGTGCTCCAATGCCACGTGTCAAGCGGCTCCAATGCCACGTGTCAATATGGGCTTGAGAATCCATCTCCATGTGGTTTCAAATTTCAAGTCCATGTAGTTGTGAACATTTACATTTCAATAAATCTATCCATGGAGGTTTCGACGATAAAAGTCCAACATCGGTATATGGACAATAAAAATATATTTGGTCCATATGCCCCCAAGCATTAAAATTCAGCATTTACCAGTGGAATGGATGTCATACAAACTCTCCCCATTTAAACTAATCATTTGGTGCATAAATGCAGCCCGAGGGTTTGCATGGAAAGAGAATTTACGATCTGCCTCTCACAAAAATTTCCATGTGCCATGCTTTGGCCATGTGCCAACAAAACGCAAACAATACTAAATATATAATTTTGTTTGTATTTTACTATCATCATCTTCCAGGATGCTCTCCACTACTCGATTGCTGAAAGAAACTAAAATGAAAGCTACAAACTCGTATCTCGATGTAATTTGAGAAGTGGGTGACATGAAAATCATTAAACTAATATATTTTTCCCTGGTAGCTAGGCCTAGTCCCATGCCCAAATAATTTGATGTCTGGGGCGCTTTCATTATCGAATAGCATGGATAGTGGGTGCGAGCAGTTTGGTCTGATTAAGTATGGGTTCATTCAGTTGCTCATCAACTGTTTATTTATAGTTGTGCTAGTTTGATGTGAAAAAAAAGCCATAGTTTCTGACACCCTCGACGGGATCTTATAAGGGTAAACCTCATCCTCATTCTATCCGATCACAGTAACCCATTATCCCTATTCCCAGGGCCCCTCCAATACTCTAAGACGCTTTTCACAAATAAATTTTCCCCTTTCACAAATAGTCTAAAAGGTCTTTCAGAAATAAATTCTTTTATCGTCCGATAAAAGAATCGCGGCGTGTTCGAAACCCTAAAATCAAGGAAGGTCTTTCACGAGAACAGGAAAACAAAAAAAAAAATCACATTAGTTGTTATGGGAATTGAAGTTCTAATTTCAGTGCATTTAACAAACATTAACATTAGATTTTCGGGTCTCCATTTTCATCGTCCTTTCCCACATCCCATATGAGAAAGCATGTATGAAAGATGGCGTCCATGCAACCACCGAGCTATCCAAATAAAGTTTCGAGACATTGCAAGTTTTTGGGCACGGGGTTGGTCCCCAATTGAATCTGCACAAAATATCATTGATTATTTTTTTTAATTTCATATTATGTTTTTAATGCATAGTTTACTTTTTATTTAAATATATTTTATTTATTTTTTATATTTTTAATGATAATCGGTTTTTAGTGAACAGTAAATTTTAGAGTTACTTTAATCTGATTTTTTAGAATTTCAGGATTTTATTATATATTATATTCCTACATTTAAATTATAATAATTTTTAATAATAATAAAAGTGAGAACACAAAAAATATTAAATGTTTCAAACTATTTTATAATGATTTTTTTACAATTTGAAATTCAAATAATAATAATTAAATTTAAAACTTCAAATTTTAATATTTTATTTTATATTTTAAATAATCTAATATAGAATTAACATCTTTATGCTAATAATTTAGTGAAATTTTAGTGATATTGGGATGTCTTAAATTTCATTATTTTATACAATAATTATCTATACATATGTTTGTTCTTAATGGATGAAAATCTAGCCAAAAGAAAAAGGATGGATCTCATTTATTATTTTTAAATTTAAAATTATAAATTACAAAAAAAATATGGTAGAGTTTAAAAAAAAATTATAGAATAATATTTTTTGAAGACATAAAATTAGTAAAATAATAATTATATAAAAAATGTTTTTTTAATCTAAAATCAAAATTATATCACTTTAAAATTGTTTTCAAAATTTAAATACACTTTTTATTTTCTATTAATCATTTCTAAACAATAAATTACTAAGTGAGCTTGTAATGGAATACAACTCTAACATACTTATAAGAGTCAATTTCTTCTAAGTTATTGTTATGGAAAAATAAAGTGACTAAGTCAACTCTAGCATACTTTTAAGAATTAAATTCTTGTAAGTTATTGTTATATGGAAAAATAAAGTGAACATATAGAAAAATAGAGTAAGTGAGTTTGTTTCATAACCTTTGTCTTATTAAAATATTTATTATTATCTCAAAATATAACAAAATTATTTAATGATTTTTAATTTCTTGTCAAGATTATGTAGGCTCTTCACAAAACCATTATTTTGAATTTAAAGGAAGAGGCTAATGACTATTTCAATTAAACTAGTGTAACCTAGTTCTTCCAAAGGTACTTCTACCAAAAGTACTTCTAATGGGTAAAAATAAATATCAAAATAGGTAGTGTACAAATAGCTCACTCCTCACCAATGTTTTTTTCCTTAGTCTTATAGTATAAACTCCTCAAGAAGTGAAAGGCTTCTTAGCATTAATCTCCAGGAAATGGAAAATTTTGAGCTGACCCTTTGGAGTGATTTATTTTACCCTAGTCTTGTTATCCCTAGCACTGGAATGCTTACGAAAGAAAGATGTATTCCAATCACCATCCTTAAGCCAAAGACTTCTCGATTTTAGGCACTAGTACTCCTCTTCTTTCCTTATGAGAATGTGAATATTCTTACTAATTCTCTCTTCTTTTTCAATATGCCACTCCGTATTTGTACCATTATCCATCTAATCTTGGCAAGTCTCCACATGATTGATGAGTTCATATTTTTCCTGACCTCGAGGTTAAAAATTGGTTTTTTCCCAAATTCTAAGAACTTACTTCACCACTTTTAGTTTTGTATCCCTCATAAAGGCTAGAAATCCATTTACTGGAGTTTCTTAAGCTTGTTTTATTATATCAACAAATTCTTCATGTTAGATCCACCCTTAGTTGAAATAGAATGGGATCAAACCCAAATCCTTTGAAGGGTCAATATCTAGCACAATTGACCAATAGTCAAATTCCCCCTCAGTCAAAATTCTGGAGGAGAACTCGATTCCTTTAGAAAACCAATTTCTATGGAGAAGAAAATGTTTCAACCTAGCCACAATATGCTCAAAGCTACTTCGTCAATTCATCGAGGTGTATTTCCTTTTCTTAGGAGATACATCCAGAAGATCACATTCGTTAAGTAGGTCTTCAATCCTTTCTCAATAGGGTTGTCTAACTACAATTCGTCCATGTTTCTCTTAAGGGGTAATAAAAATGTTGAAATCTCCACCAATAATGTTGTCTATGTTCCATTGTTCCTCCCTTAATCTAAATAGGGAGTCCCAAAATTTAACCTTCTCGAACATATTTTTTGGAAGGTGTTCCTCCTTTTTTGTGATTTTCCAAGTCATGCCTATTAGAGTTGCTTTCCTGGTAAAGCATCTTCTTGGAACTTCTCGTAAGCACCTTTCCTACTACTTCCCCTTTTTTTTGTTGGTTTGGTGTTACACTTTCTAACATTTTATCCGTCCTATTAGGGTTTGACGAGGCTTTGGAGATATTTTTAATCTGACACAGGAACTTACTAACAAGGTTCATCTTTGAACCAGGTCTTCCTCTTCAATCTCCCCCTTTTCTCCTTCTCCTTTTTATTGTTCAGGACTTTTGACTTTTTTACATATATTTGGTTCTATTTTTTTGTTCTCTTCCTAAGACACAATCTCATTGGCATTGGATTATGTGAAGAAACATTTTGAGGTGGGTTTTTAGGGTTTTTGACTCCACCTTTTCCCTTATTTTCCCCCTTTTCAAGACATTCCATTGCTCATCCTTAGGTAGGGTTGTTTCGTCTCCATTTACATACTTAGTCTTCTTGAAATCTCATGCAAAATGCTTATATTCATGACAAATTTTACATTTAAAAGGGAGATGGTCATAATTAATCATTTCGATATAACTCCCCTTCCCTTGGGTCAGAACAATATTTAAGGGAATACCTTTCTCGAGGTCCACTTTCACGCATATTTTAGTACATATAAATTGTTGGCCTTTTGGGTTAGCACGATCAAGGAACTAGTCGATCCCATTACCAATGTCCTTCAAGAATTTATGACATAAAAATGAAAGAGGTAAGCAAGGAAGCTTGACCCAAACATGCACAACATTTGGAATGTCCTTATTTGGATTAAATTTCAAGGACCTAGAATTCATATACATCCCATCGGAGCAAAAAGAATATGGCCCATTTTTGAAACCAACATCTGAGACCTCCTTGTACTTGAAGAGAAAGGAAAAGAAGTCATTTCCCATAGCATAAATGCCAAGATTCCCTTTCACCATTGATTTCCATGCCTTGTCAGACCATTGTTATATGAACTTGCATGAAGGCCACATGCCTATGAACTTCCCAACTAGAGCCCTATCAGAAAAATTCAAGGAAGTTTTTCGAAAAGCAGGAGGGAGAGAAAAAACTGAAGTATTCTCATACTTCTTGATGAATCTAGTTTTTTTTTCCTTTAGCCTTGTATTTTTTTTTAGGGATGAGACTAAAGCTAGAAAGGAAACTCCTCATCACAAGGAGGGTTAGAGGACACACCTGAGGCTCGGAGCAATTAGATTTCAATGTAAAAGTCACCAAAACTAACAAAGGATAAGGTTTCAAAGGCGCAAAAGAGTTTCAAAGCATTAACGAGTGATTTTTACTAACCATCATTAATCACAATCTCCACAATTACTCTCTCACACAACCATATCTGTTGAATCTCAATTAAAAATAATATTTGAAAGTTTATTAACATTTTTTTCAAACAAAAATCTTCACACCATGATATTAATCGCGTTCATATGGTTTGGACAGTGTTTATTTAACAAAATCAATATATATATATATATATATATATATATATATATATATATATAGATATATATATAAAGTTTCAGGACTTCGGATCTTTGAAATGTTATACACTCCTTTGTATTTTTATGCACTTGACTGAAACATATCTAACCTTTATATTCTATGTGTATGAATTAAAGATATCTAATTAGATCTTTGTCTTTATGAAAAGACCTATCATGAAGTCTGGGTTGTAGTTCCCATCCTGGTCATGTCCGACAATTTAATATTCAGCCAGCTGTGAGTTTTTATGCGATTTGGTTTATTGCATTGAGGCCACCTACCCCACTTTACACCATTAGATGTCTATGGAGATCTATGGTAAGGATTACGGGTGGGAAAAACATAGGTAATACCCTGCAACCCTAACTGTTCGACTCATTCTCTCACTGTTGGAGCATGAACTAGGTATGTTGCCCTTTAGGGTTTTATTTTTCTAAAGGTTCGACTTCTTGCTCCATTAAAGTTTATTTCTAGAGAGGAAGGTAAGCTCACCTTTGGCAGTGCACAAAAGCAGGTTGGAAAATCGGTGAATAAAAGGATGAGCTCTGTTGTCCACCGCTATTGTATTCGAAAGAAAATCGAGGTTTTACCCATGTAAGGATTTTAGACTTCGCTTACCAGTTTACATCCTTCCTCCTTTGATTTTTATAATACTTCCTTCTTTACATGGTTTTATTTACAATAATTTAATTACAAATTCCTCCTCGGCTCTTATTTCGAATTTCAGTTTTGTGCTCGGTGATTCTGTTGGAGATGTGACAAAATAGGTAATGAACTATTCTGGGCTTCCTCTTTCCGGTTCCTTTCTCGAGTTTTTACCACAATTTTAATGTCGTTAGGCCGATACTTACTAGTCCAGTTATCGGTTTCGCAGGTACTTTATCATTTGATTGGACCTTTTGTTCAGTTCTTTCCTCAGGTTGAACTTCATTTTTGCTAATGGTGCCTATTTCCCTTCTAGCTTCCTAATGTCGAAGTCTCTTTCTCATGTGTTTAAATGGAGGTGTAATATTTGTAAAATGTTTATTCTTTTACTGTAGTTCTATTATCTCCTAAGAGAGGGTTTTTACTCCATACCTATCCTTCTAGTTCCGGAAGATTCCCCAGACATAGTTTTTGTATTTTGTAATCTCTTTAGTCTATAAGATGTAGCTGGTTTATCCTTTAGGAGGTTCTCCATGGAACTTATCCTATTTCAAGAAATAATATTTCTCATTTATAGTTGTTATTCAATTGTTTGAATTTCTAGATTTCAATGTGTTTTTTGTTAACTGTGTAATTTTTTTGTAAGGTCTAAGCCCCTGGCCGACCCATGCATTTCAATACTATAATAATATCTATAAAAAATAATTTAGTTATGAGTTTATCTTATGATTCAGATATTTACTGGGTACTTCGTAGCTTTAAAACAAATAAGAGATTATTAGGTTGGCTCTCCTGTTTTCCTTCTCTTCTCAGTAATATCGTCACCATAATTTTTTTATCTAAGTTTAACTTATGTTTTACTCAGGTGACCGGACCACCTCAAATTCCTTGTCCGAGTATAGCTATGCTTGAGTAACATTATGTATTGGGTTGAGGTTCCACCTCATATCCAGGACTGATAGTTTACTCCGCAATAATTTATGAATGATGAAAGTTCAATAAATTGATTATCTGTCTTGAGTTATGCTACTATATCGTTTGTTCTAATAGCTCGAATATTTGTTTACTGTCTTTTCATGTTTGCATAACTGCAACATAATTTTAATCAATATAGTGTAGTTCTCCAACAATATTACTGTTTTTGAAGTAAGACATTCCCTATTATTAATGTAATCTCATAACACGGTTCCCACTGTACATACAGAATACAGTTACTACTGTATTAATTGTGACACAGATATTATTGTATCTTCCTTGTAGATTTTCATTTTCATAGTCATAATTTCCGAACTCGAAACACATTATAGGGTCTACATACAATTCACAGAACTCGAAAATGACTTGATAAATTCATAAATATTTATAAATCTCAGTATTTTTCAAACATGTCTTTCATAGGATTACTGTTCTTTCCTCTAATTAGATAAACACCTGTGTATAAACTATATAACATCATTACTATTTTAATTCACTAAAATGCACAGATACTTATCTGATTATGAAATTCACTGCTAATTTCCACCGAACCTTCAAGAGAGCCGATTACGTCCTCCTCTTTCCCTCATGATCCACTCCGGAGAGGTACATGTTGATAGCCGTTTTTGCTGTGACCTCAGGACTCCTCGTCCAGTCAGTACTAGAATCTCTCAGGAACACTGAGTTATTTCCACTGGTCTCTACCAGCTCAGGAAATTCTCCACTCTCTTCCTTATTCCATGAACAAAACCCCCATTCCTCACTAGGATATGCCTCTTATCTTCAGAGGAAAAATTAACTTGTCAAACTATCCAACCACCTCCTAGTTCTTGGAATACTTTTACCATCAGCCTTTTTACTTTTCATGGAACTATTTTTCCATTACCAATTTTATTTTTTTTCATATTAACAACAAATAAAATAAAATTTTCTAGAAAACATTAAATGTCTCATTATTTTCTTTTCAAATAATAACTAAAATGTTATTTTACTAGTTAAAAACTAGTTAATGCCAAATTCAGCTGTTACAACTTCCCCCTCTTGGAAGTAACACCGTCCTCAGTGTTTCACTCCAGCTTAAGAAATATCTCTGGATAAGCCTCATGTACAAATCTCTCATCTTCCCAGGTTGCCTCATCCAGGTTGAAGTGCTTCCATTGCACTTTAAGCTGGGTGATGAATCACTTCTGGAGCACAATTTCTCTCCTCTCGAGTATACGTTGAGGCTCGACTAGAAACTCGTCGTCTGGGTGTACCAGCAAACAACAAATTTTTCTATCAAATTCAAGTAAAAATTCATTCTTCAAGTTAGGATTTTTATAATTCTACCCTACCTGAATGTTCAGCCAATGGATTACATGCTTCAGATCATGTACATATCACTTTAGTAGGGACACATAAAACACATTGTGTACCCGAATGTGGCTGGGTAAAGCCTACCGATATGCCACAGGTCCTACCCTCTCCAAACTTGGGAAGGGTGCATAGAACCTGGGGGCTAACTTAGCATAAGAGGCGCACCTCTAGGTGCTCCTCTTTGGTTTGATCCTCACATACGCATGATCACCCACCTCGAATTCTCGATAAATCCTCTTCTTATCTGTGTATATCTTCTGGCGATCTTGTGCAGCTTTCATGTTTTTCCTGATCTTCTTTACCTCTGATTCCATTTCAACCAGCATTTATGGTCCAAGCATTAGTTTCATTTCGAGGCTGCTCCAATTTATGGGAGTGCGACATTGCCTCCCATATAGAGATTCGAAAGGACTCCTCTTAAGGGACTCCTGATAACTTTTGTTATAAGAAAATTCAAGTAGGTGTAAATACTCTTCCCATTTAGTTGGCTCCTGCATCACGTACATGCGCAGCATGTCCTCCAAAACTTGATTTACCCGTTCTATTTGACCATCTGTCTAGGGATGATAACAAGTGTTGAAGTTTATTTGGGTCCCCAAACCTGTAAACAAAGTTTTTGAGAATGTTGAAGTAAAATTCAGATCTCTGTTCGACATAATAGTCTTCGAAATGCCGTGCAATCTGAAAAATTTTCTCATAAAGATATATGCTATCTATACAGTCTTGTAATTAGACTGTACAGGTATAAAATGTGTATACTTACTCAACCTCTCAATCACCACCATAATAGAGTCATTGTGCCTCTTTGATCGTGGAAACTCCGCAATCAATTCTAGGGATATGACCTCCCACTTCCATTCAGGTACTGGTATGGGCTGCAACAATCCAACTGGGTGTCGATGCTCCACCTTGACATGTTGACACTCCAGACATTTTTTTAAGTATTCAACAATGTTTCTTCACATACTAGGCTAGAAATATATTTTTGTAATTGCAGTTAACATCTTCTAGTATCCTGGGTGACCTACATAATTACTTTGATGATACTCATTCACGATTAGCTCCTTTAGATCCACACAGTTTGGTATATAAATCGTTCCTCTAAAGGTTAGCATTTGTTCTTTACTAACTCCATATTCAGAAGTTTTTCCTTGCTTTCTGGCCTCTTCCATTTGCTGTGATAGGAATTGGTATTCAAGATCCTTCTCTGCTTCCTCTTTCACTTGATCCAAGGATTTTCATTCAAGTTGATTATAGTAAATCTCATAAACACAATGCAACTTCCTACTTAAGGCATCCGACACTCGGTTTTCCTTACCCTTCACATGTTGAATGTCCATATCAAACTCTGTTAGGAATACATTCCATCTTTCCTATCGAGATTTTAAATCAGCTTGTTTGAAGTAACTGGTTAGGCTACTATGATCAGTCTTTAGTACAAACTTCTTTCCCAGCAGGCAGTGTCTCCATACCTGGAGTGCATGTACTACTGCTGTTAAATCCAGATCATAGGCTGAATATATTTTCTCATGCTCTTTTAACTTTATTGACTCATATTCCACTATATTTCCTTCCTGAGATATAATTTCCCCAACTCCATCTTTACAAGCGTCTGTACAAACTTCAAATTCTTTGTTGGGGTCAACTACTCTCACCATTGGTGCAGTGGTCAATAGCTGATTCAACCTCTCGAAATTATTTTTCCATTTATTAGTCCACTTAAATCATTTTCCTTTTCTCTGCAAAGAGGTGATTGGAAAATAAATTTTTGAGAATCCTTCAATGAATCTTCGATAGTACCCAACCAATCCCATAAAGGATCAGATATCCGCCACATTTTGGGTAACTCACCATTCCATGATTTTCTTGATTTTACCTGGATCACCAGCAATCCCTTTTGCTAAAATAACATGGCCTAAGTACTGGATTTCTATTTTGAAGAAATCACATTTATTGAACTTAGCGTACAGTTGGTGTTTTCTTAACATTTCCAACACAATCATTAGATGTTATTTATGTTCTTCCTGGTTCTTAGAATAGATTAAAATATCATCAATAAATATGAGTACAAAGTTATCAAGGAAAGGGTGAAATATACCATGCATTGACCTCGTAAATGCCACTGGCACATTTTTTAACCCAAAGGGTAACACCACAAACTCATAATGCTCATACCTCGTATGGAAATCAGTATTATAAATATCTTCATCCTTGATTCGAATCTGGTGGTATCCAGACCTTAAATCTATTTTTGAGAATAATGTGGCTCCCTTCACCTGGTCAAACAGATCATCAATACATGGTAAAAGATATTTATTTTTGACTGTTAATTTATTGAGCTATCTATAGTCCATGCACATTTGCATGATTATGTCCTTCTTCTTTGCGAACAACATTAGTGATCCCTAAGGGGACACGCTCAAACGAATGTATCCTTTGTCCAACAGTTCTTGTAACTGCATTTTTAATTCAGTTAATTCTGGAACACTCGTTCTGAAAGGAGCCCTTGACACAAGTGATGCTACTGGCACTAATTCAATGGTAAAATCAATATCTCTTCTTGGTGGTAATCCAGGTATATCTTATGAAAATACATCGATGAAATATTGTACTCGTAGTATGTTCTCCATCATAGGAGACTTCTCCTTGTAATTGGAATATCCCACCTGGATAGCATAAATATGACATCCCTTCCTCATACACTTATTCATTTGGGATGCTGTAATAGAACGTAATTGTAGTGGTTTCTTGATTCCCTGAATCTCTTTGCATGTTCCATCTTGCATTCTGTAATAAATAATCTTTTCTTTACAATAAACCAAGGTCCAATGTTTTCCTAGCCAATCCATAACCAACAAAACATCATAGGACCCTAATGGAAATATGTTCAGGTCCACATTCAACTATTGGTCTGCAATTTCCAATGTGCAGTTTGGAATTTTGGCAGTTATTTTTCATTTTTCTCCTGTGGTTGGCTGTACCAGCCAAGCATTTTTGAATTTTTGACCTTTTAATTTAAATACTTCCACTATTTTGGGATTAACATAACTTATACTTGCACTTGGGTCAACCGAAATAGAAACATCTTGAGACAGTAACTTACCTTCCAACTCTATCATTGTTGGCTGATAATCTGCACGTCAATCCTCTAATGATGCGTTGATTCGAGGTATGTTTCGAGCCACATCACCTATTGTAGAAGTCTCCTGCAATTTTGTGACTGTTTAACTTCTCCCTCATTGCGTGCATTTTTTATAATAATGTGCCTCACCAAAACAATATGACCCATAGGACCCTAATGGAAAAACATCGTAGGACCCTAATGGCAATATCTTCAGGTCCATGTTTAACTGTTGGTTTGCAATTTCCAATGTGCAGTTTGGAATTTGGGTAGTTATTTTTATTTTTTCTCCTATGGCTAGTTGTACCAGCCAAGTATTTTTGAATTTATGACCTTTTAATTTACATACTTCCACTATTTTGGGATTAACATAACTTAGACTTGCACCTGGGTCAACCAAAATAGAAACATATTGAGACAATAACTTAACTTCCAACTCTATCATTGTCGGTTGATAATCTGCATGTCGATCCTCCAATGATGCGTTGATTCGAGGTATGTTTCGAGCCACATCACCTACTGTAGAAGCCTCCTACAAGTTTGAAACAGTTTCACTTCTCCCTCGTTGTGGGAAATTTTTATAATAATGTGCCTCACCACACCCCTAACACTGTAGAGGTGGCTTGGACACTTGTCCTTGTTAAGGATTGGTAGAAGTCTCTGTAGGCCTCTCTTCAGCTGGCCATCAGGTTCTTTGATGATTTTTACCAAACTGCTTGGTTACAAAACTTCATGCAGAATTCTTAAAATGATTACTTGTAGCACCCTTGAAGTTTGAGCTGTTTTTCTGTCCTTTTCTTGACTACCAACTTTTTCCCACTTCCCCTTTTGCCTTGGACTGCTGGTATCACATTTGTGCCTTACGAATGGCTTCGTCCATGGTTCTAGGATTTTCAAACTCAATTCGTTCCTTCATATGGGTTGGCAGACTCCTCAGGAATATTTGAACCTTAGCCTTTTCATCTCTGAAGTATGGAACATATCTTAAAAGGGAGATGAAATTTATAATAAACTCATCCATAGTCATCTGAACTTGCTTCAAGTCATGAAATTCTCTATATATTTCATCATAAAAATGTTCTGTCAAATACTTATCTTTAAAGTATTGTTGGAATGATTCCCATGTAACATCTTGATCTTCAATGTTGCGAACATTATTTACCTCCTACCACCATAGGGTGGCTTTCTCTCTCAACTGATATATGGCCAACCTAGCTTTAAGATTTTTGTCGTAATCATACACTTGAAAGTACTAATTCATATTTATCAACCAAGCCTCTGCCACCTCCTCAACTTCTCCATCAAATATATGTGGTTTTATTTTTCCAAACTCACTTTGAAGCTCTACCTTTTGCTTCTTAACTTCTTGTTGATCGGACACATTACCAGAATCTTCTTCATTATAATTTCTATTTTTGTTGCTTCACTGTGAATGATTATTGCCCATTATGTCCATGGTTTGGTCCTTAGTTTGTTGTTCGTTCTCTTCTTGCATACCCTAAACAGGACAGGGTTGTAACACCCCTTGATTATGCTTGTCATAAAGGCTCTTAAGTATCATTTCCTATTCTTGCATCAAAAATTCATTGTCACTTCTCACACGGACCATTTCCTCTCGCAAATTCTGCAAGGTACTTTGCAGTATGTAGCTCTGGTCTTGTTGTTCCTCCAGCAGTCTACTAGTCTGCTGGTGTTGATCTACACCCAAATCAATCTACATATCAGGGTTCATTTCTAGTTGTGCTTGAGGTGTAGGTTCTCAGGTATTCCAAGGTGTTTGCTCTGTCGATCCCCTTCTCATATTATCCCTTGCAGTACTACTTCTTTTCTGTGCATCAGTATACATACATTTTAAACTTGTTAGGTGACCCCTAGGGTCCCAGCATGTGAACGCTGCTCTGATACCACTTGAAACACTTAATATTTAGACTTTACCACATATAAAAACAAAATTACTTCATACCTTAAGGTTAAAGTATAATGTATAACACCATGATATTAATCGTGCTCATATGGTTTGGACAGTGTTTATTTAACATAATCAATCTATATATATATATATATATATATAAAATTTCATGACTTCAGATCTTTGTAATGTTATACACTCCTTTGTAATTTTATGCGCATGACTTAAACATATATAACTTTTATATTTTATGTGTATGAATTAAACATATCTAATTAGATCTTCGTCTTTATTAAAAGTCCTATCATGAAGTCTTAGTTGTAGTTCTCGTCCTGGTGATGTCCGACAATTTAATACTCAACCAGCTATGAGATTTTTATGGGATTTGGTTTATTACATCGAGGCCACCTGCCCCACTGTACAACGTTAGATGTTTACGGAGATCTACGGTAAGGATTAGGGGTGGGAAAACCATAGGTAATAACCCAAAATCCTAACCGTTCTACTCGTTCTCTAACTCTTTGAGCATCGGCTAGGTATGTTGCCCTTTATGGTTTGATTTTTCTGGAGGTTCGGCTTCTTGCTCCGTTGAAGTTTATTTCCGTAGCGGAAGGTAAGCTCTCCTTTGGCAACACACCAAAGCTAGTTGGAAACTTGGTCAATAAATGATGAGCTCTATTATCAACTTCTCCCATATGAGAAAGAAAATTGAGGTTTTACACATGTAAGGCTTTCAGACTCCACTTACCAGTTTACATCCTTCCTCCTTCGATTTTTCTAATACTTCCTCCTTTACTTGGGTTTATTTGCAACAATTTAATTGTGAATTACTCCTTGACTCTTATTTCAAATTTCAGTTTTGCGCTCGGCGATTCTGTTGGAGATGTGACAAAATAGGTAATGAACTATTCTGGACTTCCTCTTTCTGGTTCCTTTTTCGATTTTTTACCACAATTTTAATGTCGTTAAGCTGATACTTACTAGTCTGGTTATTGGTTTGGCAGGTGCATTATCATTTTATTGGACCTGTTATTCAGTTCTTTCCTTAGGTTGAACGTCATTGTTGCTAATGGTGCTTGTTTCCCTTCTAGGTAATCTACATGCTTAGTTTGTTCATTACTAGGCCTTGCCTTCAGCCTACTGTGCTAGTCGGGTTACCCAATGAACCATTCTAGCTTCCTAATGTCGAAGTCTCTCTCTCCTGTGTTTAAATGGAGATTTAATATTTGTAAAATGTTTATTCTTTTACTATAGTTCTATTATCTACTAAGAGAGGGTTTTTCCTCCGGACCTATCCTTCTAGTTCCAGAAGATTCCCCAGATATACTTTTTGTATTTTGTAATATCTTTACTCTGTAAGATGTAACTGGTTTCATCTTTCAGGAGGTTCTCCAGGGAACTTATCCTATTTCAAGAAATTGTATTTCTCATTTACAATTGTTATTCAATTTCCATGAATTTCTAGATTTCAATGTGTTATTTGTTAACTGTGTAATTTCTTTGGTAAGATCTAAGCCCCTGGCCGACCCATGCATTTCAATACTATAAGCATCTCTGCATAAAATAATTCGATTCTGATTTTATCCTATGATTTAGATATTTACTGGGTATTGTGTAGATTTAAAGCAAATAAGAGATTATTAGGCTTGCACTGTTGTTTTCCTTCTCTTCTCAGTAATATCATCACTAGAATTTTTTATCTAATTTTAACTTATGTTTTACTCAGGTGACCAGACCACCTAAAATTCCTTCTCTGAGTATAGCTATGCTTGAGTAACAATGTGTCTTGGGTTGAGGTTCCACCACATACCCACGACCGACAGTTCACTCTGCAATAATTTATGAATGACGAAAGTTCAATAAATTGATTACCTGTCTTGAGTTATGCTACTATCTCGTTTGTTCTAATAGCTCGATTATTCGTTTACTGTCATTTCCTGTTTACATAACTGCAACACAATTTTAATCAATATAGTGTAGTTCTCCACCAATATTACTGTTTCTGAAGTAAGGTATTCACTATTATTAATTTAATCTCATAACATGGTCCCCATTGTACATACACAATACAATTATTACTGTATTAATTGTGACATAGATACTACTATATCTTCCTTGTAGCTTTTAATTTTCATAGTCATAATTTCTGAACTCAAAACACATTATAGGGTCTACATACAATTCACAGAACTCAAAAATGACTTGCTAAATTCATAAATATTTACAAATCTCATTCTTTTACAAACATGTCTTTCATAGGATTATTGTTGTTGCCTCTAATTTGATAAACATCTATGTATAAACTAGATAAAATCATTCATGTTTTAATTCACTGAAATGAACATATATTTATCTAATTATGCAATTCACTGCTGATGTCCACCCAACCTTCAGGAGAGGTGATTACGTCTTCCTCTTTCCCCTGTGCTCCACTCGTGAGAGGTACAGGTTGATAGTTGTCCCCCGTGCTCCACTCGTGAGGGGTACAAGTTGATAGTTGTTTTTGTTGTGACCTCAAGACTCCTAGTCCACTCAATACCAAAAACTCTCAAGAACGCTGAGAGATTTCCACTAGTCTCTACTAGCTCAGGAAATTCTCCACTCTCTTCCTTATTCCATGAACAGAACCTCCATTCCTCACTGGGATATGCGTCTTATCCTCAAAGAAACATGTAATTGTTCAAACTGTCCAACCACCTCCCAGTTCTTGGAATAATTTTGCCATGAACTTTTTTACTTTTTATGGAACTGTTTCTGCATAACCAATTTTTTTTCTTCGTATTAACAATAAAGCAGAAAACATTAAATGTCTCAATCTTTTCTTTTAAAATAATAACTAAAATGTCATTTTACTAATTAACAACTATTTAATGCCAAATTTAACAGTTTTCTATAAATTTTAAGCCTTAATTTAATATTTCTTTTCAAATACAACTAAGATAGAAAATAAATAATTATAATACTCTTATTATTTTAAGAATAATTTTTAACATCATATTTAAAAAATATGAATAAAAAGTTTTCAAATTTCCAAGTAAACATTTCCTTAATTAAACCTTTTTTATTATTATTATGTAAAGAATAGTGATAAAATATTCTACTAGATGTTTAACTCGATTTATTTTTATTAATTTATTAAATAGTTATTCTCAAATATATATTTTTTAAAAAGAAACTTTCTTGTTCTATAATAAAATAATTTGAACATATTTTGTAATAAAATAATATATATATATAATCTTACGTGCATGACCCGAAGTCCCTGGCTTGGACTCTAGTGGATATTAAAGAATACCCGAAGTCCTACGTATTTATAGTGGGCATGCACAGCCATAAATCCAACGAATGAAGGGTGTTGTTTGGAGTTATTTCATAGGAATGTTTATAGCGGCCATTCCAAATACATGGTAATTTCAATTGATGGACAAGAGTATTGATACCGTTCTTCTTGCCCACGATAGAATAGAACTGAATATTAGTGGATTTTTCATGGACTAGTAATGAGTACACATACTCCTCTTGCATCTGCATCTTGAATTTTATTCGGTCCATACTCTAACTTTTGTATTGTGAATTTTGTTTGGCTATCTTTTTATTGAAGGTCATTTACGTTATATATATAGTTTTGCATTGGTCAATTGGGTCAATATACCAGTAAATTTATAATTGTTTTTACTTAGAAATAAAATATTGACTTATCGCAATGTATTTGTAATAATAAATAGTTTTGGCTCTCCATTGGTTAATGCATTTGATTTAACATTTATGAGAATAATATAATCATGATTTTATCAATGTCTAAGCTTTTATATTTATAAAAATAAAATAAATTTGAAATATAGATAAAATAAACTTGTATTTATAAAAAAAATAGTTATATTTTATATTATTAATTTATGTTATTGCATCAGTAATAACAAAAATTAGATTAAAAGGAACAATTAGATTATTATTTATGGTTTGCAATTAGAAGAGTAACTAGAAAACAATACTATGATTTTATAAATTTATTTTCATGGTTTTGCATTATGTTAAATGCAGTAACAATATGATTCTATATAGAGTAGTTGTAGTATTGCATGTGTTGAAAATTTATGGTTATGCATTTAAAAGTAAAATATTAATTGTGTTTATGATTTTACTTTATCTATGAAGTAGAATAAGTGTTTTCATGCAAAGATATATAACTCTTAGAAGATTATTTGTGATTATGACATAAAAATGACAACCAGTAAAGATTGAATATTTGAGATAGATATGTTGTACGATTCTATCTTTTTATACGGCTGTACACGGCGTTCTTACAAAACACTAATCTTACTTGGTACGACACTTAGACCTTTGCTATTCACTTTCTATTTTACACTATTAAAGGAAGGAACAACCACTCGTTGGATCCTGTTAGCATAGGGTTTTTCATTTTCCATGTGGTTTTTCCTGGGTACCTTATCCCTATTTATGGATGTGGGTGGATGCGTGCGTGGAATGGCTCCTGCTGGGATTATTGAGGAACAAACCCTTTCAAGAGGAAGGAGACCAGCCCTACCTTGAACAGGTGTTTTAACCCTTGATCTCTTAGCGCACTATTTAGAGTGGCTCATACCTTGCCCCTCTCATAAGACTGGCCCTAAATCAAATCCAATCAATCACTCTCTTTTCTGTTTGGCATAATCAAAACGGTAGGCAGAAGACTTAACGGTAGAATCCTAATCATCCAGCTCCTTCCTCAACCTCACTCAATTGGACTCAGCTCCTCTGCTCCCTCCATCCATCCGTCCGAAGGACCACCCCTCTCCCTTAACTGGCCATCAATCAAATAAATCCTGGCAGTATGGAAACTAATAATTCATCCTCATCTCCCGGTTGAATCCTCTCGGCCGGTGGGCAGCAGACTCCCGGTGGGCAACTAACGGCATAAGACTAATTATCCAGCTCAACCTCCTTAATTGGACTATACTAAGCTCCTTAACATCGATTGTACTATGTTTCTCCTCGAAAGGTGAATAAACGTAAGTTAAGTATATATCGTAGGTTCATCTTATCTGGCTCCTGGTTAGCTTTCCCCCTATGTTAGGTGAGGCTTGCTATACTTGGTTGGCAAAAGAGAGGCTAAAGGTTACAGGTTACAGACTTCTGTTGGCTTTCCTTGGTGAGTCTAGTGATGAAGGCCTAAGGTGAGGCTTAGCGTGGTGGACTTGGTGGGACTGGTGGACTTGGCTTCCGGTTTCTTACTAAAGTATTATAGTTAAAGGTTATAGGTTACAGGAAGGCTGAAGGTTAAAGGTTACGGGCTAAGGCTCTTGGGTTAAGGCCAATGGATAATAATCCCTATCACTTCTCTCGCTAGCTCGGGTCATATGCTCTAGCCCGGCTGCTACCTCGTCTACTACTTCTATGGCTGGGCCGGTCATACGTACCTCGTTCGTTGTTGGGCTGGGACTCTGTCCACCGCACCTCGTGCTGCTATTAGGTCCTCGATAGCTGGGGTGATATGCCCTAGCGCTCTTACTTATATAATATATAATAGGAAAGACTATAGGGAATTCACCGTAAAGGGGCTTAATTGGGAAAATGATGCATGCCTTTTCCGAGCGATCAACTCCTCTAAGGGATAAAGGCCCATTTTAAGACTTAGAGACCTTAAAACATCTAAGTCGAAATAGGAAGGAGAACCATAATTGGTACCTTGTCTCGTACTTCTATTTATGGCTGATCATCGGCAACCAAGACATAAAATCAACATTGCGGTAAACCTCTAAGCGTTAGCAATTAGCATCTAGACCTCGTCCTAAATTATCGTCTGTCACATTTTATTGGGATGAAACATGCATAATCTTTTGGGTTTCAACAATTTGATATTTTAAAGTTAAATATAATGTCTATTAGAGTGTTTACTAACAATAATGTTTAGAAGTGAATAATTATGAATTTATAAAAGTATTGAGTGATAGTTTGTATTTAATTAATCTCTCTCGAACAAGTGTTATAATTCACTACCATTGGCAAGCTGACAAAGTCATTAAATATAACTATTGTTCCATGTGAGTGAAAGATCATTAAGTGCACAAAAACAGACTTAACAACATGTCTAATGTATGGCAAAGGCCTTTAGCTAATAATGTTTGAATTAAATATTATGTGTTTCTTTTGTAAAATCTTAACAATGTACAAGGGATGGACTCCCTTGTTTCCATTGAGGGAATGATGAAATCCCTCATGAAACACTTAATAAAAATAAACATTTGTTGGTTTTTCCCTTCAATATTTCTAGGGCAATATTGGTACTAATTTATGTGCTTGCCTAATCAGTTGTCTTGGTGATATTATCACCTTGCATAACGTTGGAAATTATATTATTCATCACATTTTTAATAATCCCTAATTAATTGAACGATGTTAATGATGCAAAGTTGTATTATATTTCATTACAAAAACAAGTTGCACTAATGATTATTCCTCTATGTAATTCACTATTCCATTTCTATGGTGATCTCACTTAATGGTTGTGATTATATCATTTAATGTTCAAATTAAGAGTATGTGATAAGTCATTCATAGGATGGTGCATGCTAGTAAAACTTGTAAAACAAATTAATCTTGTGAAATTTGTATGAGGTGTACTTAGGGATGTGACAATTTCTGCTCAAAGACTCTTAAAGGCATTATGGTATCACTTTTTTGTGCATAAATACATTAGTATCCCCTTCAACCAAACAGATCTTATGAGGCAATAGATAGGTTGATTAGTAGGAAATTGTACATTAATCATTATATAGAAAGTGTCTTCAAAGTAAATAAAAATAGTGGGGAATCATCTGTGTGGTCAAAAATAGTCAAAAACCATTGTGGAAATGAAAGTTATATGATGCGATGATGAATGGATTGAAAAGTATAGAGATACAATTAAGGTGAGTAAGTTGAAGGTGGGAAATCCCCAAAAACTTGAATGTGATTTCATGGTTTCCTAGTAAGGGTCCATTTACAACATTCTATGTCGACGAGGATTTGGTGTTGGGGTAGTCTATGTTATTCTCCCTGTGCACAAAAGTTTGTTTTTATATTGTCACCTTATGACATAGCCTCACTTAACTTTTTAGCATTTGAGTGTAACATCACCCGAAGAGTCGCTCCTTTAACTTTAAGGTTTTATATCCTTCATAATTGGTCATTTATCTCAATTTTCTTCACGCAATGAAAGGGAATAGAAAATAGATCATCCAGGAAAACAATTCAATGTGAATCCCTATACTTGATGCTATAGAATTAGCCAAGTCTTTACAATCCATCATTCATCACCTTAGCTCCTAATATTGTGTTTCTATTCTCTCCAACTTTCTCTCTTGGTTCTCTCATATTTATCCAATATATTTTATCTTTATTTTTTAATGTTATTTTAAATATTTTTTCATTAATTCTGAAGCTTGTTTATTTATTCTTAATTATTTGTGTTGGTTTGAAGAGAAGTGTAATGATGGAAACGATGTTGAAGGAAAATCTAATCCATATTGTTTAAACAATTCAGACGAGTTACATTATCATTAGTCAATATGTATATGAACCTACATTAAGATGATTGTTCTGACCTGGATGATGATATATTGTGGAGTGATCATACCTTTTAATATGATGAGGATTTTTATGAAATTATCAAGCCCCAAAATTATAATAAGGAAGGGAATGTTATTCAAGGGTTGGTGACTCAGGTTGGCCTAGATCCACGTGGAAATAAGGCTTAAGATATTTCTGATTTAGTATGTTCTTGAGATGGTAAACAACATGGTTATAGAATAGTTGGAGAGAGTTCTACAAAAAGGGGTAAATTTTATTTCGAAATATGATATTTTTCGAAAGGCACAAAATGGAGGTCGGTAGGATGTCGAGGATATCTCTAGAGCTTTTGAGATGATTAGAATGGAAATTATAAAGGATTTTTGGAGAGCTTCGAAAAGTATGTAGCGAGACCATAGGTAGATGAAGGTCCTGAAGATATTATTTTGATAAGGAGAGGGTAGGAGATAAGTTTTTAGGTGTTGTTTCAAAATCAAAATCCCACAAGAGATTTAGGTGTTGGAGGAAAGCTAAGTGTGTAAAATCTAGAATGGGTATGTTTTAACGCGTGCTAGGGAACTCAAAATAATCATTTGTTCTACAATGATGCTATATGAGGTGGGGATCATAGGTAGGTTCATGGAGAAGAATATTAATAGGGTTTCATTGGAAGAATAATTAATAAATTTATGCATACCAAGATTAGGTATGCGCCTAAATTTCATGTTCTTTTTAAAGGGAGGGTCTTATTCCAATTCAATTCAAAACATGGTTTAGAAGTAATTATGCAGAGATTATGGTTATTGGGGGAGTCCAATTTGGTCATATGCAAATAGTACCTAGGTTTTCACCAATTCCATGTGGTGTTTCTCATTTAGTACTTGTGGCTTTCACTTCCTAGATTTTCACCATAATTTTGAACTAAGAAGGATCTCACAACAATAGCAAATATAGCATGAAAAACTCTTCTAATGGTTAAAGAACAACTTCAATGGCAGGATTGGTACAATTCACATTCTGTGGATTTTACCTGTTCTACCTTGAGAGCCATTGTCATTATTGGTGGTTTCTCTCATGCCTGTTAACAACTTTCATCATTAGCTAGTAATCAGGTGATTTTATTGCATGTTCTACTTCAGCTCATATATTTGCATGCAGATTATATTGGTTCAGGTCAAGATGGAGCGCAAGACCCTGGCTTTTGTCTGATAAAATCCAGGCTGCGATTTTTGTGGATTATCATGACTTATTACATGACTCTTTTGATTGCATGGCTGCGACCATACCTGAGTCTATTTATGGATCCTTACTGTTGGATGGCTGTGTCCATACCTCAGATCTCAATTTTTATGAACTCTATTATGGATGGCTGCGCCCATACCACATGTTCATGTATCAGAGATATCAGTTTTATTTGTAATTGCAGGTTTTCCAACATCGATGTTTAGTTCGAATGTGTTCTCATAAAGCATTTCACCCCTCCCTCTCTCTTGGAACTCATGCTTTAGGGGGCATCTGTTACACATCATTTTTTCATTGTCCCTGCAATCCCCATCTCACGCATTGCAGGGTCATTTATATCATCAATAAGTAGTGTCATGCCTTGCAAAGATCATCATTGTATCCCTTTACATGAAAGTAATATTCCTTCTGTTAACAATTCCCTGAGCAGAGATTCAAAAACCCTTGTTTTTGCCTTGGTGCGAGTAGTCAGTTCTACCCTCATGCTGATGAGGAAGATTAACACTGGGCCCTATTCTAGTTCAGTTGTTTATGGAATTTAAAAAAAAAATAGAGGCAGAGATTCCACTCCAACGACTTCGAGGATGAGTCATTGGGAGTGGTTGGACTGAATAACCACGGACTCCCTCCTTTAGTTGATGGTTTCAACCTCTTATGGGAACCTCCTAAAGGATAGGCCTCCCTCCCACCTTTGTAGGGATCCTAACCTCCTCCTTTTCCTCTATAAAAAAAAGCTAGGTAGGTTGATCTACTGTGTCCTATTTTCATTTAGCAATTATGAACCTACGTTGTAGCATGTCTCTTTGTTTCTACACCCTCTTTAGGGCTAGATGGATCGTCTCTATCTGCAGAGAGGATTACCTGCTTAACAATAGTGCTATTATGATGAGGTAAGTCAAATCCTGCTTCAAATTACTTATAATTTAAGTGAATTTAATTTTGGAGGTTATACTGAGGGTAAAACCCTCTTGCATGTACAAGCTCCGGACTCAACTCTTTAAATGTGCTCATTGACGAGAACTAGGCATAGACCCAGCATGCCATATTTTAAGTGTTAATTTATATTCATACTTTCAATTGTTTAGCCTTCGGTCTTGAAGGAGATTATGTATTTAATCTATGTGTGGCTCTGTTAAAAGGTTTATCTTTTAGGTTTAACTTTATGATTATCCCAAATACATGACTTGGAAAGATGTATATAAGTGTCCCTACACCTATAATGTCTGTTTGAAGTTTTTATAGCCATCCCTGTGCTCGAATCTATTGTTTTATGAAAGAAGTATGCACTCTACTATATATCTTATGCATTGTTTTGAAAATAATATTGTATTATAGAGTCTAGAAGTCGAATTTTGAGTTACTGGGTTAATGTGTTTTTTTCATAATTTAATAGTTACCCACAGTAATACAGTTATACCCTTATTTTGTAGTATGGTGGTTCTTTTTACTTGTGGATTCAGTGGCTAGAGGACCCTGATCCTTTCCTCATTTTCCCATGGGGTTTGGCTTCTAAACCTTTGTGCCAAATTTAATCTGTATTCAAATTAAAGAAAATTAATAGTTACACCACCTACAGTTTGTGTAGACTTTTTGTCTCATATTTTCTTTTGATACTATGTTGTGAAATTTTATGATATGCGTATATTCAATGAAAATTTTCAATGGTAGATGAATATTCCAATATGCATGTTTGATTTACTTTGCTAGCCTTGACAAAGGTTTATTTGCTTAGACTCTCTCCACTGCATGTATCATATATACTTTTTATTTAGCCTCTCTCCACTACATGTATCACTAGTACAAAATGGCTAATTTGTTACTAAAAAAACGACTAAAATTTTCATATAAATGACTATTTTTCAATTGGTGACCAATAGTAGCTAATTTATACTATCTTATAACGCGACCAACTTTTGGTCGTTTTCAGCTTAGTCATTAATTGTTTATCTCAATTTTGTTATCTATTTGTATATTTGGTCATTGATTTAGTCATTGATTTGGTCACTAATTTAGTCATTCATTTGGTCTTTCATTTTGTCATTGATTTAGTCATTCATTTAGTCATTTATTTGGTCACTGATTTAGTCATTCATTTAGTCATTGATTTGATCTTTGATTTGGTCATTAAATGTCACAATTAATGACCAAATACACAACAAAATATATTACTATATGATCACCCAAGAAATCCAATTAATGACCAAAGAACTATGACCAACATGTTGGTCGTGTTATAAGATACGGTAAATTAGCTACTAATAGTCATATATATGCAAATTTTAGTCATTGTTTGAAACCAATTAATGACCGAAGAAATGTGACTAAATTTTAGTCGTGTTATAAGATACTGTAAATTAGCTACTAATAGTCGTATATATGCAAAATTTAGTCATCATTTGTAGTCACAAATTTATCATTTGCAATAGTCATTTATTCATTATATAAATGACTAATTTAGTAGTTTATATTCATTTCATTTACTTTCATTAATAATCATTATAAATGACTAATTTAGTCGTATATTCATTTTATTTGTGTTCATTATTAATCAACATAAATTAATTTGTATGATTTAAAAAATGTCATACAATGTGCATATTCATCTAATATGAAAACACAAAGTCGCATATTTTAATTACAATACTAAACAACATCAAGTGCAACTATAAATAATTTCAACCACATAAATTATATTATATGAAATGTTAAAGTATTACAATATGAGTTTCCAACTTTATATTAGTTGGACTACAATTTACACATGAAATGATGTTTCATCACTTCAAAACATTATCGTTGTATTGTCAAGGCATTACAGGTGAATTCACCAACTCTGAAGACTTGATCATCAGTCTTTATATGTGTGTCTTATGCAAGATATTGGTTCTAAGGGTATCACTAGACCAGTTCTCCTCTTTCTTTTTGCATTTGTCGCTCCAATGTTATTTCTCTTCTCTTTTTTCAATTCATGCTTCTTACCATCAATAATGATTTCATTTTCTGAAAACAAAAGAAAATACAATGCACTGTAAGAAATGAAAGACAATGAACACTAGAATATAACATAAATTAGACTATAAATAGTTTATACAACATATACCTTAACATCAACAATGTCAAAGCAATTTTCCTTCAACATCAATTTCTGCAAAATAAATGTCACGTTATACTTTCCCATTTCTCAACATGCTACATATGATAAATTGAAAATCACATAAAACCAAGAGCAAACCCTTTTCTAACCAAAACAAACAAACAAACAATGCCTCTAATAAAACTTCATTATAATATTAGCAAATGAAAAGAGAGCTAGTGGACCATTTGTGTTGTTTGACTTTGCCTATTTTTGTTATAAAGTGCTCGAGCTTCAGGAACCAACTAATGTGAGCACGAGCTAAAAACTAAACAACCATTCACTTGTCAACATGAGAGATCACAAATAAAACACAAAATTGATCAGGCATTAAAATTGTGAGCATACTACCTTGAAATTTTCTTCTTGAGAAATACCTCAAAATCCCCGCGTTTCTAATAAGCTTCATGGCTATGTACCTCCATCCTTGATTTCCCTTGCTATATCTTGAACAAAGAATATCCCTTCAACAACCAGTTTTGCGAGAATCCTATCAAGTAACTCAAGAGCCTTGGGCGCATCAATAGTAGCATCCTCCAATGAAAATAGTACAATCTCCAACCTAGAAACATCAAAATTATATATAGTTATAATTCATAATCGCACATGACCATAGACTGTAGCAGTCTTGAAATAAACTCAAACTTGAATAAGAACAAACACAAAATTTCAATTTTGTGGTTTATATGATAGCCACTTGATAATAGCTCACTCAGCATCCATGTTTCAGGCAGTATTTGGTGTCTTTTTATGTGGAAAATTTTCCAATGGGGCTAGATGTTTTGACCTTTTCTGTTTGGATCTAAGCTTAATATGAATAAGTATTGGATTTTTGTTTTAAATGAAAACATAGGTTCTTCTTTTTCCTTTTCTGTTTTTCTCCCTTTACATATATATGTTGTGAATTTGCATAATTTTAAACAAAATAAACAGTCATGTTAATATGTTTTAACATATTGCAATTTTAAAAATAAATATACAATTTTAAAATTTATAGCTAGAGTCTTGGATTCAGTTCAATTTGAACCAAATAAGAGAGTGGCATTAGTCACAATTTTACTAATATACTAATACTGATAACCAGAAAAGTTACTAATATACTAATAGGATGATTCACTGGAAAATTATTTCCATTGAGCTTAGGGGGATATTTTATATTGTTGATGCAATATTGAGTATAGTTGAGAAGAGAAATATTATTACAAACGCTTACCAAAACTCCACTCCTAGTCCTTCCAAAATGGAGCCGACAGTCCAATTTTTATTTTCATTAGATCTTGCTATGGATCTACCAACTCCATATTTGAATCTTTATTAGGGTCGAGAAGGTCATTCTCTTGAGACAAGCACTACCAATTCATCTAATATCAAGTAGTTTCATCTGACATGTCTCCCCAAAATAGGATGCCTTTCTTGTTGAATGTGTGAGCTTGAAGGTGGGGCAACTATCGAAGGAAATCACCCTACGTCTCCAACACCAAATGGAGTGTGTGCCAGATCCCAATTTGTCTTTCATGTTCCATCTAGCCAAGCCTACAATTGCTTTCCATGCTACCCAATTACTCTGGGAAATTCAAATAAGTGAGCTTGAGACCTAGAATTTGGTGTGTTAAATTTTCTTAACCCTAGCAACTCGAAAATGTAGTTTCTAGTAAATTTCCTTGTTGTAAATTAATTAAAGTTTCAGCTTACTAAATAAAAAGCATTGTTGGTATTTAACAGGTAAATAAAATAAAATCAGCAGTAGCAAATTGGGCACCAATCCCACACATGCATACACAGAAAATCTGCACATCAAAATTTTGTGTTCATTAACATCTTATCATACAAGGGTTTCCTTACTGGGAACATGGTCCTTTGTGGAAAATTACAATCTCCAACAACTATAGAAATTTTATGGGCCTCTGTGCAAGCTATACTACCCGATTTCTCCTAAGCACCCACACGACTTGCCATATGCTCAACCTGCAGTGCAGCCTTTCTATCACCAGTGTGGTTGTTTGCACCACTTCCCACAGCATGTGCAACAATTTACTACTTCCTATGGCACGCATGATTGCTCTGCTCACTTTGCACAGCACATGCGACCCTACTGCAGCACACATGACTATTTTTAACCCTCCACACAACTCGCGTTTCTCTCTTAAGATGAGTATGGCCTCATTGTACCACTGTTGTTGGCTGATCTACAAAATTCTATTGTACAACCTTATTGGGAATGATCCTTGCTGCAGAAATCACTCTGCTACAGATTTCAGACCATATACACTTGGATGAAATTCCCTTTTCATCCAATCACATGTCTAGACACTCAAATCTGTTCGGAAGTACCTGCCCAGTGCTACTATCATAAACAGGTCAAGGATGAAGGAGATGATATCACACAAAGAAAAATCCCCCCTGCACTTTCCCCACTTGTTGACATCATACTAGTAACAACAAAACCTGCCATGGAGCATCACCCTCTACACCCCTTGACACTCATATGGTAGCCAAAATAGACACTTGAGTGGGAAGTTTGATCAAACCAAGCCCCCTGAGATCCTTGGGGATAGTAACACATCCCAAGGGGCCAATGTAAAACCCTTTTGTTTGATTGAGACCATGGTTACAATCTCAAAATCTGCTCTACTATTGATATCAGGCCTTGCTACGCAACCAACAAGACACAAAATATATTTGCAACTCTAGTAGGATTGTGCAACCATGGTCAACTTCCTTGTAAAGGGAAGGTCTTGATGATGCTAAACAGAAAGTTTCCTTTGTAGTTGTTAAAGTCACCAATTGTACATGGATATTGGCCAAAGATCTAGACTAAAGGGAATACCCAAATATCTAACAACCAGCCAGGGTGGGGTAAATTTCCAAGCTGAGGGATTCTAGTTAGGAAGAGAGTCCAACCCCACCAGGAAAAAAACAGATTGTTAGTCACTAAACACATCACTTGATGCCAGGTTGATTATGTCTAAACAAGCATGAGCATCATCAACTAAACTTATCTAAGCACTATTTGGTATATAAAATCTAATGTATTAGTGAACAATGTGTTCTCCATAGTCACGCATCTAGGTCCAAACTCCACAAGAGCCACCATATCAATAATGAAGGTCCATTCCACTCAGTCAAAAGCTTTGTCAAATGAATTTCAAATAAAAGGGGTTGTTGTCTAGTTTTTGTGCACATTTGAAGGTTTTACATGTTGAAACCATGGTATTGAGATTACTTGTTTGTACACAAAACTTGTGTTATCGTTAGAAAACCTAAAAACCTTCCATGGCATTGACTACATCCTTAGAGTCTCTGTTTTAGCCATGATCTTGTGTGCCACACTAAGCAATGAAATTGGATGCCAATCACCAATTGTGTTTGTGGCTGCTTTTTTGGGAATGTTTTTTCCAAATGACAAAAATTGTCACTAATCATGGCTCATGGCCTTGTAAAATTCACACATAATGCCATCTAGATTCTATACCCGAAGACTTGCCATTCCTCATGTAGCTAAGTGCTGCAAAATCCTCCTCTTTTGAGAAGTCATCGTTCTTCAACCTACTCTAGTCACCAATAAAAACCTTATGAGGATTGACCCTACAATAAGCATCTCCTGCAGCCACTACATGATCCATCATGGTATAAGGAGAAAAATATTTTGAAATTGCAATTTGAACATACCTCTAATGTCAATTGGAGTGCCGAAAAAATAACCATTTGCATGGAGCAATCCAAGATCCTCTTCATTGCCACTTTTCTTTTTAAAAAGTCAAAATAGAATTTTGAGCCCTCATCTCCCTTATGAATCCATTGTAGCCTGAAATAAACTCAGGCACCCTTGGCAATATATTCCCCTCTGCTTCACCTCCCTTTGAACCATTATGTCCTACCATGCATCCTCACCATAGAGGGACACATTATGGAGATCCTCTTCAATAGAAATGCACACCTACTGAAGTCTACCTTGCTGCGACTCCTTTCTGTCTTTTGCGGGCCATCCTCCTACCCCAACCTCATGGATTTGAAAATACAATGTCTTTGGTTATAGCTTATGATCCAAGTAGATTGAAATTTATTTTTTACTGTTTCTCCAATGGAAGTATGTAATGTCCCTAGGTAATTTTTGGCCTTGATGTTCAATCCTTATCTAGTGTTTTCAATCAATCATGAAAAAAATAATAACAATAGTGCACATTTATCAACTCAGATAATGGTAAGTACCCTTCTATATAATTCACTAATGATATAAGAGATATTTAACAGTCATATGTTTCTTCAGCAAACCACCACAAGTTAGGGCTAACTGCATAATGAACAGTAGACCTAGACAACCAATAATCCACCAATATAATTCTGACTGTAATGTCAATATTCAATAGATCAACATTCCAACTGTAACCCGCACTAGCACTATCCAAGTTTGGTTGATACTATACTAATTAACAACTCACTGTCTAATTGTGTTGCCTCCAAACTTGTTTGTTGTTAAGAAGAGCTTGTGATAGCCCTTTCTCATTGGAGTTTCCACCTACAGTTGGAGTAGTCTCTTAACCTGGTCAAATCGTTTGTTAGATATTATGACAGTCCCCTTTTGATCCAAATTTCACCCGCTGTTGGAGAGTTGATCATGTTGCTGCATCACGTCAACAAACTACAGGTTTTGGAGGCCTGCTTGGGATGTTTCATTATCACAGACCTTGCCTGTAATTATTGGGGAGTGGTTTCAAAGCTTCATGTGATCACAGACCCCTAAAAGAGATATCTATTGTGGTCCTAAATACACTCAGGAGGAAGGCCACATATAGGTGATGCCCTAAATGCTTCAAAATGGGCACTAAAAACCACCTAGTAACCTAATGATCTCCTATTTGGTTGAGAACAACCTCGCTACCTCCTGTTTGGCTTCAGTGCCTCAGAGATGACCCCTCGCATCCTTACCTTTCCTTAACCAAGGGTTCTAAGCTTGGGTGCACCATAGGCAAATCACAAAGAGAAGATCTTGCTGCCCAGAAAAACTAATGATGGCCAGGCATCCCACAGAAAGACCTTAGTTGTCTTAAACAAGACTTCTTGACCAAGAACAACTGGTGGGAATGCATTTCCCTGCTTGCCAAAACGAATCATAGATGCTCCAAAATATTACGTTGCAAGAGTTGTAAGGGAGAGAGGGGGATTAGCTAGGGTGGGATCACCTCCACCAAAACTAATCAGGAGAAGAAAGGAGTCTTAAAACTCTCAAAGCTCTAGCTCAAAGAAAACCGAGATATTCCATTCCAAATTGATGATGAGAAAATGACTCTATCTCTTTATTTATAGATTCCTCATGGGGGTCTCTCTTCCTAATTTAATGTGAGGGTTTACAAGCATAGCCCCCAATTCTGCCTTTTTGCTCCAACTACCCCAAATTTACCCAATGTTGCCCCAAAACATTGGATAATGGGTTTCCCCTTTTATCAATGACTATATCGTATGGGGTTTGATAGGCTACTTCGTCCTCCCTTGGGCACTTAGTCAATAGGGAACCTTTTCAATTAGGGTAGGAAAAGGGTCTAGCCTCTATTTTCTTGACACCTATGTACTTAGAGAAGTGGGAAGGCTTGGCCTGATCGATATGTGTGCACATAGAACTGAAATTGTTGTAAAATTAATCATTAGTCATGTGTTGCAATGCAAAATTAATCATTAGTAGATACTTGCATCACACCATGCTCTAAATGTTGTATACATAAGTGGCAAGCATGGCTCTTATTGTCTTTGCCATATAGTCAAGTGTGTTTGAAGCCTTTAAGATCTTTGTTCATGCATTCTCAAGCAGATATGGGGTTACTGTTAGTTAGTATCTTCGTAGTTGCAGTGACACCATATGGATTATCAACAAGTATGGAACTTGTTTGTCTAATTAATTTGGTCTTTCGTAGCATATTAAGGACAACTTTGGCAAGTTCCTTTCTTTGTGGGGAAACCATTGTGAAAGAGAGCCTTTTCATATGTATGACTATTTGTGGGACAAGAACACAGGCAAGTGGCTGTCATGGAAAGCTCTTGTCATTCTGAAAGACTTCAAGAAATTGATTGATTCTTCTGCAATATATTGATGATTCCCAAAGAATGTTTGTTCAAGCTAAGTAAATAATCTGGATATTCTTTGCTCCATTTGAAAGGATTGGAAATGGTCTCATGAGATACCATTTATGGGCACTATTGAACCAAGGAATTCTATGACAAGAACCGACAACTCATTCAATGGAAAGCCATCTCAACAGGGAGTAAAATGTTTGAGACCATGAGTCAAGGTGGCCCTAGAAGTGTCATGATATTGGAAATCCCATTTTCATTTTAAAACTGAAGTACTTAGATTGTTGGTTCTTCACAATATTTTGGTGATAAGGGATCAATTGCATTTCATTTGTCTAACGAGTGGTTATTGTATGGCATGTTGCGACTTTGAATCTATCTTTCAAGGCCATTAATATTAATCTCTGTTTTAATCTTTAATTTTTTTGTTTCTTGTGTTCATTGGAATAATGCTCTATTTGGGGGCAAATGGATGGTTCGAGAAGCATGTACAACTGTGGGATGTTATCTGTCTAACAATCCCTTCCTACTTATAGAAGTAATACAGTTGGGCAACGTTTCATGAGATGAACACTTGTTCAATTTGGAAGAAATTTCTATATTTACTATTTAGATCAAGTTTGACTATGTAATTTTTTTCCAACATTGTCATTTTTAGGTAAGATGTGGGCAGTCTTTAAGTTGGGGTCAAGGAGTGTTAACTGTTATTTCTTTTGTAGGCAAGCAGCTCTTATTTGACTACTTTTTGGCTCCTGGCTGTAACAACTGTAATTCTTAATGCAATATCTCTGCCATTTTCCCCTAGAATATTGTTTTAGGGTGTGTATTACTTGCAGGTCTAATCCATAGGTGTGAGAAGAGGTTAAGGGTGCAGCTGTATTTTCTTTATGGTAATTCTCTCTGTTCTGGGGCGCAGTAAACAGTAGCTTGTGAATGAAGTCTAGAGGGCCGAGAGACCTATTCTAGGGTCTCCTTACTTAGCCGCATCCACTAAGAAGCCAACGAAATTGGATCAAATGTTTCAGACCCTTGGACAGAAGTTGTGATCCCTGACAGAGGATTGAGATCCCTTGCTGTAGCGTATCCCTCCATGATCTTTTTTTGAACATCTTTGTTGCATGATGCAGACAGAGGACCATTACTACAGCTAGTCGTTAAGTTTTTTGAGAGAATGAAGGCATGGTTAAGTCCTTCTTTCTAGGCCTCATATTCCCAGGCTTGAACGCAGGCTGTAATGGAGAAAGATGGAAAATTCAGGCAGCCTTAACCAGTATTTTGAATTGCAGTCTAAGGTCAGATCTTCTATTTGGAAATTCAGTGTTGACTTTAAAATCATTGTACTCTCTCTCTCTTTGTTGAACATTTGTTTATGAATAATAAGAAGAATTGATCAAGGGTTTTCCCCGACTTCGGGTTTTTCCCTGGCTTGCGCCATATTCGTGTGTTATCTTGTCTTGGCTTGTATTTTGCTTCGATCATCTGTGTTCTTTCTTCAGTTGCTGGTTATATGATAATGAGCTATGTGATTGCTAATGGAATCTAAATGGCTTATGGGATAGTATGTTCAGTGAAGTAACTAAGTAAGAACATGCTCCAAAATTAACATGGTTTCAGAGCCAGATAAGGTCAATCCCAAGCAAGAGAAGGAATGCAACCACAAGGAATGTAATCAAGTTTCCATCAAGCAAGGGACTGTTAGAATTCCGGTTTGGGAATATGTCAGAGTTGGTCTCAATAGCTCATAGGGGCTTCAAATCAAATTTTCAAACCATTATTACAGAGTCCTCCTTCAACATTTAATGGAAGAAACCAACAAGGAGGAGAGCAGAGTCAATACTGTTTTGGGCAGTGTCTCTCTTGCTAGATCAGACCACAGGTTAAGAGGTAAGTATTTATGGTTTTTCTGTACTTTTTTGTGAAGGGTTTGTCTCTGTTTACAAGGCTGCTGGAAGGTGATGTTACAGTAGTATGAGGAGAAGGATTTGAGAGGGCCGAGAGGCCTAGAAGGGACCTCCCACCCTAGCCGCAGTAATCTCAAGAGACAGTGCAGGTAAACAGGGGTGGTTCCTTGTCCTAGAAGGAGATTCTCATTCTGCTCTAGGCCACAGAGAAGGGATTGCTTCTGCAACAACTCAGAAAATTATGTTTTGAGGCCTAGATTAGACCGCAGTCATCCTAAGGTACAGTTGAGTTAAGATCAAGTATATCTTGGTATATATGAAGACCTTGATGTAGCAAACACGTGAATTGTAGGAGGCTTGAGGAGGAGCCTTAAAGCCCTTCCAGCCATGCTTTGAATGTATAGTATAACAACATAACAGGAAGCATAGTTGGTCATGAAAGCACAGTGATTTGAAGCAGGGTTCAGCAAGATTACTTTTCAAGGAAGTCTCTCAGATTTTCACTCTTGATACTGCACCTATGAAATAATTGGACATTTGTTATATAGCTATGGTCTTGGTATGATTTGCCTATAATGTCATATGGCATATGCTTCAGTATGATTCTTTGCATTATGACATTTTGTCTTACTTCAGTCATATATATGTTTCTCATATTACTCTACATTGGTATGGCTTCCCATATTGGCAATAATGGGTATCAACCCATTCCTATATACTCTCAACTTTGTGTATGGATGTCACTGTGCAACAACTCCAACATGGTATTTCTATTACAGCAGTATAAGCTTGACCTCGATTTCATCAACTGTATATGAATGATGATACAATACATGAATATATGGAAGTTCATCCATCCGTTCAGATATGGATTCTCTGCTCTATTCGTATGGTATATTCCCACTGTCTATATTCGTTGAGTTTTTCATTGTATATAGAATAGTAATATTACCCTATATATGGTGTCAGGAATCCTCTTCGAGAATGATGTTGCAGTGGAGTAGCTGCAATATCCTCCATCTAAAATATCAATGCTCTCGATCACTTTGAGAACATTGATTGGTCAGTTTTGAGAAGAATCATTTTTTCACTTTGAAGACCTATAGTAGCATCATTAAAGGAAGCAATTTTGTAGGTATCTGAAGACCAAACCTCCCTTGTGACAGAAATCACTACAAGAATTCAGGTTGAACATTGGACATTCCATTAGCATAAGTCAAGGATGCATCAAGTATTCAGTCTTTAATGACAAGCATCAGAAACTGGAGGGAAGAAGACAGTTCTTCTTCACCAGTTTAAAGTGCATCAACTATTTGCCACATTCTTCTGCAATAATAATGAACCTTGGAATAAATTCAGTATATCAGATGTAGTATTTGTGGCTGAGAAGAAACTTGGCATAATTTGAAATTTCCTTGGTCTATCTAGATGTTAAGATCAGGCTAGAAGCCAGTATCCATGGCATAATCAGACTTGGAAATCATTCCAAGGCTAAATTCAGAGTAATTCCCTTGGTATCTTTAATTTCAGTCATTCTTGCAATTTCAATAATAAGGTTATATTGATATACTGCTATTGAGATCTGTCATTTGACTAGGCAGAGCATGTGAGAGAGTTCACCTATGTATTGCTGAGGTTTGGTATTCCAATGTGTCATCTTAAAAATAAGGAGTAGATTGATAAAAGGCCGAAGCAAGAATTAAGAGGGAGCTATATTGATGACTTCGGCACATGGACCAAAGGAATAGTGACTGGAAAAGTAGCAGGTTGTAGATAGCTCTATGAATATAATTTTGGCAAGGTCACTTTCCTTATATTTAGAGGGAGTTATGGACAAGCCATGATGATTGGATTGTAAGGATGCAACTACTTCTGATTGATGACACTCTCGTTTGTCAACGTAAGAGGGAGTTGACTTTCGAAGTCAAGATGTAAGACCTAGCCTTGATGCACTATTCCCTACACTTAAGGATTGATGGTAAAATGGTATGCATATGTATATCTTGTGGGATACCTAATCACAACCTAATCAGACATATGTATCGCTATGAAAGTTCTCAAGTCAATTTATGGGTGAGCCCCATATATTGGACAACTGCTTATTGAGATATCTCAGTGATTCTACATCCTAATGTATACTACTAAAATCTAAGGTTTCATGAATATTTTGATGATAACTCGGTTGAAAATATGATGGATGGAAAGAGCACATATAAGTGTTATATACTCCAGCACTACTGCAGTCGGATGTATAAATTTAAGAAACCTCTTCAATTGTCATTGTTGTATATTGCAGAATAGGATTCAGAGAATCCAGTGTTTCACATAATACCACTTTATATGGTACAACAAAGGACATTCCTATTTTATGTCATGTTTGAGTGATCTCACATTGAGCAGGATGCGTGATGGACACTTTTCTTAGGCTTGTGATCTCCCTGGGTAAGAGGGAGTAAGATCAGTTAAATATTTTCTTCATCAAGATATGCAAGAAGCAGAGGATTGCTACATGATGCCAAGATCTCTGTTGGATGTTTTCTACCACTTTTTATCTATTTTTAAGGATCCAGACAAGGAGAAAGAACCCTTGAATTTCAAATGACTAATGAAAAAACAAACAAAGACTAACAATGACAGTTATTCTGTGAACAATTGATTGACACTTGAAATAACTAGTAACACAGCTTCATAACTTGATTCTTTCCCGGTGACAAGTATTTGTGTGATGTATGAATTCAAATTGAGATCAATCACAGACATGCTAGGAATTAGAAATAAAGCCTACCAAAACCACACAAAAACTAAATTGTAAAGATAAACCAAAAATCTAGATGTTTGAATTTTTATACTAAGGTTTGTTTGGCGGCATCCTGTCTAGCTGCAATGATCAAATAAAATGTACATTGTGGAATCAGGGAAGATCGTGTTGATTATGGTAGCCAAAGAAAACTTTATCAAACAAGTAACTTGCCAAAGAAATTTTGTGGGGGCAGTATGCAACAACCCTTTTGATGTATGTACACAATACACATGGAATTTGTTAACAAGAAGTCATAATTTTGGAGTGTCTGGTATAACAGACAATACATGGAACCTTCAAAATGCCATAGTCTAAATAAAAGTTGAAGATTGAAACAGGGGACTCAATTGGAGAGAAGTATTGATTTCACACAGTTCCTTCATGTGAATAAATGGAAAAATAATTGCAGGCCGATGGTATCAATAACAACGTATATTAGAGATGAAATAAACCAATGCAAAATAGTGATAAGTTAACAAGGGGAAAATGAGTTTGCTTTGGTTGCAAGTCAAGGTCATTTTGTACATTCTCACAGACTTAACAATATAAGTCAAAACAGTGAAGGATACAAGGATTTGCACAAACATGCCATGTTATCACTTGGACTCTTCAATGCCAATTTACCATCCATCCATCTATCTACATATGCTTGAGTGTGTATGCATAAGGACATGGAAAGGGCCTTAAAAAAGGATTTGTACCTAACATCGTCGGATTCTTCTGTGATAGCAGTGACACCCTATCTATCCAATAGAGTTGAAGGGTAAGTCACATGGCAAATTCAAACCCAAGTACAGGCACTTTTAGCATATTGCTTGTTTAAAGTTATATAGATGAAACAGCTGAAAATGAAACCCGCCAATTTTTTCAGAACTAAAAGGGAGTTGTGAGGAATTTGAAGGAGATGAATAAATCTAAGTCCGGCTTGATCAACCTCCTATGGGTTTCTACAAGTCTGTTTGTTTCTTGCGGTGATATTGTTTTGGGGATTTCCGAGGGCCAATGGTTAGCCCTATGAAGAAATTCTCACGCCATTATGATTGAAAGATGTGGCGCAAAATTCAAATGATAATAATCCTTATAGAAGTAAAACCATGACGAAAATGAAGTTAAATTTAATAGTGTATAGTTTCTAACTTGAAATTCGCGAGAAGACGACCTTTGAAACAATTTTTTTTAAACTAGTAGGTTGAGGGTAAATTGAATAGAAGGGTTTTTTTTTTTTTTTTTAAATGATGGGGGGGGAGGGGGAATTTTATGTTTTCTAGGTTTTCGCACTCTATGCATTGGGACGATCAATGGCGGCGGTCAATGTAGCTCTGATGGCTTATAGCAACTGCCTCACCACTTGTACGCACATGCAGGGTCTTCATTAAACTCTCCTCGAAATCGTAACCGGTCTCCCTTCGAACTCCTATTTAACACTCCCGGTTTTTGGTTTACGCATTTTTTAGTTATCTGTTGCATCGTTGTTCTATTTTTGCATCCTCCCAGCGTGGAAGCCAGTCCAGCGTTTGAGACTCTCCCTCACAGTGCAGAGTTTGTAACAGTTTTGTGATTCATCTCTCTATGGTCTCAGTATGGTTAGCCCCAAATACCATGTCAATTTAGAACCGGAACCGGAGGACATTCTATTGGTCTGGGGGTTGGAACCAACCCAACAGAACCTGGAGAAGGTCAAAATGCCAACGAGGTCTCCACTTGGCAAGCGAGGTGTTGTTGAGCTAGACTGGAAAGTCGATGGCAGTTTAGGTTTATGGAACAGTCAAGAAGCCTCTCATCAAAGACGGTATCCTGGCTGCAGCCAACGGAATTTTCAATCGGTTTGGAGAATTCAGTTTTACAAAGAGCTTAAGGTTGCGTTTCCTCGACAAATTTTCGGGTAAGATCTTTATGTCTCTCTTATTCCTTAACCAGTGGTATCGAAGACATGGTAAAGGGAAGTACTTTGCTAAGGCATGAAGGTTTAAAATCTTGTTTAATTGAGGAGGTAAAGGCGGTGTCTCTGGGAGTGGGTCAACATTTGGATAAGACTCGGGGATGCAAAATCCCGCAAGTTGTTTTCCCTGGTCTAGTGTCTGAGCAGGCTTTGTTTTTAGAGCGTTCTAGTGATAATGAAGGGCTGTTTGGGGAGAATCTGTGTTAAAATTGGACAACTAGGTCCAAAATCCATGTTGTGATGCTCAGATGAATATACCAATATTTTTATTGGGTTCCTCTTTCGGATAGGTGCAAGATCGATCTAAAGATCATCTTGATTCGATGAGCAGAACATTTATTTTGAATTTATTTTCTAATATATTCAAATATGTGCAGGTTGGCTTTAAGGTTTTGTACCCCAGCAAATGTGTCACACACCCTCAGTGATGGATATAAATAAAGTCAATGTTGGAGGACATTTCACTCATCTCCTCATCACACATATTTATCTCTCCACTTCTGATTAGTTTGAGCTACTTGGAGGCAATCTGCGGTTCACACGTGGGAGAAGGACAAAGACATTTTCTGCTGCGGCTAGGGTTTCCACCACAGGTTTGACCAGCGTTGACTTTGGTCAACGCATGGTCAAAAGGAGCTGAATTTTGGCATAGACTTCGATTTTTGCATGTCGTACATTTTGGCACAAGAACCGAGGTCAAAGGTTGACCGTAGATCGTGCTATGTTGATTTTTACTTATTGTTGTTCTGCATTGACTTTTCTATGCAGCATTGACTTTTTGGGTTGACTTTTGAGTTGATTGTTTGGCTGATCTGAGGGTTGTGTGACATTGTTGGTTAGCTAACCAATTGAGACTTTGTTGGTTGAAGCATCATGTTGACCGCCGTAATGCACCAACACACTTATCTATTTCTGGCTTGTCTTCTGTCGATCTACTGGTATGTTCTATCAGCATTTTACTTAATGATTTATGTGATTGTTGTCTAGTATTGAAGAGAAAGTAAAGTTGCATCAAGCATAGAACATCTACATAAATTTACATGGTATCAGAGCTAAGGTGAAGACAAAGCCCTAATTTGTAGCAATCACCGAAGAAGAAAATGGGTTCCACAAACTATGGCTTCAAGAAGGATGACAAATTGACTGGGAAGGATGAATTCCATGCTTGAAAGATGACATTGGATCTTAAATTGGAAGACCAAGATGTCATGGACTATGTGCAGGGTAAAATACAAGAACCTCCATCCACTGCTACTGCTACTACCAAAACAAAATATAAGAAGGGGGAGATCAAAGCAAAGCTGATGATCAAGGACTCAATTCACTAGAGTCTGGTTGCCTACATCTCTGAGCTGGGCACATCCAAAGTTGGTCCACATGTTCAAGGCCAATAATGCGAATCAAGTCCTATTCTACAAGAATCAATTGAAGAATATGAAGAAAGGCAGGGATGAGTCTATTCAATCATATTTTCTGAAGCTGACCGAGATCAGGAACAATCTGCTAGCTATTGGGGAGACAATAGCTGATCGAGAGATGGTACTCACCGCACTTGGAGGACTCTCATCTGAATGGCATGTGTTCAACACTACCATTCTCAATAATAATGTGATACCTGACTTTGACGAAGTACTATCAAGATGCGTTCAAGAAGAGACAAGAATGAAGGAGTATGAAAATGAAGGAAATGCTGCCTACGTTGCTCCCTCTAGAAAGAAGAACTTTGGTGGTCAAAAGAACAAAGGAAGAGTAGGGGCCCAAGGAAAGAAGGGCAAGTGTTACAATTGTCATAGGCCAAGTCAGTATGCTAGAGAATGCCCATTCAAGAAGGATTCTCCTGATGGTGATGACAACAACAACAACCAGAGGAATGGCAATCAAAGGAACAACAGGTTCAAGGGAAAGAGGAAGGCTCCCTTTGGAAGAAATGGTCAACCTTTCAAAAGGTCAAGAAACTCCAAGTATGAAGAATCAAATGTTGTTGATAAAAGAAATGAATACATTCTTGTATTTTCCCTCTCTGCTGCATCTCCACCCGACACTATGGATGTCTGGTTGATAGATAGTGGTGCCTCAAGGCACATCACTGGGTTCAAGGAAGCACTCTCTGATATAGTTGAGAAGGATACCAATCTGGAAATTATCCTTGGAGATAATGCCACATATCCCGTGAAAGGGACAGGGACTGTGACCCTCCACTTGTCTCAAGGTCAAGTCCTTCGCTTGTAGGATGTACTCTATGTACCAAATTTGAAGAAGAACCTTGTGTCTATATCGGCCATGAAAGAAAAATGTTTCAATGTGGCATTCATTGATGGAAAGGTGTGCATGTGGAAGAAGAGCTTCAAGTAAGCTATCACGATTGGGTTTAGAGTTGATACACTCTACCAGGTTGGAGGAAGTCCACTGGGAGCAATGACATGTGATACTATCTGACAAACTGAACTATGGCACTGGAGGTTTGGAAACCTTCACTACAAGGCCCTTCCCGAAGCAAGGAAAGTGGTGACAGGGATGCTCGAGTTTTCAAATAATCATGAAGGTGTAAGTAAGGGTTGTGTCGAAGGAAAGCATACAAGGGGACCTTTCCCCTCAAGTGTCATAAAGACATCTGATGTCTTGCAATTGATCCATTCTGATCTATCTAGTATGCTGCCCGTGACATCCTTGGGAGGATGTTCTTATTATATGACGTTCATAGATGACTTCTCTCGCAAAACCTGGATATACTTCTTGAAGAAGAAGGATGAGGCTTTCATGTGGTTTTCTACCTTCAAAGCCTTGGTGGAAAATATGACAGGGAAGAAGATCAAGATTTTGAGGACATATAATGGCACTAAATATGAGACAAACGAGTTCAAGGACTTTTGCAGAGAAGCTAGCATCAAGAGGGAGACCACAACTATCTATACTCCTTAGCAGAATGGCGTTGCTGAACGAAAGAACAAGAGCATTGTGGAATTTTCCCGTGCCATGCTATGTGACCAAGGTCTACTGGAGTTTCTGTGGGGAGAAGCTGTGAACATTGCTGTGTACATACAAAACTGATGCCCACATTCCGCTCTGGACTCCAAAACTCCCGAAGAGGCTTTCACTGGTAAGAAACCTAACGTCTCACATTTTAGAGTTTTTGGATGTCCTATTTATTTTCATGTGCCGAAAGAGAAGAGGAGCAAGTTGGATGCTTCTGGGAAGAAAGGAATGTTTGTGGGCTACAACGAAACTTCGAAGGCATATAGAGTCTATGTGCCTGGTCAAAGGGAAGTGGAGATATGCCACGATGTCACTTTTAACGAAGATGCTTCCCTGAAGAAAGTAGTCAATCTTCCGAGATCTGAGGAAGATCATGAAGCAAGGCCTAGAAATCAAGAAGAATCGAAGGATGAGACAATGCCTGATGTTGAAGGACCGATGGACCTGATTATTCCACCTCCTTCACTGGGAAAGAGACCATCATGGCTCAGGGACACTCTCGAGGATGCTGACGAACATATGGCCCCAAGGGGGGCATTCCATGAAAGCAAGAAGCCAAGTAGATACCAAGGGTATCTAGCAACCATGAGTACTATTGTACAATTTGAGCCTGGATCTTTTAAGGAAGTCATAAAGCATAAAGTTTGGAAGGATGCTATGCACGAAGAGTATGAGTCCATAATGAAGAATGATGTCTGGGATGTGGTTCCAAGACCAGAGGACAAAGTAGTTGTCACCTCGAAATGGCTCTACAAGATCAACCATGGATCTGATGGAAGTGCTGAAAAGTTCAAGGCAAGATTCGTTTCCCGTGGCTTCTCTCAAAAGGAAGGCATAGACTATGATGACATATTTTCACCTATGGCACAATATACCACCATTCGATCTATCATAACCCTTGCTACTACGCAAGGGTGGAGTCTTCATCGGATGGATGTGAAGACCGCATTTCTGCATGGTACGATAAAGGAAGAGGTGTATGTAGAGCAACCTCTAGGGTTCAAAGTCAAGGATCGAGACACCCATGTCTGCAGGTTGAAGAAAGCCCTCTATGGGCTGAAGCAAGCACCCAGAGCTTGGTACGAGAGGATAGATAGCTACCTGATGAAGTTGGGCTTCACTCGTATTAATGTTGATCTGAACCTTTACTTCAAGGTTGATAGAGAGAAGCCTCTCATTCTGGTGTTGTATGTGGACGACCTCTTCCTGACAAGTGTTGACCCTCTCATTCATCAGTGCAAGAGGGAGCTCGCTACTGAGTTCGAGATGAAGGACCTAAGACTGATGCACTACTTCCTAGGCCTGGAGGTCTGGGAGAGAATTGGCAAGATTTTCCTTTCTCAAGGAAAATACATTGTGAAGCTTCTGGAAGGATTTGGTATGGTGGACTGTAAGTCCGTGTCGACTCCGATGGAGCTCAACTTCAAGAAGTTGAGTGGCAGCGCTGCTGGGCCCGTACTGGAAAATCCTACTAAGTATCATCAACTCGTATGGGCCCTGATGTTCTTAGTGAACACCCGTCTAGATATATGTTTTGCAGTGAACATTTTGAGTCAACAGATGGTTGAGCCTCATCACACTCACTGGGTTGGTGCCAAGAATCTTCTGAGATATCTTCTGGGCACGATAAGCCATGGGCTGAGATACACTGCCGAGAGAGTGACACTCCTCGGATATACTGATGCTGATTGGGCTGGCAGTGTGGTGGATCGTAAAAGCACATCGAGATGTTGCTTCACACTTGGATCTGCTTCGATATCATGAATGAGAAGGAAGCAGAAGTCAGTGGCTTTGAGCACCGCGGAGGTCGAATACATTGCAGCGAGTATGGCCTATTGTGAAGCAGTATAGTTGCGAAAGCTCTTCAGTGAGTTGTTTGAGCATGTGCTAGATAACACCGTGATACTCTGTGATAACCAAAGTGGGATTCGCTTGTCCCAGAATCCCGTGTTCCATGATCGATCCAAGCATATTGATATTAGGTACCACTTTATCTGAGATATGGTACAATGAGGCGTCGTAAGGCTCGATCATATACGAACTGATGAGTAGGTTGTGGATATTCTCACAAAGTCCCTGGGGAAGGTCAAGTTCCTAACCTTCCGTGAGAGTCTTGGTATTGTGGAACGACCCTATGATGAGGGTCCTGTTGGACGATGAGATCTGGGAGCTCTGGGGGGCTTTTGAGATAGCTTCTCAGAGATATAAGCAACCACAGGGCTAGGCTTGGCAAACCTTGTTGGTGTGCTTGGGCCCCACCGTTGTGATGATTGAGTTGGTTCACCTCTCATTATCTATGCCCCGTATTCATCCTACCCATTGAGTTCAGGGCTCATGGGAAGTACCTCTCATTTTTCCATTGAGGTGGGAAAAGCTAGAGACTAGTAGCAAAGACTGATGGACGCATCAGAGATTTCCGTACTCTCTATCTAAGATGGCACGATCCAACCACTTGATTTGGGATCAAGTCTAGTGAGGTTTCGGACCTGCAATTTGAATCTTTTGGCAGGAATGATGAATTTGTATTTTCCCACTTATGTTACGAAATACCATCCCGGTAAAGCAAATTCTGACAAAGGATGATTCACGATGTTGAGTTGCATAGGTGGATGGAGTTCTCCCTAGTTGAGAGGGTGTTAAAATTAGACAACTAGGTCCAAACTCCATGTTGTGATGCTCAGATGAAGATACCAATATTTTTATTGGGTTCCTCTTACGAAGAGGTGCAAGATTGATCTAAAGATCATCTTGATCCGATGAGCAGAACATTTATTTTGAATTTATTTTCTAATATATTCAAATATGTGCAGGTCGGCTTTAAGGTTTTGAATCCCAACAAATGTGTCACACACCCTCAGTGATGGATATAAATAAAGTAAACGTTGAAGGAAATTTCACTCATCTCCTCACCACATATTTCTCTCTCCACTTCTGATTGGTTCAAGCTACTTGGAGGCAATCTGCAGTTCAAACGTGGGAGAAGGTCGAAGACATTTTCTGCTGCAGCTAGGGTTTCCACTGCAGGTTTGACCAACGTTGACTTTGGTCAACGCATGGTCAAAAGGAGTTGAATTTTGGCATAGACTTCGATTTCTACAGTCCGTACATTTTGGAAGAAGAACCGAGGTCAAAGGTTGACCGTAGACTGTGTTGCGTTGACTTTTACTTCTTGTTGTTCTGTAGTGACTTTCTGGTGCGACATTGACTTTTCTAGGTTGACTTTTGAGTTGACTGTTTGGCTGATCTGAGGGTTGTGTGACATTGCTAGTTAGCTAACCAATTGAGACTTTGCTAGTTGAAGCATCCCATTGACCGCTGTAACGCGCCAACACACTTATCTGTTTCTGGCTTGTCTTCTGTCGATCTACTGGTATGTTCTATCAGCA